>CM040129.1:7556150-8089448 GCA_022559845.1 Amorphophallus konjac | reverse complement strand
AGGTCCGATAACCTGAATCTCAAACCGCCACCCACGAGCCTGAAGACTCGAAAGGGTTAAAGGGATGGTGTGGAAGTACACAAGAATGTAAAATAATTGCAGAACTACACAATTTATATGAATAAGCAGAAAATAATAAATAACATTATGTAAATTACATGGTCCACAATATAACAACGGTCTAAAATATAACAGTAGTCCACAACTAGTACAGTTCGGAAAGAAATGTACAACTATGCGGGGCATACCCCGGCTCTGGCGACTGTCCACTAACCCTGGGCAGCAGAACCACGCAGAGCCTCAGAAGCGCTCCTCAGAAGGCTCGCCTCACCTGAAACCATGGGAAAACGCAGGAAATGAGCCTTATAACAAAAAGGCTCAGTAGGGATCACTCGGATCCCTACCTCACAAAACGAGAAATTGCACGGGAGGAGCTAAAGGTGAACACTAACAAGACGTAGAGCGGGGAGCAACAAGAATAAGTAAACGGAAAAGTTCAGCTACGTCTAGTATCGACCGCACGTCACGAGAACCAATCACTACCAGAAAAGGCGGGATTTTAGACGGCCAGTTTCCATTTGAAATCCGTTTGAAATTCCATGGGAAGACACTTTTGTAACGGATTTCAGACGAATTTCGGATGGAAATAGGCCGTCTCATATTCTTGGTTACAAATTTCGGACAGATTTAATATCAGTCACGAATTCCGTCTGAAATTTCACACAGAATGCTTTCCGTGTGAAATACCATCTGAAAATACAAGTTTCAAACAGATTTAAGTTCAGTCACAAATTCCGTCTGAAATTTCACACGAAAAATTTTCCGTGTAAAATACCGTCTGAAATTATCCATCCCAAATACCATTCCAATATCCATCTGAAATTTCAGATGTACAATTTCAGACGGCCTTTTACCGTCCCTATTTCCGTTTCAAAATTCAGACGTATACATCTGAAATCCGTCTGAAATTTCAGACGAATTTACGATGAAATAATGAGCCAGTCGAAAATAACAAGAATCATATTTTATATATATATGTATTCCTATTCAGATAGATAAGTGGTCGTCTATAATTCCATCTGACATTTCAGACATATCCGTATGAAAATTGTCCGAAATACTTCCATTAATTTTTTTAAAAAATATAAAATTATTTTAAAAAACATGTTAAAATTACATCAAATATTAATCAAACTGAAAACAAAACACATAATAGAAACTCAACATGAATCCCCTGCTGATCAAATATCCTCCACATCGTCCATATCCTCCTCCCTGCCCTGCTCATCTCTCTGTCGCCGCCCGTAGAAGGATCCTCCTACATTAAAAAAATAATAACATTCATTCATAGATAAAAAAATTAGTGCGAAGATAAATTAAATATTTTATTACATTGCATAAATTGAAATCAAACATAATATCAAATCGATAACTGCATAGATTTTATAGACCCCAACTAACCTAGCTGTCATCAGTATTTTAAATTAATTACATTTAGAGACTGAACTTTTGAGCGTTGGATCCAAACCGGGTATCCGATTTGGATTCCGCTAGTTCTCACAAGTCACTTTTATCTCCCAGGTCCTGTTGGAACAATCGGCACGTCGATCAGACCGATATTTCTGATTTTAGACTCCCGGACCCGACTTCTTTAATTTTAAACTAAGTGTATTTATAAAATATATTTTGAGCATCGTGCCCAAACTAGATATCCGATTTGGATTCCGTCAGTTCTGACAAGTCACTTTCATCTCCCAGGTCCTGTTAGAACAATCGACACACCGATCAGACATGTATTTCAGATTTTAGACCCCCCAACCCCTACTTATCTGTCTTTAAATTAATTACATTTAGAGAATGAACTTTTGAGCATCGGGCCCAAACCAGATATCCGATTTGGATTCCGTCAGTTCTGACAAGTCACTTTCATCTCCCAAGTCGTGTTGGAACAATCGGCACGCCGATCAGACCAGTATTACAGATTTTAGATCCCCGAACCTGACTTCTTTAAATTTAAACTAAGTACATTTACAAAATGCACTTTTGAGCGTTAGGCCAAAACTGGGTATCCGATTTAGATTCCGCCAGTTCTCACAAGTCACTTTTATCTCCCAGGTCCTGTTGGAATGATCGACACGCCGATCAGACTGGTATTTCAGATTTTAGACCCCTCAACCCCTAGTTATCTGTCTTTTAAATTAATTACATTTAGATACTGCACTTTTGAGCGCTGGGCCCAAACCGAATATCCGATTTGGATTCCGCCAGTTCTCACAAGTCACTTTTATCTCCCGGGTCCTATTGGAATGATCGGCACGTCGATCAGACCGGTATTTCATATTTTAGACCCCTGGACCCGACTTCTTTAATTTTAAACTAAGTGTATTTACAAAATACACTTTTGAGCGTTAGGCCCAAACCGAGTATCCGATTTAGATTCTATCAGTTCTCACAAGTCACTTTTATCTCCTATGTCCTGTTGGAATGATTGGCACGCCGACCAGACTGGTATTTCAGATTTTAGACTCCCGAACCCGACTTCTTTAATTTTAAACTAAGTGTATTTACAAAATACACTTTTGAGCGTCGGGCCCAAACCGGATATCCGATTTGGATTCCGTCAGTTCTGACAAATCACTTTCATCTCCGATGTCGTGTTGGAATGATTGGCACGTCGATCAGACCGATATTTTAGATTTTAAACTCCCAAACCCAGAGTTATATGAATTCTTCTAAACTAAGTTAGTTTTGAAAACACACTTAGTTTTGAATTGAGTTATTTGAGCGTCGGGGTCAAACCGGATATCCGATTTGGAATCCGTCAACTCTCACAACTCACGTCTACCTCGCAGGTCGTGCTATGATCGGCACGTCGATCAGATTGATATTTCAGATTTTAGACTCCTGAACCCCGAATTGTATGAATTCTTCTAAACTAAGTTACTTTTGAAAACACACTTAGTTTTGAATTGAGTTATTTGAGCGTCGGACTCAAACCAGATATTCGATTTGAAATCCGTCAGCTCTCACAACTCACGTCTACCTCGCAGGTCGTGTTGGAACGATCGGCACGTCGATCAGATCGATATTTCAGATTTTAGACTCCCGAACCCCGAATTGTATGGATTCTTCTAAACTAACTTACTTTTGAAAACACACTTAGCTTTAAATTGAGTTATTTAAGCGTCGGGCTCAAACCAGATATCCGATTTGGAATTCGTCAGCTCTCACAACTCACATCTACCACGATTGTCGTGTTGGAACAATCGACACGTCGATCAGGCCAGTATTTTACATTTTGGACCCCAGAACCCCGAATTTTTTCAATTCTTCTAAACTAAGTTACTTTTGAAAACTAACTTAGTTTTGAAATTAATTATGAATATAATTGAGTAATTCTATCAAAATAAAAACATAATAAACACTCACCTGATGGGCCTATGCCACGGTGGTGGTGGATCCATGAGGGAGAATTCTCGCCTGGGAGAGGAGGCCACTGATTGCCTGCAACATGGTTGCGTATTGGCTAGACATCTCTTCTTGGATCTGCCGCTACATCTGTTCCTGCAAATCAGAAATCTCCGATCGGATGATGTCTCTAACGTCGCTGGCAGCAGTACTGGGGGTAGGTGGAGGTATACTAAAGGCACTGCTACTAGTTTGGGCAGAGCCTGAACTTGTACACGATGATATCACCGCGCTAGAGTCCAAGCTCTCCCCAAAATCATATAGCCGGCCATTCTTCGGTACGCCAGCTGCTGCCACCCATTCCACCGGATCGAACTCCGGCTGCTACGTGTCTCCCTCCCCGTACTTCTCTGTCACAGCTCTGCTATATGTTTCCTACAAATTGAATAAAATAACTAGTCAATTTCATATGAATCAATCCGATTTAAATGAACGGTAGAAGTTGCATATGTAGATAAACTTACCGCTACTGAGTGAGCTCTCTCACTCACAAATTGATCTGTCCCCTTCTTTTTGTGTGTTCTATCGAACACCTCGAGGAACGACGGAGCTCGATTAAGCTCCACAGCCTGTTATACAATTCATAGTAAAAAAACGTCATATATATTAACAAAATGTAAGAAGATAAATTGAAACATTACTTACCATTTTTGTTTATGATCCGCGAAAGAGACAGACCCACTCGTATGCAAATTTGTGCCCAGTTGTGACGCCCTGTTTGCTTTGGCTTTTTGGGACTTTTCTATCCACTTGGGGTCGGCAAATTTGTCACATACTATGTCCCAATCCTCCTTCCTCATCCATAAGGGCGGTGCTCCTTCCACAGCTCTCTGTCTTCACTCCCACTAGCCTTATTTTAGCGTGTTCTCGGGCCTCATGTACTTTCCTTCAAAAATTTGACTTCATACTAGACTCCGAGGCAGAACGACATCTCGCCGCGTCATGTCCACTCGTGAATTGATAAGTCCGCTGTAAATCAATTAAGTTTCACACTTAGTATACTGTTGGGAATTGAGTTTGGAAAATACTTGAATTAAATGGCATAATTACTTACTAAGAACATGTCGAACAATGAGTCGTGTACAGCCATCGGAAATTCTTTGAAAGACGATACTGGCCCGGGCACATGTGCCATTACTAGTTCAAAGGAATGATGGACATCATCGTAAGGTTTAAATTTCTTACTGCAATTGCAAATGTCAAAATATTCATATTAGACAGTTGAAGGCTAAATAATGAATGTAATAACCTTATAAATTTCTTCGGAGATCCAACACGGGCGACGTCCATCATGGGTCGTGCCTCTCACGTGATGACTGCCGGCATCGTCAAGTGGCTGAGTGGTGGGGGTGTGCCCTGTACAAGTGGGAGGTGTGCCCTGTGCGGTGGGACCTGTAAGAATTAATTTTCACAAGTAAAACGAATATTTTGCTGAGCCTTAAAATATACAGTGGCTGCAGCGGGAGGTGGTGGGGGGTGGCGTATGTGGTCGTGTTGGGAGGGGACTGTGAACTATAAGAATTAAATATCATAAGTAAAATGGATATTTTGTTAAAAATTAAAATATACATAATTGGGAAAATACTAGGACCTATAAGAATTAAATTTCATAAGTAAAATGAATATTTTGGTAAAAATTAAAATATACATACCTGCAGCAGGAGGTGGTGGGGGTGGCACCTGTACAACAGGTGGGAGGGTATTGGGACCTGTAAGAATTAATTTTCATAAGTAAAACGAATAGTTTGCTGAAAATTAAAATATACATACCTACAACGGGAGGTGGTAGGGGTGGCGCATGCGATCGTGCTAGGAGGGGACTGTGAACTATAAGAATTAAATATCATAAGTAAAATGGATATTTTACTAAAAAATAAAATATACATAATTAGAAAATACTAGGACCTGCAAGAATTAAATTTCATAAGTAAAATGAATATTTTACTAAAAATTAAAACATACATACTTGCAGCGAGAGGTGGTGGGGGTGGCGTCTATACAACAGGTGAGAGGGGACTGGGACCTGTAAGAATTAATTTTCATAAGTAAAATGAATATTTTGCTGAAAATTAAAACATACATACCTGTAGCGGGAGGTGGTGGGGATGGCGCATGTACAAGTGGTCGTGAGCCGACACTTGGACCTATAAGGACATTCTTTTAAGCTAGTAAATGATTAAAACATTTATATAGCTAACTATTTTAATAGATATACATGTACCCGAAGAAGACGCTAAAGAGGAGGGAGTAGAGCCCCTGTCACTGCCCTGTCTCCTCCCACTCCCAGTACGACCTCCTCAGACCATTTCTTTATTACTAACAAAACAATTAATACATATTAATCCTCAATTAGATAAGGCTAGACCAATGTTATTAAAAATTATGCAAAAATGAATGGTTATCTTACTAAATTATCAAAATGTGCCTCCCTCATGCTGATGATATATCTACTCATCATCATCTTCGTCATCCATAGTAGCCTCATCAGATTCGAACTCTTCCTCTTCATCCGATTCCTCCTCCCCTCTAACATCAACATTTAGCTCCGTCGGATCGACTTCTTCCACTTCATCTCCCTTACGTAATGACAGTGGCTCATCAGATTCATCCAGATTAATATGCGTGCAACCGACAACGCCAACTTCTCTGATTGAAAATATTCAGCACTGGCAACTTCTGAGGGGTTTTCACTCATATTTAACTCATAAGTGGGAAAGAGTTTTGATTTAACCCTGCAAACTGCCCACCAATCTTTATTCTTGGATGATGGATAGCTTGAATAATACACTTGCTGGGCTTGTGCGGCTAAAATGAACGGTTCATAGGTATTAAGTTTAGACCTATGTTTGACATCGACAATCCCATAAGTTGTGTCATGTCGAATAGAATTAGGATCAAACCAATGACACTTAAATATGTATACATGATTGTCTCGTCCCAAATACTGAAGTTCTAAGACTTCGTCAAGAATACCGTAGTAGTCCAATTCCACTTCATTGTATAAACTTCCCTTAACAGATACGCGATGTTCATCGTAGACTTACTTCATCCATAATCCCTCATATGAAATCTGTATCCATTCACAATATATCCTGGATAGGCACGTGCAACCGTCGAGGGGCCATAACTTATCTGTTGTACTCTTTGATCAGTAATGAGACCTTGTTCAACCTATATGTAAATTTGAGTAGTTATAATAAGGTTCAATCTCCTCAACATACATAAATACAAACATATATATTCAACGATCGACACTAACCCGATATCTCAGCCATTTGGCAAAAAACTTCTCGCATTCTTTTTCAATCTCCACGTCCTGGATATTTAGACATTTTTGTGCTAATTCTGAATCAAATTGTCTGCAATATAAATACACTACTACTTTAAATGAACTGAAAAACAAGGGTGAACAACTTATGGACGTCGCTGGAAATGTGAGTTAAGAACTTACTCAACATAATGTTCAATCTCGGTACAATTCAGAAGAATATATATCTCAGCGACATACAACTCCCTATCTTCGAGCGTGCACATCGAGCAACGTCCGAACGCACGTCCAAGATGCTTAAATATAGAGAGCCGATAGGACGAATCATCAACTCCCCCATCATCATTACGTGGAGGTCGAGTACGGCGAGTTAGAATCTCTGGCTCAAAGTACATGGAACAGAAGTTTGATATTTCTTCAATAATATATGCCTCAACAATCGAACCCTCCACCTTCGCCTTGTTGCAAACTTTCATATTTAATTTATGCATGCACCTAAAACAACAAGTTAGATGGCAATGACATGTACTGACCATGGACGACATGTAACTTAACAAAAATTCTGACATACCTCTTAAATGGATACATCCATCGAAATTGTACTGGTCCTCCGACAATAGCCTCGTATGGCAGATGGACGACCATGTGCTCCATCGAATCAAAGAATGCAGGAGGAAATATCTTCTCAAGCTTGCAAACGGTTGTGATCACATTTTCTTCGATAGTTTGTACATCCCTCAGTCTGAGTTCTGATGCACATAGAATCTTAAAAACTTGACTCAGCTCGGTCAATGCTCCCCATATAGGCTTTGGCAACAAATCAAGAAATGCAATAGGCACTAGCCTCTCCATGAACACATGACAGTCGTGACTTTTTAGACTATAAATTTTTCCCTCATTAACATCATTACATCACAACGGGCTATGTTGGATGCATATCCATCTAGGAATCTCAACTATTTCAACCATTAGCACACTTCCTTGATTTGTGTATCATTAAGCACGTAAGTTGCTTTAGGTTGAACAGTTTTTCCATTTACGTTCTGTAGTTCTAGATGTTTACAAAGCATCTTTAAGTCCATACGCGCTTTGGCGTTGTCCTTTATTTTGCCTTTAACATTCATGATCGTATTGAACACATTATCAAAAAAATTCTTCTCGGTATGCATAACATCCAGATTGTGTTGTACAAAAAGAGTTGACCAATAAGGGAATTCCCAGAAAATACTTTTCTTGTTTAGTTGTGATCCTTTCCAAAGCTAGAGAGTTGGCGTGTGCTACCAGACAATTGTACTACATCTGGTAAATTTTGCACACGTGTCGCCATATGTCGACCTGACATCTGTTGCAAGTCTGCTTCATCCATTTCAACAGTATTTTTTTAAACGAGTCTTTTTGCTTCGAAAAGGATGGTCACTTAGTAGCAACCGCCGATGGCAATCAAACTAACATGCTTTCCCACCATGTTTCAATACAAATGATTTGGTATCTTCCATACAGTAAGGATATGCTACCCTCCCATGTGTGCTCCAACCAGATAGCATTTCATATGCAGGGAAGTCACTTATTGTCCACATCAGTGCAGCTTTCATAATAAAATTTTGCTTCCTACATGCATCATAAGTAACAACTCCATTAGTCCATAATACATTGAGCTCATCAATCAATGGCCTGAGATATATGTCCAAATTTTTTCTGGGACTTTTTGGACCAGGAATTACTAAGGACAAAAACAGATTTTCTCACTTCATGCACATGTCCGGCAGGAGGTTGTATGGTGTCATGAATACTGGCCAACAAGAATAAGATGTCACTGAACCACCGAATGGATTAAAACCATCTGTGGATAAACCCAATCGAACATTACGTGGCTCCTTTGAGAAAGCAAGATGAGTACGACTGAAGTGAGTCCAAGCTTCACCATCGACATGATGACTGATTATATTATCAGTACGGCGTACTCTTTTGGTGTGCCATGTCATCTGTTGAGCCGTCTTTGAGGACATATACAGCCGCTGCAGCCTAGGCACCAGAGGGAAGTATCGCAATGCTTTGTAAGGTACATCTTTTTGCTTTGAATTGTCCCCTCTCTTAGGTTTGAATCTGTCATGGTGACAAATAGAACATGATATCTTCTCTGCATCATCTTTGTAATATAACATACAGTGATTCGGGCATGCATCTATTTTCACAGATCCAAGCCCTAGCTCATTGACCATCTTTTTAGCACGGTAAAAAGTTTCTGGCAACTTCTCATCTCGAGGCAACATACTCTTGATCAAGAGGACGATACGGTCAAAACAAGTCTCACTGATGTGAAATTCAGATTTCAAATTCAACAACTGTGACACTGCAGACAACCGAGTGTGCTTTTCACAACCATCCCACAGCGGCTCATCAGCATCCCTAAGTAGTTGATAAAATCTTCCAGCTGTTTTATTCGACGCTTCTTCCATGTATGCATGTTCCTCATGAACATTAAAACTAGGACCAACAGCATCAACAACGATATCCACGTACCCACTTATGCCTGCAATATTGTCGGACTCATACCTCAAGAATTCCTCACCATGACACGTCCAATTCGTATAACCATCCATGAACCCTTTCGTGTAGAAATGATGTTGCACATCCCATGGTGAATGCCACCTTAAGTTTCTACAATTTGAATAAGGGCTTCGAATGTGACCGTCATGGTCTGGTGCTGCATTGGGATTCCCCAATGCAAATTCAATGAAACTCTCAACTCCATACTTAAAGTCATCTGACATCACCCAGTCAACTATTCTACGATACATCCATGAACGATCTGTCAACATTTTGCCTGCACCCAATAAATGTTAATACACATCCTAACTTTAAAATCATTACTCCTAAAAATAAACCCGACCATTTCCTCACATCATTCGCCATAGACCATTTGCAGTTGGAAGAGGACTATTAATTAGATTATCACTTCTTAACCCATCCATGAAGGTTTGATCGCACAATCACTCACTATATGTGCTGCACGATTTGCTGAAAATTTCGACATCATCTTCCCATACTTCTCCGATATACCAAAAATATTTATTGATTTTGAAATTTTCTTAAACACTTACAAGTGGTTAAGAAAACACTCAAAATTAATAATGGTATATCAGAGAAGAGTGAGGAGACGCAACCGAAATTCTCAACAAACCATACAAACTGCCTAAGTGCCATCAAACATTTACAGACTGTCCAAACGGGACAATTCAAGACTTTGAGGTAGATATATGCATTCTTGTAAACAAATGAGAACATACACATCAATCCCAAAGTCTTGAATGGGAAGGCTCATTGACACGGTTTTAACACGCTCTCCTGCGGGGCGTGTAATGTTAGGTCGTATCCACGCACCTCAGCTCACAGAGAATACCCCATGTATTTATATAACATAAAATTAAATAATAACGTAATTATCATTATGCATATAACAAATTAAATAACATCCAATTTACAAAAATGTTTAAATGAAGAACATCAAAGCTAAATAATCCACATTTTTGAGACAGATCAACATCAAAGATAAATAAGATAAATAAGATAAACAATCCGTCGAAAAATGCCGTCGCTAATACCGCATTTTCTGTTGTCCCTTCTACGCTTGCATTGGGTAGATGGTGTCCTTACACCTAGAGTGTGATGGTTCCTACTAGTGGTGCAAAGAACTATTATGCTTGACAAGTTACTTAAGCTTGCCTCATTTATTAAGTAAATGAGCCTTAATAAATGAGGCAAGCTTAAGCTTAATGCTACTCAGCTTGTTTGCATTTGTATAATGGATGAGTTCAAGTTTAGATGCACCTGGGTCAACTAATTCATAAAGGAATTGTTAGGATTGCATAATGACTGTACTCCAACTTCAAAAATTATTTGTATTCCATGAGTTAATAAATTGTAATCTTGCTTTTGAATCTGACCAGGGCTCTCAAACAAGAAGGACGTAAATTTTTGGATCACGGAAATCCAAGGATGCTTATGAGAAAATGCAATTCCTAGGACCTAAATTGTCTGAAGAGGATTTATTAAATTATACCATCCAACTCAAAATTTAAGGTGTTGAGTGGAGAGAACTTCACTAATATAAAGGCACTATATTTTAGTCCATTAAGGGGTGTGTGGGTTTAAATTATAACAATGTGCTCCAATATCATACTAATGTTTATTGAACGGTACGTTGTATGTTGCGCCATTGAGCACGTTCGGGGGCCATGATCCTACAAGATTTAAGTAACTATATTAATATATGACTAATCCAAGGGTCTAAGTCTCTAAGTTAACTTAACACATGCCTCTACCCAATCTCACTAGGTGAAGGTATAAATTATCCTTGGACTTGGTCTCCTAGGAATTGAATATCCTAGGCTCTGATACCACAAAAACTGTCACGTCCCGAGCACAGAAGGAATCCGATATGCATGACGAGTTTATATCATTCATGTCAATCAGAGCATAATGAATTTGACCTTATAGACAGAGTGTGCAAAAGTAAAGATGACAAATCAAATCCTTTATTCCATTAATATCTTCAATTAGTTCCGTACATAATCTTTCAAAGTAAGAAATACTTAATGACAACTAGACTCAATAAAGAGGAAAATACAAGAATCGACTCAAGAAATAGGAAAAGACACGACTAGATAGACGCTTCCATATTCGAGTGGCTCTATGCTCTTCACTCATGTCCGTTCCCATCCAAATGATCTTCGTCATCGGAGTTACCTGAAAAATAGGGGAAAAACTAAGGTGAGCGAACGCTCGGTATGAATTATATCTCAAGATCAAGCTTGCTTTAAGTAAATTACATGTTACATGAACTATACAAGTATAGCGATGCATGTATTCAAGATAAAGACGAGAGTAGAGTATCAAGAATTAATAGAGACGAACTAGCAAGATTTCAAGATAATCATGTGAAGTATATCAAGTTTGTCAAGCATGTAATTATCAAGTCATGTCATGTGAATTGGCTATTATAATATCAAGTAAGTAAATAGTCATTCCGAGCCACGCAAGTCATGTCAAGTCAAGTCAAGCACGAGTCGTGGAATGCCAAAATCAAGCAAGTCAAGCACTTCGACGCAATGTCACATTGTGATCAATATAGCTCCCATGGACACAAATACTTTCGGGTGCTCCTCCCAAGACCAGATCAGGCCATATATGCATAAGCATTGAGTCATGTATATTTTTAGACATCCACTATAGTTTTATAGCCAATAGATTTCTAAAGGAATAAGCCATTGTAGGATGATAAGGTAGATTTCACGAAAATATGAGTTCAAGGACAGAACTTTGAACAAGTATGACATACCGATAAATCGCATGAAAAATCGAGACATATCATAAAACTAGGTAATTTGCGTCCACTAGACCGCCATCAATTACAGAAATAGTCTCCACTATAAGGGCTCTCATTCCTGTGAACAGTACATGCATGACGAAATAGCATCCAGAGTCTGGTCGCTAAATCGGTAATCTGCGCTCACTGACTAGCCGTCAATTCCTTTTGGCGTCCGAGTCCTGGTTGCAGTTTCCAGACAGATAACAGACTTCTCAAAAGAGGCCAGAACAGCGCTCTATGAGGGCCAAGCATCACGTTTCTTCATAGTGACGTGACAAATAAGGGTTCAGGGTTTTTAGGATACAACCTGCTCGGCTGTCTTGAGGGAATCTAAGGCTAGTGTAGACTTATGGAGGTCTCAATGAGGAAAATACCAGTCCGAAGGAAGGAATATCCCGCGGAGGGTCCAATCATCACCAAGAATTAGTGTGTAATTGATAGAAGATAAAACAGAGACTCCATCTACGGATGTGAGATGAGAGTGTCAAGTAAACCTGCGATATGGGCCAGAAAATGTGATAAAATCTAAGAGACAAGAATTGGCGTACATTCAAAAGTCGCTATATCTAGAAATAGCAGCTCTCTGAAAGGTTACTCAATCGTATGTTTAACAGAAATCCAATTTAAAAACTAAGAATTAGCGACTTAGTGAACAGACGCTAATTCTAGTAAATTTCAAAATTTAACAGAATTTAATTAGAATTGGCGACTGTATACGACGACGCTCAATCTATAAATAACATTCATTACTGTGTCGTAAATTCCTGATTTTCCATATTCTTTTCTATTTTACTATATTTTAATAAATAATGCCTCCTTGCAAGGGTGTTCATTTATTAAGTGGTGACTTTGTGTCAGTCGCCCATTCTTTTACTGATACGCATCAGGCAGGAACGTTTTCAGACTCATGATACAGTTTATTTCTTTTAATTGTACATGAACAGTAGCACTTTACTATTTACATGAAATTTCTAGAAGCTGTATACATGGATAGCTAGAGAAAAATATAGGGAATCTAGAAACATGCTCATGCAAAAATTTTAACGCAAGATTTTATAGATATTAAAATTTTAAACATGGGTATTTATTAATTCTGTTTACAGTAATTAGCGACATGGGTATGGTCGCTCATCAATGGGCAACCAGAAGATTGTCGCACATTCTCAATTTGCAACCTTCTGTGCGATCGTTCATTAATAGACAGCTAGTACTTGGTCGCTATTTTCATGCAGAACAGAAAACTTAAAAAGACTACGTAAACCAAATAGCATGAGATATGAAACTATGATAATTTGATTATATGCATGCACTACACTTATATTATGGTTTGTGGTTCAGATCTAGAGAAAACCTACCTTTTGGGGCTTGATCTGGACGACGAACGGGCAGATAGAAAATAAGAATAAGAGCAGCAGCAGCAACTGCAGCTTGACTTGATGAAGGAAGAAGAATAATATGCAACCTTTCTCCTTCACGTGTGAGAGTAGGGAGATGAGAACGATGCAGCAGCAGTAGACAATACCACGGTAGCAACTGCACTGCAACTACGGCAAGGAAGAAGAACTGCAGCGTCTGCAGTAATCTGTAGCAACACAACCACAACGGTAGGAGGAAGAATGGCAGCAAAAGAAGAGGCAATCACTCGCCCTTTCACACAGCCGCAGCACGCAGGAAGAAGGGACGACGACGGCAGGATGACGATACTTCGACAGCAACAAATGGGCTTCTGTTGATCGCAGGGTTTATTTTTATAGGAGAGGAATCCTACTCCGTGGGTTAGAGTTCTAATGGGAAGCAAGTTCCCATGTAAGTGTCCTAATGGTTCTAGAGTTTCCTGCTAATCTAATTCCCTGCCATGATCGTAGCCGTCAACCCGTTTTAAGATGAGAAACCCTAAGGTTCATGCAAGGTTTGAACTTGGTAACGTTTTGGGCTTTTGAAATTAACCCATATCATATGTATATATGTGCATATATCCCATTCTTCCTTAAACGTGGGATGGCCATGGGCCTTTTATTGTTATTAAGACCCATAAATATTTAAGGCTTTTTAATGTGTAAAGGTTGAGGGCCATAAGTGATGTTTGTGAGTTGGGCTTTTATATTTTAAATGATTTGGGCTCGTCTTATACATTTAGAGAAATTTAATACGTTTAATTTATTTAAAAAAATTATTCATATAATTTATCCGAGGTGCTACATATATCCCTTAGTTGAGCATGAGATGCGATTAAACCCACCTACTAGGAATCGCCTAAGCACTCCTTTCTCTCCCTCTCTTTTTCTCTCTTTTCCTCTTTTCCTCTCTTCCTCTCTTTTCCTGCTCTAGATGCCTCTTCGCCCTCCCGTGCTCGCTTTTGTCTGGCCTCTCTGTGTGTCTTCTCTCTTGCTTATGTTCCTCGTGTCCTTTCCTTCGGCACTGTTGGCTCCCTTTTTATAGGGGCACGACAATGATCCGACGCGCCCTCACGCGGTGAACCGGTGTGAGTGGCTTATGCTCATGCAAGGAACGTAAGTTTGTTCCAATGTTGTGGTTGAAGCGGCTCCCTTGGCATGTTCGGCGCCATGGTGATGCCGTATCATCTCTTCAAATGGTTGCCGTGCCGATAGTCTTTAATAGCGTCGGTTCAAGTGGATTCACTCCTTTCTTGATGTTTCGACTTTTGGCATCGGGCAAAAGCATGTCAATTCTTTCCCTTAGGCGCATCATCAGGTGTGCTATGCACGCCTTCAATTTTGGAGTCTCTTCGTCCTTCCTAGACACAATTTTGAGCTGATCCGACGTGACTCGTCTGACGTCGATTCAGGTTAATTCCTATTTTTTCAACATTTTGACTTTCGCCGTTGGGCAAGAGCATGCCGACTCCTTTCCTCAAGCACATCTTCAGATGTGCTACGCACGCCTACAATTTGGGGTTTCTTCGTCCTTCCTGGACGCAATTTAACGCTGATCCGATGCGACTCATTCAACGTCGCATCAACACTCCTGTCACTGTTTTGAGGAATTCTCTTTTGATTCTACCTTCACTCAGGCTAACAACGCTCCTTGTTCATGGCACCAAATTTTAGGTGCCAACAATGTCGTTTGAAAAGAGTCAACTTACAACATGAAGACTCCACTCCGAGGGCACAAGGATCGCCCAAAGTAAAGTACGAAGTGTGAGCACCAGTCCAAACAGCCAACCAACGTCGTCCAAATGTCCCAATCAATCAACGTGGGTCAAAAGAGGGGCCCGAGGATTTTATATTTTCTCTCCCTCCTCTCTCATGATGATCCGCCTAAACTCCCTAATCCGCCTAAAAAAAGAAAGAGACCCAACCACCTAAACCCCAACAAGTTTAGGCCGACCAGACTGCTTGACAATCTGATCCGCGTAAACCCAAGCCTCACTTTGATATGTAGTTAATCCTGAGTTAGTCATAGTTTAACTTAGGTTTAACTACTTTTGAAGTCCAAATTACTTTGATACTTAAACCTGAACTAAACCGGGAGGATGAATATTAAACCCAAAGTAACCCTGGATTTTGAAATCCACCTCCAGAGGTAAATTTAGAAGGGTTAACTCAACAATAAATGCACCCTTTCTCTCACTCAATATTTTACTTATAAATATTAATATGTTAACCCTTTAACTACCAAATCACAATAGATTCAAACTAAGTTAACCCACCCACTTATTTCAGTTAATACTCTTGCTATCAAATCAAAAAAAGACTAACTATGGACTAACTTAAGTAATTTAACTTAACCCAAATCCCCTACCAAAGTGAAGCCAAGGGTTACACAGATTAGAGTGGCCCTCTTAACTCATCCGCCTAAACCCATATCTAATCAATCCAAATGTGAAATAAACTCATTTTTTGCATGTAAATTTGATTTTATGTCATAAATAGTGTAATTTGATCTGACTTGACATAGACTTGAAATTAAATGCAATCGGATCAAAACCCAGCCTGGACACCAATTAGGTCACTTTTCCCGTTGCTGTTAAAACCTCATTTCTGCCTGACAAGATCCATGCTTGCCGTAACCCTGAAACGCGGGGCAAAACAATAACTGTAACAACTGTTTATCTCCACCCAGAAATGACACTCACCTTGAAAATGACATTTTTGATGATCGAAAGCTGCTAACCCAGAACATAACAGCAGCCCCCACCCGCCACCCCCAAAAAAGCAGAAAAGGAAGAAAGTAAACGAGGATGGATTTTTAAAAGTACAGAGTGAATAACTTACTTGCATGGCATCAAATATGAAAGATTTCGTGCAAAAAATCCAATTTACATGGTCAAACAAAATGATCAAAGACTTTAGTGGTATCCATGTCACTACGCTGGTTGCGAACATATTAGTCCAACCGGAAAACAATCCAGAGAGGGGTCACGAATGATTCATCATTGTTCTCTGAACCCTTCCTTGCATTTTCTGCACTCGTAGAAGGTTGTAGCCCCTTCATCAGCTGAACGTAGCTGCCAATTTGAGAGGCAATAATGAAGAAATCAGCCTCTACAAGAAGTCTTCCCCAAGTGAGGGGCCTTTGGACTTCCCAAAAAGTGACTTTATAGAAGACGAGGCAAAGATCAAAATGACTGGGATGTACACGGACATCGCTTGTTACCTGTTTGGTGTAGTACTCAAGCTCGTTGTGCCCACAGTTGGGGCATATTTTGTTGGCCTGATACACAGAAATGAGACCATGAACAACAGGCCAAAATGCAGAAAAGTGCAAATATTTTGCTTTAAAGCCTTTCACTCACAATTGGTCTTTGGAGTTCTTCTTGAACGGTAACTGTTCCTGTCTGAACAAAAGACTCAATGTTTAGCTCCCTCCTAATATCCTGCAATAGATAGAGAACCTTGGTCAAAGAAACAATTTTTTCATGAGCATTGTGGAAGTAACCTCAATATGGATCAACGCAGAGGAATCTTCATTTATGCTTACAAGAAGAGATTAAACTAAAGGAGGTTGCAGTTCAGTCCAACGAGGCCCAACAATTGAAACTAACACCCTATGATCAGGAGTCGGGATTTTCCGTTGTCAAGTATGCTGAGCCAACATAGAAGGGCCACATCTCCCCAGGCCCCACCCCTACCGCAAGGCACCAGGCAAGCCATAATGTACAGCAGCTGACATGCCTTGCAATTGGCCCACACCCATGGTGCAGGCAAGCCTAGCACAGATCTGCTCCCCAAAGAATGGAGTCAACAGTCAGAAGAGACCACTATTTTGTAACGTTCAGAACATGCTAAAATAGCTGACACATACAGCTATACTCGTATCATTAACAACAATATAATGGCATAGTGACCTACCAAAAAAAAGGCACAGTGAGGTTAAGCTTTGGCCCAGTCAGTCCAGAGAGATCCATCCATACCAATTTCATATCAAACAATATAAAGTATCAAATTGGCTTGTTTGACTGACTAGATTCAACGTTTAGAGTCCAAATCATGTTTAGTGGCATGTTCATAGTCAACGTGTTCAGCATACTGTGGCAGACCCTGATTGGGTCTGCCATAAATATCCCTAAAACAGATCGTGCTCAAATTCACTAAATCAGTTCTTATACTGGACCCAGCAGTTTGAACAGCATCTTGATCCAGTTAGAAAGGGTAGGAAGACCCTGCAAGTTACAGTCAAAATGCTCTGACAAGAGCACCATGTGGAGTCACTTATGCACTGTCTTCTTCTGGCATTCAAAGTGAATAAAACAACTTTTCTAGTATTGCCTATGATTGGCACTTGCAAGCTGCACAGTGCACAAGCATTGAGAGCATCTCTGCTTGGGGATTGACAGGCAAAGTTATTGACATTAAGAAATAAAAGTAATCTCTTGCCATCTTCATTCTATTTTACAACTAATGAAGATGTCTTTATCAACAAGGAGTTAATTTTAGAGCATGATCTAAAAAGCAAAATTGCAAGATTGGTGTCGATGTAAATGGAACCTGATAATCAGAAAACCTGACCCAATGCTGATTTAAATTATCAGATTCAGAGACTCATAAGCTGTCAGAACTGGAAACAGACATAGTCACATGTAGATCCAAGTCTCTAATAGCATTTCTCGTAGCTATTTTATTTTGTAAAATACATTTTATAGCATTTGAACTAAATAAAATATGATTATCTAACACCAAAGCATATGCATATTCTTGTACTATACACATAATATTGTTGATAGATGAGGAACTCAGTTCAGTGACTTTCCTACCTTTCATGAGTGGTGAGGAAACATTAAACTGACGGGGAAGGAGCAGGAAATTTGGAAGATGTGATTGCCAGCGATGTTGTGGGCGATATGGAAAGAAAGAAATCACAGAATAAGAGGAGTTCAAACGTATGGGTATCATTGGTCATGATTGCATCCATTTTCTTCACAAGTGGTATTTCAGTTACTCTGAGAAGAAAATTAGGAACTCTTTGTTGTTGTTCAAACCGTCTTCTTGGGAACAAGTTCTTCCTGTAGACCTTCCTCTTTTGGGAAGGGTGCCAATGTAATTAACTGGGGGTTCTTGGGGGTCTCTCTGCCTTGGTAGAACCCCTGTTTTTCTCTCTTTTTTTCATATAGTCATCTTCTTACTTTTATTCATTAATGAATGTGGCCTCTTGGTCTCCTTCCAAAGAAAAAAAATTAGTTTTTTACTTTTTTGACAAAAGAAAAAATGTAGATTAGTTATAACCACAAAATGAGCTTAAATAAGCTTCTGATAAGTTTTCAATGATTTCCTATCGGAAAAGGAATAGAACTCTGAAACACTATCATCTTAGCAGATCAGAATCAGAATAAACTCCATCTAAACTCCAATTCCAGCCATTTACAGCCCCTACTACGCAATTAGATGGTAACTGCAAATAACCACAGTTTGCGCCCCAACTATGTCCTAAAACTAAAGCTCTTCCCCCAATTTATTTAACTCAGTTTCTCAACAAGATCAGATTTTAATTTCATACAATTGTAGCCAATTAAATATAATTGTCTGCAGCGATCAAGGTTCCAACATTTAGGTCCTTTGCCAAATTCACATAATTGAAGTGCATGACTCATACATATGATAACTGTCAATTGCATATAAAGGATGACAATTGGTACATCAACTATATGAAAAATTACGAAATTCCCAATTTAGGAATTAGTTAAGAGTTCCAAAAATGAGACTTTACCAAATAGAATTAATTGCAATTGGCTTACAGCACATAGCATGGAATGCAGAATCGGCCGATTCAGATCAGGATCAGAGGAGCCAATCGGATTCTCGCCCCTAAGCCAATCCCAAATTTGGAAAATTAAAAAATTGAAAAAAGCAATTAAAAAGTGATTGACTCAGTCCAAATCGGACCAAAATCAGCCGATTCTTTTATGTATAGGCCAAGACTAACCTACTAGGGTTTGATAAAAAGTGATAAAAATGTCTTTACATTATTTTTATTGTGTAAATATCTTTTCAGATCAGATCAGAGCGGGCATACTCAATCCAGCCAAGTTTTCATGTCCACTCCTGAGATTCAATAGACTTATCCTTTAATAGAAAATTGAACGTATGAACACAAGAAAAAACAATCGCGCACTATTCCAGCCAAGTATTAATGTTCGATTAGTGAAAAATAAGTAAGATGAGTCATGATGACAAATGAGCCCTAAATGCTGCAGGATCTGTCATATAACACAAACTATATTTTCTCTTACAACCAAACATTTAATTTATACCACAGTGAGGTAGAACCATATGTTCATTTGTTAATCCATCGTGTATATATTCCGCCATATATAAACCCATCATCATGTGCATGTATACATGTATATATACATGTATGTGCATGTATACATATATAAAGAAAGTAGAACAATTAGGGAGACAAAATATCGTAAGATTAATTACAAAGAACAGCTCATCATATTGACTCAAAGAACCTCACAAGTCTCATTCTGGTCATGTGACCGAAATATATTAGGTGCTACACCTTCGATAAGAGGGTCAACCACGATACAACCTATCGCAATTTGTTTGATAGGCACTACATGATTTCACACTCTTTCTCAAAGAGCAAAACTTTATATCCAAAATTCTTCTACTTCTGGATGCTCTATTATTCTTAGATAGAAACATTGCAATAGAATTATTACCAAAAAAATGATAGATCTAGAAATAAAATCCACAACATACAATTGTAGTCAAATTCTGCAACTGAATGGTTGATGACAAGGAGTTATTTGTTAGTGCAGTGACAAGGAAAGGATTTTTTCGACTTCCACTATGGTAATCAAATTTATTTCCTGTTTTGAGGCTAGTATATAGGCTATTAGTTATGAAATTTGATCACAACTCTATCTATCGTAAACTCTATTTCTAAATGTGTCAAAATCCTTTATAATAATTATATTGCAATGTTTTTCTCTAAGAATAATAATAAAATGTCCATATGTGTTAGAGCTCCAGATATAATATATTTTGCTCTTAGATGATTGAAAAATCATATAGTGTTTATCAAACATATTGAGACAAGTTGTTTGACTCTGTTGTCAAAAGGCTAGTACCTAATATGTTTCAAAGTCATGTGATCAGGATGGGATTTGTGGGATCCTTTAAATCGACACAGCATTTGATATACAGTCTTTGATGGGAGACGATGGCACCAGGGGTGCTGAGGGCTCACTGGGCATCCAAGACAAAGCACAGCAGAGTTGAGCGTGCTCCGATGTGCCTCACAAAGTCACGGGATGAGCGGTACACTCACATTGGTGGGCCTTAGGGGGTCGCAGTCAAGTGCTGGACAGTGCACGATGGGGTGCATGATGGTGGCGGAGGCAGGCCATGGCACAGAGAGAGAAAGAGAGAGAGAGAGAGAGAGAGAGTAGTAACACACACTATAAATTTGGAGGTTTTGTCTGCCAGCAATGCTGTGGTCTATCTGGACAGAAGGAATGCTAGAATCTTTAGAGAGTTCAGTCACCCAGCTTCTATCATCAATAATTGCATTAAATGTATTTCAGAGTGGTATGTTAGTGCTTTCAGGGTCCCCATTGGGCAGTCTAGTCTTCTGTATAACTTGAGGGGGTGGAAAAGATTTTTTCTGTAACCATGTAACTTTGCTCACTACAGGTTGAGGCTAGTGCAGTCTGGAAGGGGAGGGGTTTTGGGTTCTACCAGCTTGGTAGAGCCCCTTCTTTTTTGATTTTGTCTTCTTCTTTTGTAATGTCTTCTTCTTCCTTATTTCAATGAAATGTGGCCTGTTGGTCACCTTCCAAAAAGCACACACACTGAGAGAAGGGAGGGCTGAGTGCGGCAGCCTGGTTCCCCCACCCTGCTGCTATGGTACAGTGGGGTGGCAAGGGTGACAATAGTGAGGACAAGAAACAAAGGAAGAAGGAAAGCTGGGGCTTCATGCCCACTCCTCAGAGTATATCTCTCTCACAGATCCACAAAACTAGGGTTTGCGATTGTTTCCCTTTTTTTCATTCCAAAAGCAAGATGGCGCATTTGTTGATTCCGGACTGGATGTATTGATTCTGGACTGATTTGATACATGACTGTGTTCGAAGCTAATTGATCATATTAGCTGTTCAGGCCATCATTTCCTGTGATGTTTGGGGCTCATGATTTATCTGTTGCATCTGGATTGGATCAACTAGATGTGCCAATGTTCAAGATCAGCTCAGCATCAACTGTTACTGTTAATCATGCTCTACCTTCTTGTGAAGGCTGAGATCGGATGCTGTTTGTTAAGTCAGAGTTGGATCTTATTTCTGATAATGTGCTTGCGGCTACTTTCTTATGTTTGAACATCCTAAAAGGAGCATCTACAGAACACCTGTATGATTATGTTCCTGCTTCACAGTTATTTGGTGTTGATTTGATGTGGCAAAATTGCTGCGATGCACGTGTCACACTGCTCAAAAAAAATTGGCACGATCGTCTACATCAAATTCTCCACATGCGCTCCTCTGATCGTCTTCTGCATACTTCAATACTTCAAAACTCAAGGACGAGTTTCAAACCAGGGGTCATTGATGCGAGAGCAAAATTGGCTGTGGTCACAAATGCATGTCTTTGATGCCACATGAGTTCAACTTAGTCGTCCGATGTAGTAGAATATTTTTACTTTTATGATGTAATTTTGAGTTTTATTTACGTCTGATTTTAGAAGTCTCAAGGTAGCTTAAGTTCAAGATATTTCTATCATCTCTCTCTATTTATATATTTAATTTCAGATTTAGGATGTGTGTACCATTTTGTTTAGTCTGGGGGCATTTTTGTTATGTTTCCACTCCCCTCCCCACTAAATAGGGGTTGCTTGAAACGAAGATGGCTTGGTTGAAAGGACAAAAAAATGAGAAACCCTAATTTTGTGCCCTCTAAAAGGAAACTCTGAGAGAGGAAGGCTCCGAGACGGAGAGGGTGAGAGGCCTGCTGCCATCTTCTTCCTTCTTCTTTCCTTCTTCCTTTTCTTACTGTTCCTATGCAAACCCCCTGCGCCACCAACACCCAACACCTTCTTCCCTCTTCTCCTTCTCCTTCTTTGTCCTCTTCTCTATCGTGTCTTCTTTTTTCCTTATTTCTCCCTCTTTCCCCACCGTACAGCAGCAGCGGGGAGGAGGCCACACACCCACAGCCCATCTCCCTCCCCACTGTCTCCTCCTTTCTCCTCTCCTTTTTTTCTCTCTCTCCACTTCTCTCTCTCGTTCCCTTCTCTCTGCACACACAGCAGTGACCCCGTTTCCCTCTCCCTCTTTGCTACTCTCTCCCGTCTCCCTGCATGCAGTTGCAGGACACACCGTGCCCCTGCTCCACGGCCCACCTCCACCACCATCATGCACCCCATCATGTGCCATCCAGCACTTGATCACAACCCCTACGGCCCACCAATGTGAGTAAACCACTCATCCCATAACTTCATGAGGCATGTCAGAGCACGCTCAACTCAGCCGTGCTTTATCCAGCATGCCCAGGGAGCCCTCAACACCCCCATTGTCATCGTCCCGCATCAGTCTTTGTGTTCACTCTTACCATATTTTGATTGAATACAAAGCTCCACTAACTAAAATACTATGTGATCTTTTTTCTTGTGCACACATTCGATTTTTTGATAGAGGATAAACCCAAACAAGTCAATTTATAAATAAATATATATATAGTAGAGAGAGAGAGAGAGAGTTCCATTGCCACCGCTGGCATAATAAGAACGGTTTCACCTACTTCAAAACCGCATGATTCAATCCATAGTAGTATACCAATAGTAGAGAATATTTAAGTGTGAGTCAAAAACCAAAGATTGAGTCAAACAGTATTGAAGTAGGTGGCACTATTCTTATTGTGTGTGTGTGTGTGTGTGTGTGTGTGTGTGTGAAAATGGATACCTGACTTCTGATTTATCCTTTTCCATTTTAAATAGTGGACATAGAACTCTGATAAGGAACATCTGCTAGCTTATAGGAAAGGGAAAGCAGAACTCAGATAATTATAGGAGTCGGTAATGAAGTAATTGTTTCTGCATCCAATTATCAGTTTTTGTTTTCGATAAATAAAATATGTATATATATGTATACATGTGTGTATATATATAAGCTTTAAGTAATATAATTATTAATAAATGGATGGTTTTTAGACCATTGAATGAGAACTATCTTGCATCCAATGGTTATGAAAATAGGTAAACTGGAAATTTTTCTAAATTCAAAGTTCATGATCTTTTGTTGTGGATGAATAGGCCCTAAGAATTTAAATAACTTGTGACCTTGTAAGTTTTGAATTAACAAAAACTGTTCATTGAAATTTTAAAGTAGATGAAAGTTGTGATATATAAGTACTTAATAATATAGGGATAATGGAAGCAAAAACTTCCATTTCTATTTCCGTTTCCATTTTATGATTTGGAAGCAAAAATGTATGTAGAAGCGGAAACACTTATTTCTGTTTCTATTTCCATCGTTGATAATTCTTATAGAAAATGGAAGCAAAAGGTGGCATTTTTGTTTCCGTTTCTGACCCACTTTCAGCCCTATATATGTGGTAGAGTATGGCAAGGGCAGTTGGTATGCCTTGGCCGTACATTTGAAACAACTGTTGGATCTTTAATCTGACAGCTGTTGGGAAAAAAAAAGCAGACAGAAACACATGATCTGCGCTAGCGGTGTTCATATTTCGGTTCCAATCGAAAAACCAAACCGAACTGTGTGACTTTGTTCAGTTCAGTTTGGTTTCGGAGCAACTTCGATTTAGTTCGGTTTTGTGAGGTGTGAAACCGAACCAAACCAAATAAACCGAAATTCTTTATAAATATATATTTTATGTTTGCTGCATTTAATATATGTTAAACATCTTTAGAATTAATTACATACAAAGAGATATATACAAATATAAATATTTTTGTTTTAAATTTTATTTTTAAATACATATATATTAATCAATACATATATATTACATTAAAATATGACATTTCGGTTTGAACCCAACTTTTTCCGGTTCAGTTTGGTTCTGGTTGAGAACCTTGCTTGGTTCAGTTCAGGTTGAGAAACCTTGCCCCAAAACCAAACTGAACAATGAACACCCCTAATTTGTGCCAGCATGGGGTTTGCCCTGCATAGCAGGAAAAACCCGTGCATGAGAAATCATTGCGCAGGTTTCTCGCATCATGCAGGGCAACCCCTACGTAGGCGCAGCTGTTAGATCAAGATCTAGCAGCTGCAGTCACACCCTTGGGCCTTGGCCCGCTGTGAATTTCATGTGCACCCCCATGGGAGAAAGTCTTTCCTTTTCCTTTTCAACCATTGGATGAGATCGTACGGCTATTAACTTGATATGGCTAGGTGTGGTTAACTACCTTGGTCATATCCTAGCAATTGGGATAAGTAGGAGGAGATTAGAGAGAATATTATACTCTTCAAATGTAACCAACTTGTCAAGTTACCATCAAGCTTGACCAAGCCATAGAGAATGCACATAGGTTGTTGTGTGACAGCATTAACCCCATCTAATGGCACTTTGGTTTCTCCATGGCCAAAAAATAGTAATGAGCTATAAACTCTTGAGATCCTTGGAGACTAGCCCCTGCTCTCTACTAATAGACTTGTGTACAGACAAGGACTCACAGACAGAGTGAACAAGAGATGGGAAACCAAGAGTGAGATGTTGCAGATTATGATGTCTCCATCATTAATAACTCTTAGATAAGAGAAAACCCTTGATTTAGAGCCTTTTAATGATGCTTAATAAATAAACAACACAATTTTATATGTACAAGTTTGATGCAATGCAATGTAAGGCAAAACAATGTTTCACATTTTACATGTAATATAAGGTAAAACAACACATTTTGGTCATCATGGTGCATTAACGTGGCCAGGAGAACATTTTCATTTTGTTCAGACATTGGAAGTTGGAGGGCATTTTAGAGATTCTCGAGTTTGACGAATGGTCAGGAGTATTTTTGGAATTTGGAATTTTACAAGTACCCAGGGATATTTGGGAGATTTTTGAATGTGGACTAACATTCACATAATAAATCTGAATGGAATTTTAGAAAGTTCAGGGGTACTTTTGGAACTTTGAGAGGTTTTGGTGATCAATACCTAGCATTCAACTAGTTGACCATGTCATTTCGATCTTCTTGACATATCAAGAATAGACAAAACCAAAAGACATGAAGAAGCTAAAATAAGAGTTTTTGGTGATGAAAACTAATATGCTAAGAATGAGAAATTGAATGTGGAAAGACAACTATTCATTGAAAGGAAGAATAAAAATACACAAGGAAGAAGCGCAAACATGCTCCACCAACCCAAAAGGAGCTATCAAGGTGATAGCATCCAAAATAACAAGACCCAAAATTCCCCCAACCCATACCCCTAAATATATACCAAACAAGAGTAAAGAAGGAAAACATGCACTCTGCTAAGAGACAAAATTGGACCATTCAAATAGTTTATGGAGTATGAGTTATCTTGCAGACATGTGCTGCTAATGGAGGACCAGTCGGCTACAAGAGTGACAACTCTCCTCAAGATATCAGCAATACCATGCCCAATCTGTTTGAAGGTCCTGCTATTCCACTCCCCCCAACTTGTCCTTAAAACATCAAGTGGATGATAATCCAGAACTTCTTGATTCTCCTTCGGGGACATCTTTGTTTCCATCCCTGTAGTAAATCCAGTACAGTCTTGGGCTCCCACCACTTGATATCAAGCAGTTTAGCAAGAGAACCTGATAATACCACATCTAACAAATAGATGTTCATTACTTTCTTTAAAAACAGCACAGAAGGGACATGCATCCATCATACCAGGAAGTATCCGAGTTAATCTATCAGCTGTGGGGAGTCTACTTAGCATTAGCTACCAAGAGAAAATTTTCACCTTATTAGGAATCTTCATCTTCCAAATCAGATTATGCCAGGTAACTCTGCAACCTCCATCTTGCAAAAGTTTTGACACATGATCTGACAGAGAAGATACCATCCTTCTCCCATCTCCAACATCTGGAGTCTTGTTCACAGTTAACCATTTGGATGCTATCCAAGCAGGCAGATAGAAAAGTGAATTACCCAATCTCTATCTCCGTCAAGTCTCGTTGGAACTTCAGCTGCCAAGTCTGTCTCTCATCTTCCTTCAGAATAAAATTCTGAATCACTTGTCCTTTTGACAGGGCTAGAGAATATAAATGGGGATAAAGAGTGGCAAAAGGTTGGAAGGACATCCAAGGATCCTCCCAGAATCTACTCCGTCTACCATCTCCAAAAGAGAAAGTGATAGATATGTTCATAAAATCTGCGGTCCTGCAGATATTCCTCCACCCTTGGGTCAGTCTTGATGACAAGGTTGGAGACAAAACCCACTTGGAAGAGTTACCATAGTACTTCATCCTCACAATCTCTTGCCACAGAGATGATCTATCCTCCCCAAGTTTCCAAAACCATTTTGCCAGTAAAGCCTTGTTAAAGTCTGCCACACTGACCAAACCCACCCATCCTTCCTCTTTACTTCTGCACACCTTGTCCCGTCTAAGAAGATGAAGCCCTTTATTCTGAGGATGTGATCCTTTCCAGAAAAAAGTTCTCCCATTTGCTTCAATCTTTTTCACTACTGTCTTTGGAGACATTAAAATAGACAAATGATACATTGCTAGAGAAGACAGGATGATCTTGGATAGAATCCATCTCCCTCCAGCTGATAATAACTTAGCTTTCCAGCCTTCCAACGACTGATCAAATCTCTGAATAAGAACCTTCCAGTCATGCACCCTAATGGTAACTCCAGGTACCTAATAGGAAAGTTAGACATCTTGCATCTCAAGATTCCAGCTATAACTTTCAGCTTCTCCTTTGGCAACCCACACCAATTATTTCAGACTTTGTACAGTTAATTTAAAGACCTGTAGTAGCCTCTAAAAGAGTCAACAGATTTCTCAAACTACATAACTCCTCTTCCCCAATGGTAAACAGTATTGTGCCATCTGCATACTGTAGATGAGTAATTGTGAGACTCTGGCAGGGATGGCAGTGTCGGTTTCAGACTCGGTTTCGGCCAAGTCCGAAACCTGAAACGACTCAATTTCGATTTCGGTTTCGGCCGAAACCGGCCAAAACCCAGTGAAAAGGTTCAAAATAAATCAAAATAAATCTAAAAAATCAGAAACAAATCGAAAAAATATAAATAATCACATAAAAAATAGAAAATTCATTAGACATGCATTTGACTGTAAAGAAATTGGATTAAGTGCAATAAACATCAGTAGGCATTGAACATGTTAAACTAATATTCTTGATTACATATTAAGCATGAAGTAGGTTCAAGCAGTACAATAAACCTAATTAGACACAGTAAATGTTACAGAAATTAAATGATCCTTATCTAAATGATGATGCACTAATATGGATAATAACTAGAAGAACATTCTCCCTCATCGTCTGACTTTTGATGTTGAGTCTCATAAAAAGGTTGCATGTATTCTGTATATTCACTATAACCAAACAATGAGGTAGTCAAATCCTGCATCCCTCTTTGGATCCCTCTTGGAGTGTAAGATTGTTGGCTTGATTGGAATCCAGAATCAGCATAAGAATCTTGAGGATGAGAAGAGGAACTGGATGGAACTGGAATTCTGGTTGATGACCACACCCATAAATGTCCGCTTCATGTTGGCCACCTCCATAACCTGATGGATGTCCATATTAGATCTGTGAATCATATCTTCGCTCACTATGACTGTATCCTCTGCATGTGTCTGCGTGGAAGGAGGAAGGAGCACTATATGTGCCACAGCCAGTAGTAGCACCTGCACTGGGATGATGATGATCGTCATCATCAGAACCATAAGAAATCAGTCGCCTTTTAGCCTTTGAGGATGCTTTTTCTATTTTGGTGTGATTTTTTCAGTCATCTTTGACATGAGTCCTTTTCCCCTCTGACATGTGCCTCACATAAATCTGCTTCAACTACTCAATTGTCGAGTCCTCTCGAGCAGCAGCACTAGTCCTCTCAGTTAGCTCATGCACTAATGTACTTCTTCTTAAAGATGGAAGTGGCTTGACCATTCTAGGAGTGACTGGCCTGCTATCTGATTCTGAGTGTCTAACTGGCTCAAACTCAGGCTGTTGCTCAGTGTCATGAAAAAACAAAGCTGGGTCCCTTCTCTGCTGCGCATGAGTATCTCTGGCCCGCTTTGTTGCTCTTCTGAATTCTAGATCTCTTGACTCATCTTCATCTAGTATGCCCTCTGCCCATGTTCTATCATCAACATAAAAAACGGGCTCATCAACCTGCTCTCGTGTCTCCACCTAAGACTGAAAGAGATTGTCATCATCAAATAAAGCGTCCACATCAATTTCTGGAGTTGCATCCTCTGCGACGCGTTCGTCCTCAACTAATGTCTTAGCTTCATGTTCCTTATTCATAACCTCATATTGTAGTGGCAGTAAACTAATTTTTCTAACCGTTCAGCCTTTAGCCGATTACGAACCTTTGAGTGTATAAGGCTAAACGTGCTCCAATTTCTTTCACATTGGCTTGCTGATATTGTTTGACTGAGCACCCTAATTGCAATGAAAGCCAATGCATTACTGCCCACATCTCGGTTGTTCACCATTATCCACCAGTCAGCTGTTCCACCAACCATAAACAAATAAATGTAAGATGTAAATAAAAATCAATTCTCCATGATGTACTAATACGTATTAAGGTTTAGAAAGCACAAAGATAAAGTGTACTTGGGCTCACTCTTCCCACAGCGTATTATAATTGGGAGTCAGAATACGTCCCAGTCTTTATTCTATAGTAGTTCATCTACAAAGATAAAGTAATAGATTACCATAACTACTTAAGTAAATTCTATAAGTCTTATTGATAAAATCATTAAAAGTCAACCTCTACTTCGGCATGAAGTCTCTTTTTTGGCATCCTCGATAAACGACCAATAACTTTTAAAATGCCTTGAAGCACCTCGCCATCAACATGTGCATTGGCATTGTACATAAATCGAGGGTTAAGGAAATAACATGTATTTGTGTATAGTTAACTAAATGTTAGATATAAAATAACCTAAAGAATAATGTATCAATACAATTAATCAGTCGCCAACTGCATGCAAGTCGTGGTGTAATATGTTATCCCGTCTATGGTCAATAATTTTCACCACTTTGCATGTTCTCTAGGAAGGGAATCCTACAACTCTAATTTGGCACGGTCCATGGCCTCGTACAGATATCCCATATCATTCTTATCATCGCCATCCACCATTCTTAGGACCTTCACGAGGGGTGTGACTACTTTCATGTACCGTGAGACCCTACCCCAGAATTTGTTGTCTTCCACGATGTGGTAGACATCCAAATAATCCATCTGAGCATCAACATTAGACTTGTCTATGTATTCCCGTAGGGGATTGTGGTTCATGAAAGCTTTCAACTCATTCTTATACCTGTGTAGAGACTCAAAGAAATGAAATTTGAATCAAATATGGATCATAACTATAAGGATAAAGTAGAAAGAATTGAGCTCAATCTTATACCTGTGCAAAGACTCCAAATAAATGAAATTCAAAGTAAATCTGGTTGACCCTGCACGAATGATATCTCGCCCCCCACTTGCATGCTCCCTGAACATATTCAATATCCTAGATGGCCATAAATATACTGGGTGATTTTCTGTGCCCTGTCAATTGTCTTCTTCACATGATTTTCTTCCCTATGTCTTCAAGTATCAAATCCAGACAATATGCTGCACATTGGAGTCAATATAAATGTCTGTACTTCTGCATCAATTTCTTCCCTGCAGCTTATAACTGGCTTCATTATCAGTCACTATTTGTACAACATTGTCCTCTCCAATTTGGTCTACCATCTTATCTATCAAATGAAACAAATAATTAGCATTTTTTTCATAATTTGAGTCATCTACTGATTTAACAAATATTGTACCTTCGATGCAATAGACCAAAAAGTTAATCATAGACTTCTTCATAGTACCAGTCCAGCAATCACACATGATGATGCATCCTCTCTCCATCCATATATGCTTGAAGCTTTCAACCCAATCATGGAGCTCCTCAACCTCTCCCTCAAGGCCACGCCCGTATATGTCTCGACGTGACGGGACCTTCAAGTCAGGGCCAACATCTGCTATGGCATCTAGCATAGGTTGGAAATATTCACTTTCAGCTACATGTGCAAGGACACCTGTATGGAAAAACCATTTGCAGTTACTTTTAAATGCATGCCCTACAACTTCTGCTGATTTTTTTACCCCTCTCAATACTTGCTTGATTTTAGGTTGTGTAGCATGGGGCCTTCTGTGTAAATACTTGTCCATGGGGCCTCCTCTGCGGGGTTGCACTAATGTCAGGACGTCGTGCAGTTGTTCTGGAGTAGGTCCCTGAACCTATGGGTGTTTTTCCTTTCCTTCGAGCGGCTTGTTCAGACTCCATTGCTTCAGTTAGCTTTGGATCTGAATCCTCAGTGCCTTCCTCATCATCATCCCTCCTTCCCCTTCTGCTCGATATCTCCTCAGCAACTTTAGCCTCATCTTCAGCCCTTTATTGTATCCTCTCTTTTTTGCCCAGAAGACACTGGCGCATTTCTTCTCGACCTCTCGGGGACATATGTCACATTGTCTCACCTCTCCTCTTATCCCTACCAAATGTTACTTTCCTCTAGTAATTCCGCCATGTATCTCCTTACCACAATGATTGCATTTCACTTTTCTCCTCCCAGCATCAATTAAGGAGAGGTGGGCCCACCCCGGATCCACCTACCCTTGCTGCTCCTGACTTTGTTCACGTCTAGACATGATGCTGCATTAAGACAGTCAAAGACAAATAGTTGTAAGTACAATGAAAAAAATACAATTCAACATAATTGAGTTTCAAATTATTAAATAAAGTGTAATTGAGCTTCAATTGACCCTAACTAAACCTAATTAGACAAAAGTCCCAAATTTAAGGAACTAATTAGAGCTTAATTATCAATTTTACCATAATCACCCTTCATAAAATTTAATTACTAGCATGCTCCCACCCTAAATTATTCAATGAAGCTAATTGAGCTTCAATTGACCCTAACTAAACCTAATTAGACAAAAGCCCCAAATTTAAGTAACTAATTAGGGCTTATTTATCAATTTTACCCTAATCACCCTTCATAAAATTTAATTACCAACACGCTCCCACCCTAAATTATTAAATGAAGTTTAATTGAGCTTCAATTGACCCTAACTAAACCTAATTAGATAAAAATCTCAAATTTAAGGAACTAATTAGGGCTTAATTATCAATTTTACCCTAATCACCCTTCATAAAATTTAAATACCAACATGCCCCCACCCTAAATTCTTCAATGAAGCTTAATTGAGCTTCAATTGACCCTAACTAAACCTAATTAGACAAAAGCCCCAAATTTAAGGAACTAATTAGGGTTTAATTTAGAGTCTTAACATATTTCATGGTTTAAAATTAACCTACAACAAAAAAACTAACCTACAACAAAAAAACTTGCAAACCAACCAAAAAAATTAAAAACAAAACAAACCTCAACCTCTCCCTCAAGAAAACGCAGCTACACGCAGCACTCGGCGGCGGCGGCGGCGACATCAAACCCTCTCTACTCCCTCACCCTGCAGCAGCAGCCCTCTCAGCAACTCCCTGGACCCTTTCTCCCTCAGATCTGAAATTCTGAGGGAGAACAGGAAGTGAACTCCCCTCCACGTGAGTTTCGCCCGAAACCGGACGATTTCGGACCGAAACAGTCCGGTTTCGGACCGCAGTCCGATTTCGGTCCGAAACCTGTAAGTTTCAGGCGAAACCGGTATCGGTTTCGCCCGAAACCATTAAAAACTTTTTTTTTAGTTTCGGACCTGCTACAGTAAGCAGGTCTGAAATCGTTTCGGCCGATGCTACCAACTATGGGCAGCCTACCTGAACCCCTTTAATCAAACCAAACTCCAAAGCACAGCTCCACAATTTGCTTAGAACTTGGCTGACCAAAATAAAAATATATGAGGAGATTGGGTCCCCTTGCCAGATTCCTCTCGAACTACTAAAGAATCCAAGAGGTTCTACATTGAAGAGGACAGAAAATCCTGTGGTAGCAATACAAGCATGAATCACGGTATTCAGTACCACTCAGTACGTACCGATAGCGGCCTTGGCTGATCCGGTTCCTCCTATTCTACATTGTACCGGCTGGTACAGGCATTAAAAAATAAAAAAATAAAAACCAGACTGCTGCCTCCTCCAGGCTCTTGAGAGAGAGAGAGAACATGGTGGGACTGACCAGACTATGAGCCGCAACAGTCACATCTCCTCCGGCAGCGACAAAATCAGGCGAGGACGGCGACAGCGGGCTCAGGCGAGGATGGTGGCGACAGTGGCATGGTGTTTGCCACCATCGCTTTTGCCCTAAGTTGGGCTTGAATGCTAGATTGGGGTTGGTGTTAAAAAGTGTTGGTTATTTATAAAAGGACCCTCATAATAAAAGTTAATTGAATACATAACAAATTGATTTTGATAAGATATATATAACACATATGGGAGAGGCGAAATCCAGTGGAGAAGTGAGGAACCGGTACCGCACTGGACCGCTACCGGTTTTGGTACCAGTGAGGAACCAATACCGTACTGACCAGTACCAGTTCGTACCCATACTAGTATGGTACCGGCCCTACCTGGTACCGAAAGCGGTACCGGGATTGAATACCTTGGCATGAATCCAACTTACCCACTTTTAATTGAAACCCATAGTCTAAAAAACTCTACGGATACAATCCCTGCTGACTCGATGATATGCCTTTTCAAAATCAAGTTTCGCCATGGCACACTTATGGTTTTGATTCTCTGTTCATGTAAGCACTCTTGGGCAGCCATAAAATTCTCAAGGATCAATCTTCCTTTGGTAAAAGCTGTTTGGTGTTCATCTACCAGTTGGTCAATCACTCCAAGTCTCGTAGTGAGAGTTTTTGTAATGATCTTATAGCAACCAGTAATAAGCTAATAGGCCTGAACTTCGTTAATTATCCAGCCCCTTCCATCTTGGGAATTAATACCAACTGAGTGGCATTGAACAGCTTAATTGAAAGAGGGTTATCTTCAAACTCCTTGACCACTGCTAGCACATCCTGTTTAATCACATCCCAGAAGATCTGATAGAAACTCATTGGGAAGCCACCCAGACCTGGATACTTATTTCCATCGATGCTGAAAACAGAATTCTTAACTTCCTCCTCTGTGAAAGAAACTTGCAAACCCAGAGCAGCATCTTCAAAAATCCTTGGAAGCAATTTATTTGTCACTTGAGGTCTCCAAATTTCCTCTTCTTTAAATAGCTGAGAATAGTACTCAATCAAGCAGTTCTGAATGTGCTCCTTGTTATCTGAAACCCTACCATTTACCAGCAGATGGTTTATTTTCGAAGCCCTTTTTCTAGCACAAGCTACAGCATGGAAAAGGCAGAATTATTGTCCCCTTCTTTCAGCCATTTTTCTTTAGCTCTCTGTCTCCATTTAATCTCATCTCTGAGGAGCCATTCTGGTACTCCGCTCTAAGAGCTCTCTGCAGGGTTCTGTCTTCCTCCAATAAAGGTCCTTGCTCTTCTTTCACCTCTAGAGCATTAAATCTCTTCAAGATTCCCCGTCTTGCTTGTGCAGAGTTTCCAAACGCATCTGAACTCGATCTTTTAAACTGCTGCCTGAGCCACCTGAGCTTCTTCTGGAAGGTGATACCGGCACTTCTCTCTTGCTGAACCTTTGTCCCCCCACTGAAAAACCAATTCCGTAAAACATTCTACTCTGACCCAGACTTCTTCAACTATAAAGATTTTTTTCTTGGATCTCAGATGCAGCACAGTAGACAAAACAATAGGGTTGTGATCTGAGACTGATTTTAGGAATATGAAATACCCCTAGCCTCTGCCAAAGGAAACATTTTCTGCCATTCTGCTGAAATGAGAAAACTGTCCAACTTTAATTGACCACTATTGCCTACCCTGTTATTTAACCAGGTAAATAGCTTGTTTGGAATCTCAACTTCAATCTACTTTCTCCTTTCCACTGACCAAATAAATCCATTTGCTTTTCCCATAGTTGGTGACCCTTCCTCTCCCCAGGATATCTAACACAGTTAAAATCACCACAAACACACCAGACATCAGAAGAAACTTGTATAACTTCCAACAGCTCTTAAAAGAAACTACCTCTGCCCGAGTCATCATGAGGCCCATACACTGAAGTTAAAGCCCTCTCCAGCCACCCAGCTCCTAGCTTCATTCTAAAAGAAACAGTGATAGAGAAGTAACCTACATGCAGTTTCTGACCTGACACCTTTTCACCATCCCACAAGATGTGAATGCTCCCCTTTTTGACCATCATCATCCTCAGCAACCCATCTTGTAAATCTTCTCCCCCCCCCTCTCCAAGAGATTTAATGAGCATATCATCAATTTCTAACTGGTTTCCTGAAGACATACCGCCTGCAGATAGTGGTCCTGAACCAAAGCTCTAACTGTGTTTTTCTTACTCTCACTGTTAACCTCTGATATTCCAAGTTGCAAGATTCATGGATGACAAACATTAGACCCCCACCCTTCTCCCCTTCATGGGCTTCAGACTATCAAGTTGAGGACTATGTTGAAGGCATAGTTGTCAAGGCGATAAAGCGACCCAAGGCCACTAATTAAAAATTTTTAAAATAAATATCATCCAATATATAAATCAAGAATGAATATGTGAAAAATTATAGAAAATTACATAAAATTAAATTACATGAAGAAATTGCAGTAATTAAATTATATGACAATTATAGAAAATTAAATTGTATAAAAGAATACAAAAAATCAGAAGTGAATGCAAAAGATTCAGAAGTAAATGTAAAAAATTGAGAAAATTACAAAAGAACATAATAACATGAAGAAAATTACAAAAAATAAAGAGTTAAACGTACGTAACTGGGTAGGATCCGGTTCAGACGGGTCACAGTCGGCCCACCTAGGCGCCTAGCTCGCCTTTTCCACTGTCAACAAAGCGTTGGACGGCCTAGCCATTTCAAAGGCGCTTGGGCCCCTAGGCGGCCGCCTTGACAACTATGGTTGAAGATATTTCAATATTCCCTCTGTCCAATCCTGCTTCCCCCATTTTGGCCTCTCCCTTTCTTACCTTGGGATAGAATCATGTCTCTCCTCATTTTTGTCAAATACTTCCTCACAACTTCCACATCCCCTTCAAAGGATAAGTCCTACCAAGCTCCCTAGCCTGACAATGCCCTGGATGAGCCACTCATCTCCATTACTAGGCTCAGTGACTACAAGAGGGTGCTCAACAACCCTCAGCTCAACCAAAACCCTGGAAACAATTGGACCAGGCTCCAACTCCACTTTGTCTGAAAGATCAGGAGGGGGAAAAAGAGTGGAGCAGAATAGAACCAAATCCTCTAATCTCTAATTCCTTCCCCATGACATCTGAGAGGGGCATATTCCCAGTGCCACACACCGGGAAGACTACTCCTAATCCTAACATGCCCCTCTCCTGCCCAACTCCAGAGCAACCTGGCCGCCCTGCGGCGGATGACCCCTTGATGACAGAAAAGTGAAGACCATCTAGAGAGGACTCCATAACCTCCACATTGCAACAGTCTGCAAGATGTCCAAGATTTAGTTCGTCCGGCAGGAAGGTAGCGGCTGTTGGAGAGAAAGAAGGGAACAGCCGCTGGGTCCGGAGCAGAAGTCCCTTCTAGGGCAAAGTAACGAATCGTGTTGAGCCCTCCTCCACCTCTAGAATCGAAGAAGTCTCGATTCGGGTAAGTTTCTGCTTGGCTTGTCCGGATATTCACAAATTGTTTAGGCCCCACAAAATAACTGAGTCTGGTTGAACCCCCGGACCCGTTTGCAATATACAGTAGTGTATATAATATGCACGACGTACATGCTTCCCGCATGCCGTTGTGACTTGTGGTTTGTGCACGTGATAGGGTAGATTTACTTTCTACAGTTGTAGTGCCTGCTAGGGTGCATTTAATGTCCATTTTTATAGCTGCTACTGTTACTCTTGCTTTTGTGTGTGCGTGTAGTAGCGGGGACCGTGGGATCCCTACTGAGCCAATGATTTTGAGACTCACTCCGTAATTTTCCACAATGGTAGACTCTCGGGCTGGCATTGGAACAAGGTCATAGGCTGCTCCGTAGTTCGTATTGACAGTATGGTTCTGAGGTATGCCTTATGGCCAGTTGTACACTTTCCTTTCAGTAGTGTATTCATGACCTGGGACTTGTATATTCAGTTGTATTGGATCTCTGATACTTAATCCACATATTTTTGGTGATAACAAAACTCTTAATTGAATTCTCAGAAGAAGTTTCTCTCTTCTGATAATCACATAAGTTATCAGAATATGTGTTTCATCTGGTTAGACTGAGACCCTGCTCATCTTCCCTACCCGTCCAGAGATGGGATCTTCCCAATGTTGCCACCTCAGCTCTTCCAATCTCGGGAAACAGAACATACCCCTCGAGCTCCACGAGATTGCATCTAGCCTCCCAATCCTTCACCAACAACTGAACATCATCACGAGAGGATCTGCTGATATATTTGAAGTTGTTGCTTACCAAGGCCTGGCTGTTGAGAGCGATAGGTTGCCACACCAGAGCCCTTGGATCACGAAAACGACAACTGTGCCCTTCCGAGTAGGCCAAGTCAGTTGGTTAGATGACTCGATGTTCTTCTCCAACTCGAACTGTCGCAGCTGTTGAGCAAGTCGTCTATCCGCCCTGTAGCGCTTGTACACACAGCAGCAGCTTTAGCCCATGACCAAGGAGGGCATGGCTTCAAAGTGGAATCCTTCACGAATGTTTGGGAGGATTCTGCAACTCTGCATTGACCCTGATAATGAAGTGCCTACCTCCTATCTTGGTAACAATGGTTTCTGGGATACAAGCTAAATCATGGACCTCAACAAGCACCCTGGCAAAAAAGAGTTTCCCACCTTCCCCAAGCCCCATATCCACCTTCCTAACCTCCCCAAAGCATTTGACCACCTCCTGGAATGTAACTCCATTCAAGTAATGCAGAGGGATCCCTGCAAGCTGACACCACAAACCTCCTGGCCTTTCTTCAAAGGAAAGGTGCTGTGTCATCCTTCCAAGCCCTGAAGGAGATACTTTCAGGGTTCAGCTTCAATGGACACTGTTCGGTCCATTTCTTACCAATCTCCAGAGAGCTGGTCCAAACAAGATAGAGTTCTTCTCCGATCTCCTTAGACCACCAGGTCTTCTCTCCACAAGAAGCATTAAAAAACCTCTTCAAACCACCTCTCCAGCTCCCCACCACACAACTCTGCAGAAATTTCTTAGCATCATTCACCTCCACATCCATGGAATATCAATAACTCTCCCTTGGTTCTGACAGACAACATCAAGCGAGTACACCTTCTCAGCAAGGATGCCAGAGGAGAGAGCAGACCTATCTCCACTGTCATCCTTGACCCACGAACAAAACCATTGCCTATGCCCCACTCCCCTGCAAGTGCACTTGACTTCATTTCTGCACTCAGCTGCTCGATGACCAAAATCCAAACACCTCCAGCATTACTTCGGAAGAACAGAGACTAAGGAGGCGTAGGATGATGGTCCTTACCCTTCTTCCCATTCTCCTAAGCCTTCTCCTCCTTTCGAACAGCCGCTAAGGTCTTCTTGCTGAGAACATCCTGCCAAGGGCCATCACCCTCCCTCTCTGACCAACTCCAACTACCTCCTCTCTTCCCCTCACTCACCTCTCTTGCTGATCTCCCTGCTCTCATGGTGGATGTTGTCGGTACAGCTTGTGATGATTGACTACAGATTAAAGAGTTCGCTTCAAGGGAGATTGTTCGACCCATTTCTTACCAATCTCCTGAGAGCTGGTTCAAACAAGATAGAGTTCTTAAGTGGCCACCTCCACTTAGCAAGGGCTTAAATTCAACGGTACAGCAGTTTGCATAATATGTTGTCTATGTATGGAAGTAACTTCATGTATATCCTTTAATTTTGCACCAATTTTACCACAGGTGCAAAATTTTAACTTCCTTAAAATAGTATAAGAGAAAATGGTACGCCATTTGGTTTCACAACATTTATTACATGGATTACATTGTTCTAAACAGGATGCTGTAGAAGATACGCAAAGAAATAGAATAGATTGAATACCTCAGCAGAGATAGTATACCGTATTTCCTTCCCTTCCATCTCTAGAACCAAAAACCATTGCACAGTGAGGAAATAAACAAGCAAAGAACATAAAATCTAAAACCTTGAGACAGTAAACGTGCAAACACAGTAACAATAATAATAATAAAGGATGAAGAGAAGGAAATACTCTAGAGTCTTTACATTGGTATTAAGCACCATATGAGGACCTCGAACAACGTACAGATTGGTCTGACTCAGACTCACACGTAAAATAATTCAGATGAACTTCTAATAAATTTGTGCAGGATAGCAAGCTTTCTTATTGAGGATTGGACTCGCATCGCATCGTAACCGTAAGATCACATAACAAAATTAAGAAGAAATGTTCAGTTTAAACCCTTGTCTTGAGATCAATTATCTTTCAATCATTGATCTCTCAAAACATTGATTTCCCTTTGAGTTTTTAAAGTAGTAAACTCACTGAAGACTCGGAAAGTCTGAAAGCAGATTTGAAATATACATGCTAGATTGCCTGTCTAAATGGGCAACTATGAGTAAGGGAGCCATCTAATGCAGCGAAGCCCGGTCCTCATTGTGAAACATGAGTGAGTAGAGAGCAATGAGTCTGCAGTTGCTCTACCAGAGAATTAGCAGCAAAACTTTAGTTTATAAACATATTTTAGGCATACTAACCTTCTCTTCAAGCATGCCTACAAAATAATAGCTCACAATAGAGACAGCAACAAAGAAAGGAGGTCGGAACTCATCATATATCCTGCCTGCTTGTATTCCAAAGGCAATCAACAGGACAAAAAGGTGGATCAGTTCCAAACCTATCTTGAACAGCTAGACAGGGTTGAGAAGCGGGCATCAGAGTGATCATTTTGTTGGCTCACAGCTGGATTTGGGGAAGAGTGGACCACATATGTTAGGAGACTTCTCTTAATGCTGGAGTAAGACCCATACAGGGATTCAGGGCTACAGTGGCTGGGACTTTCGCATCTTAGGAATGAGACATGAAGGCCTTTACACGTTCAACAATTTGTGAACCTACTTCTGAAAAGCAGTTGCAGCGCTTCTAATCACCACTACACCTGTAGAAGAGGCTAAGGAAGAGGCTAACTGGAAGTGTCACATACAACTTAGAAGGGAGGATCAATAATCGGACTCGGATCGGCCGGTCCAAAACCGATCCAGGTCAGTCGGATCAGCCGATCCCAGTCCAATCCGAGTTCGATCCAAGCCAACCATTTTTTAATGTTTAGAGGTTAATATGGATTTACATACTTTTAAAAGGTTTTTTATGTAAAAATCCAACCTATTAACTCTGATGGAGAGTCCGATCAGGTTCCACTTCTTCCTTCCCCTACGTCCCCCGACTCCACTGCAGGGCTGATGACGATGAAGGACGAGGAAATGGACGGAGGACGAGGAGGAGGCACTGGCGGCCGGTGGCGACAGCATCGGCAGCCAATGGCGATGGCATCGGCAGTTGGTGGCAATGGGGACGAGGACGGCAGGTGGCGACGATGACGGCAATAGCAGTAGGTAAGTTTTTCTTCTTCCTCCTCCTCCTCCCCCCCCACTCCACTGCATGGATGATGGCAGTGAAGAACGACGAAATGGACGGAGGACGAGGAGGCGACACCAGCAACCGGTGGCGACAACATCGGCGACCAATGGCGACGGCATCAGCAGCCGGTGGCAACGAGGATGAGGTCGCCTTCTTCTTCTTCTTCACCGGCAGCCAGTGGCGACAGATGAGGTGGCAACGGGGGCGAGGTCTTCTTCTTCTTCTTCCCCCACCCCACACTCCACTGCGGGGCTGATGGCGAAGGTTGAACCCCCAAAAGTTCATAATTTCTGATAATTACAGAAATTTCAGAAATTAGAATGTCTTAGACTATGACATGAAGCGATGCTCGGCCGTCGCCGTCATACGGATGCTCATGAGCATTTCATCAAACACCTTGTGAGCAGCACAGTCATGCACACCCGCTCTACAACAACAAACATTCGACTGCTAAAGGTCGCTAAGACATTTGGCCAAGCGTCGGAGGGACACCATAAGGCCACAAAGTATTCAAACAAAGGCATGTGCCAAGTCGAGCTCTTAGCTCTTTTGTGACGAGTGGGCATTCTATCGAACACCTCGTGAGCCGCATGAAATTACACGCTCACGGGATAAAGTCCATACAATATTAAGTTTTTTTAGTACCACCGTGTATCCTCGTGGCATTAAAATATAATTCTCGTTACCCCGAAATCAACGGACAACAAGACGGAGCTTAGAGACGGCCAACAAACAAACAAAAAATCTCCACGTGTCTGCTACTGCGAAGAAGTCAAGATAAGTATAAAAAAAAATCCCCCAAAAAGAGACTTTTATAGCCTACACAAAACCACAAAAAGTGGGGGGACGGGGAGCCGCCCTCTCCCTCTTCCCTCTCCTCTCTCCTACGCGCACCCAAGGAAACCCCCCCCCCCGGCCTGCTCCCACCGGGGGGAGACCCCCCCCCCCAGTCTACTCCACCAGGGGGTTGAGCCCCCGGGGCTGCTCCCACCGCGGGGGAGCCCTCCCTCCCCCCCCCCCCCGCCTACCTGCATCAGAGGGAGGCTCCCCCTAGCCTATTCCACCGGGGAAAGCCCTCCCCTACGCCTGCCTGCACCAAGGGGAGGCCCCCTTGCCCGCACCAGCCGGGGGGAGCTCCCCCCTCGCTCCGCCTGCACACGCACCCGGGGGAAGCCCCCCGGGTCCCTCCCACCAGGGGAGGCTCCCCCGTCGCCAGCTCCACCGGAGGGAGCCCTCCCCCGCCTGTGCCATCTACCGCACCTGGGGAAGGAGGCCCGCCGAGCCCCCCCCCCCCCTCTTCCTGCTGCACCAACTAGGGGTGGTGGGGGAAGGTGAAGAGATGGGAGATGAAGGGTTAGAGAGCTTACATCCACCAAGTTCCGGGGGGGGGGGGAAGCCTCTTGGCCTCTTCAACCACCTATAAAATAAAGCCACAAGGAGAAAGGGAAGAGAGAGCTCGGGAAGAAGAAGAGTCCAAGAAGCCCTACTGCAACCTGCGCAAGAGGTGAGAGGGGGGAGTCGTCCTCCCTATTCAAGTTTTGTTTAAAGTTTAAAAGAAACCCTCACATTAGGGCATATTTGTAAAAATATCCTCACATGAGGGAAAGTTTAATCTACTCACTATGAACGATGAAGAAAAAATAAAGGACATGAACTTATGTTTTTGGGATTTTTTTATGTGTTATGATGAAGAAAGCCGCAAGAGATAGAAATTACAATTATATCCCAAACGATTGCAAAATTGTGTAAATATCCAAGAAAGTCCGGGAAATTTTGAACTTCAAGAAATTCAAGGAAAAAGGGTTCAAATCTATAGAATGTTCTTCAAAATGCGACAAAAGTGCATATTTTGTTCCAAAGTTCAGAAATTGCAATTTTACCCCCAAAATTGTGAAAAATTATACAAAAGTCCAAAAAAATATAGTAAAATACAATGAAATTCAGAGAAAAAACAAGGATGCTACAATCAAGGGAAAATTACATAAATACATCCCAGAGGTCAGAAAATTACAAAAATACCCCTAGAGGTCAAAAAATATAAAAATACCCCCAAAGTCAAAAAATTACAAAAATACACTTGGAGGTCAAAAAATTACAGAAATACCCCCAGAGGTCAAAAAATTTACAAAAACACCCCGGTGGTCAGAAAAAATTGAAACACCTCCGAAGGTCAAGGACATTATAGATGTAACGCCCCTGATTTTTTCGGATCGCTTTTGTGGGTCGCGAAGCGTGTTTTGTGCTCTACGTGTGTTTTTCCCTGATATGACTTCGGAACTTTGTATAGGGTGAACCGTGGCGTTCTCCGACCCCGGGACGTGACCAGCGCTTTGTGCTCTTCCCGAGGATCACGGAGGTAATTTTTTGTAATTTTATGAATTTCCAAAATTTTGGGATTTTTCTATATATACTAACCTCCTTTTCTCTCTCTCCCCATCTCTCATTCTCTCACCCTTTCCCTCTCTCTTCTCTCTCACGTTCTCTCCTCTCCGGGCGGCCGACGGAGATGGACGAGGGCGAGGTGGCAGTGCTCGTGGGGCGAGAAGCGGTGTGGACGGGGCGAGGATGGTGGCGAGGTGAAGCCGGTTCGTGAGTGTGAGATTCCGACGGGGTTTCGTGGAGTTTTCTTCCTAGATCGGCGTCCACGACGTGTCAAATTTTCGGTGGAGATAGAGAAATGGATCCTTAACCCCGGTACTTCCTTTTCTATGAGTTTCGTAACTCGTGGTGAGCCGAGCGTGGGTTTATTGCCGTTTGGGGAAAAATCATGTTTTTAGGACGTGTGACGATTTCGACGGATCGAGCGTCGTTTCCTCCGTTTCTTTCTCCCATTTTTGGGTTTTGGGGTCGGGGGAATGATCCCCCATGTTTTCCCCTTTGATTGGGATCGAACGGGGCGTGGAATCGGGCTCTAGGGTTGAGCTTGGCCGGTTCTCCGCAGTAACAGGCCGACCGCCGCGAGCGGCTCAGTCGACCGTTCGGGCACGGCTTGAATTGGGCATTCTGCCCAGTTCGGTCGACCGACCCATCTGGGGCGGTCGACCGAGCTGGCCAAGTCGACCGACCCCTACGGGGAGGTCGACCGAAATGCAGACTTTTAGCTTATTTTGAGTTCTGGTCGGTCCGGTTGAGACCCAATGACCGACCTATGGCCCCGTGAGTGTCCCGGACACCCCGTGGGTTCTGTGTCTGTGTTTTTGGGTGTCTGGAGGTACCGTATTACCTCGATTAGCGTGCCCATAGATTTAGAGAGTCCGAGTGACTCTGTGTGTGTTCCGGGATTTCGTGTTACACTTGATCAAGTCACCGTGCATCGGTGTGAGTGCGGTAGGGCTCCCCCGCATGTCGTGGGTTTCTGCGGAAGATGATTCCCGACTAGGCCATGTGTGTGGCCTTGGACTGTGAGTCCAGTCATCCAGCCTGGAGCTGGAGGTTTCCCGCTTTTCCCTGGGATGGGGAATCGGCGTGGCAGCTTGTGAGCTGCCTTGGAAATCGTGCTTATGTGCTTTCCGCGTGGACCGTGTGTGTGGCTTGTGGACTGCGAGTCCAGTTACCCAGCCTGGGGCTGGTAGTTTCTTAGTTCCCTTTTCGAGGGAATGGTCCCGGCAGTTGTGAAGTGCTTCGTGAGCTATCGTGTCGAGGTTTCTGACCCTAGGGTTAGGGCAGATTGACGACGTAGAGCCGTTCGGTGCAACGGTCTTGATCTCGAGTCTCGTGACTCAAGGACCGCTGGATTTAGCGAGTCTAGAGGACTGTCCAGAGTCCTGTGGCTCGGTGTCACATGGTCCTTCGTGATTTTCACGCAGGGTGCGTGCGTGTTTCTCGGAGCTTCTTCTCGGAGAGGGGTCACATTAGTGACTCTCCACTAGTCGTAGTCTTCCGACACGCGAGTGGTCCCACCAGGGAATGGTGGCGAGGCTACCCCGAGAGACGATTTTTGGACTGATTACCGTCGGGCCCCACGTCTTGACGCCAGAGTCCGGTTGAGGGGAAAACCAGTCAGAGGGCCAGACCTAGGACGCATGGTATGTGTGTGCACACGTGGTTAGGGGCAGTTGGACCTGCGCTGACGAGCGCGACCCCAGCTAGTTCTTGTGTTGTGGTTACTTGTACGGTGTCCCCGTTCCACCAGGGGTCAAGGGGGACACCTGAGGCACGGTCTAAGTCGTCAGTGGACGCATCCGGCCTTTCTTCTAGTGGGCAGGTACTCCTGTCATGTGAGATGTGACTCTCCTGTTTTCGGGTTTCGTTTTCCGTCTGCGAAACATAGTTCCCCCGACTGTTTCAGGGAGTGTTCCCGAGGTTGAGAGCTAGGGTTTTTCGGTGAGCGTCATCGAGAGTTTTTCCTAGACGGTGTTAGGTCCACGACTGCGAGGTCGTGATGGTTTCTTCTGGCGACATAGCCAGAGGTTTTCCGGTTAGCTTAGTAGTCCCCCGACTGTGAGATCGGGATGTGTTTGTCCGATACAGTAGGAGTAGCTGTAGTGCCGAGTTTTGACTAGCCATCGGTTCGTTATTCCTGCTGTAGTTGTAGTTGTTTTTCCTTTCCACTACAGCCGTTGTTCTCGGTTGGGGTTCCACGGGACCCCTACTAACCCAGTGACAGGAGGCTCACCCCTACTTTTCAGGTGCGACGATTCTTCCTCGAGGTTCGAGGGTGATGTTCAGAGGTTCATGGTTACCAGCTCGCCGGGCCGAGTGTTCACTCGGCGTTGGGTACGTTTCCTGCTTTAGACTGTACTTTCTGTTGGACTGGACTCTGTTGTTGTAGTTGTTATTTATTTTTGTTAATTGTTGAATTGTCCTGTCTTATTTCCTATTTCTTTGTACCTCCACACAACTTTTAGCCCTTCCGAACCCTCCCGGTTCATGAGCGGCGGACCAGGATTCGAATGGTATCAGACTCTTCCCGGTATCCGGATCTTAGGTCGTTATAATAGAAATAACCTCAAAAGAGGAAAAATTGCAAATATATCTCTGTTCAAGAAAAAACTGCAAATTTACCTCTCTCTAAGGGAAGGTTGCAAATAAGCCCTTACTATAGGAAAAATTGTAAATGTACCCCTGCCTTAGGGCACGGGAGTCTTCCCGAGGGCGGACCATTAACATCATGGCTGACATCGCAAGGGTAAAAAAGATCTTTGACAATTAATCAAAGGCGTTCGGACTTGTTCCGATGTAAATTAACACCGACTCTGGTCGGTGGGGAAAGGTTTTGTACATGAACTCTAAATCGTCTAAGAAACTCAAAATGCGCGAAGTAAATAAATGCAAATAAACATGTCGACGATGTCTGAAGCCCTAAAAAAACCTCTAATTCATCGTCAACATGTCGGGGGCATTTATTTATCTATTCCATTCGCGTGTTAAACAGATTGACATACCCAGTGAGACTTTTCTTGCCTATCATCTTTCTGCCAAAGACTTTGTGCCTCTGCGAAGGTCCTGATTTCCCTTCTTTGCCCTTTCAGGAGGGAGCAAGGAGGGGACTTGTATGCAAACACAAAATTCTGAAGGCAAGAAATCGTCAACAAGTTTTCAACTGACTCTATGGCGGCGATTACATACGGACCTCTCATCATCGCAACCCACGCCAAATGTGACTATTTGGTGACCCCGGCTGTGGTTGGACCCCCCCTTCTTCCTGGGGTAGTCCGCGCCACCCAAGAGGTACCTGCAGCACCAGCTGTGCCTGCAATTGTTGGGGGCATTAAGCCCCGCTCCTCATGAGGGCGAGTTTTCTCAGTCAATGTTGTTTCATCTAATACCCTTCCCACAAAATGGGGGCAGTGCCGAAGCTGCCAAAGCAGGAAGCCCGCGGTAGCAATCTCCAAGTCTCGCAAGACTGTTCTTGTCGGAAGCCTTCATGTCCGGCTCGATGGCGGCGAGCCGATATTACCACATGACAATTATGTCCCAACAATACCAACATCCACCGCTTCGAGCTCCTTCGCCAGCTGTGGGAGGACAAGTCAGACTTTAAAGAGAAGTCTAAACCCAAGAATGGGGGTAACAAAATTGAAAAATGCCATCGAAAGATGAAGCAGATTTGGATCACCAAATAGGAGGCCCATGAAATTGAAGGAGCTAGGGCAAGGAAGCCTGAGCAAGCTCAACATCAGCATCAAGCTTATGTTCGGACATCTCAGGATGTCGAGCCTCTGCACCCGCAGGGAAAAAAGAGAAAGGGGTTTATCGTAAACCCAATTTTGTTTCTCGAAACTTGGCCCAATCTGCCCCTGTGTCGCCAACCCGGGTCTCAGTCTTTGATCGGTTGGCAAAACCCCTGTTAGCGCGACCTTCTGTCATTGATAGATTGGGGGCATCTACTCGCACTGGACTGTAACAGCAAGAGAAGCGAAGGGTGGTTCAAATCTCGAAAACTGGGGATAGCATGAAGGTCTATACTTGCTATTCCTCCGGCAAAGAACCAATGAAACCCATTGGCAATCCTGCCAATCTAAATGAACCTGCCAAGTCAAGTGACCCAAATCCGACATTGGATGCGGTATACCTTAATATTAGGACTGCTGCTAGAAGAAACCTTCAAGCCCAATTCAGCGGCCGCGCAGGGACTTCCAGCTAGGGTCAGCACTAGGAGCAGATCATGGAGCAGGCTCAAAACCAAGATGAGAACTTGGCCCAAGAAGAAAATGACCTCGATGAAGTTAGAAGCATCCATAGAGAAGGGGGAGCTCATTCCATCAGTGGTTACGCAAACCTGGAGTTCGAGCCGCCTACAAGGGCAGTATTTCAAGCCATGACCGACGATGTCAAGTTTAAAACCATGCAGTGTTAGCACATAGAGATGACCAATCTCATGCTTGAAATGAAGCGGCAGATGAACGCGAATGTCCAAAGGCCCCCAACGCCCGTCCACGATCAAATTCTCCGACGAGAGCAGCGGTTGGGTAACCCCGCCATTGTTAACTGACAAATAGCTGCACCTTACCATGTGGCTGTCGAAGCAGGGACCGAGCCGCTTTGTGCTTTGCCCAATGTCCAGTCTTCTCAAATTCCGGCGACTGAAGATGCCATCGCCCAATGGCGCATGATAGAAAAGATGGTTGAAGATAAGTTTGCCCAGCGTGGCAAGGGTATGACCACTGTTGACAAGTAGAGTATACCTTACCCACTTCATCACCAATTCAAGTAGCTCCCGCCAGACTGCCCAAAAGCCCCGAAACTGCAAAAGTTCAACGGGCTGGGGCCCAAAAGTTTAGCCTACTATATAACAGCCATGGATGATCTTCCACTTGAGGACTCATATCTCCCTCACTACTTTGCAACCTCTCTCACAGGCAACACCTTCCAATGGTATTCAAGGTTGAAGCCCAATTCTGTGGCTGACTGAACCGATCTACAAAAGAAGTTCATTAATCGTTTCCAAGTAACCAAGAGAAAAGTCTCCCTCGAAGAGCTATGCCCACTCAAGCAGAAGAGGGGGGAAACCGCACTCGACTTCATCAAGCGCTGGAGGGACTTCAGCATGAGATGTAACAACCCTCCTTCCCAAGAGGATGTAATAACAATATGCCGAAGGGGCTTATCGACAGAAGTCAATAAGAAGTTGTTCGGGGCAAATATCAAAGGTTTCGACCAATTGAATTCGGTCGTAACGGAGATAGAAATGTTCTTCGCCAACAACCCAACATTCACCCCCTCGAAGGATAAGCCTCCTAAGGAGCGAAATGCTGTAGTGAAAAAGGCCAACGCCGTTGAGTTCTCCCCTACAAACGGGTCCGATGAAGTGACAACCCCAAGCAACTCCAGCAAGAAGTCCGAAGAGAAGGCATCGGCAAGATTATCTGAGCGTATAAAAACTCCTTATTCCTTCAAGGAGCATACCAAAAGACTCTTCAATCTTTGCCTGAAGAACAAGCTGATATCCTTGCCGGATCCAAAGAAGCCGGAGGACGTCAACAAATCCGATGACACCAATTATTGCGTATATCATCGCATATTGGGTCATACCATTGAAAATTGTTATGTTTTCAAGGATGAGGCGGAGAAGATGATCCGGAACGGACTCATCATAATGAAAAGCAATTTAGTGGATCCCCCACAACCCCATGCTTGGGATGGGTAGACTCGTTCGGCTAATGTAATCCACCATTCAATCAATGGTAACGACGTGGCGGCGGCCTTCACATTCCCTGAGCCAGAAACAGAGGAAGCTGACCCTGGTCGAACCAAACCCATTATGTGGTATCCAGGTTGGAGGCCCTCCCATCAGTGCTCCTTTTCGAAGGAGAATACCAATGAGATATTTGACCGCCTACTTAAGTATTGTCAATCGAGGGTCAAATCATGGCACATGACCCACCACCAAATTACAAGGAGATCGAGAAAAAGCATCCTCAGTATTGTCAATACCATGCCACCATATCTCACCCCACCAGAAAATGTAAGGAGGTGCAAGATTGTATCGAAACCCTCATTCAGAAGGGGAGATCAATATTCAAGGAGACAACATGACAAGGAAAAGTCTTAGAGAAGCCGCCGAGCAAATTTTAAATCAAGGCTATAACACGAGATGCCCGCCTCGGCCTCACACACGGGAAGAATTAAACTTCTCAGTAAATGTTATTCATAAAGTCCCGGGAAAGAGCCAGGCGAGGTTTATGGCTAATGAGCTCCAGCCAACCCTCCCTATTGGGCAACAAGAAGGTTCACAAAGGCGCATATCTTTCTTAATGTATGAATGCTTAGTCATTCGGAAGACTACTCGAAAAATTAAAGAGGTCAGACAACTACAGTGCAACCAGCAGAGTCTGCTGCGGCATGTGGAACGTATTGATGACTAGTTGTCAGCACTATCCCCGGCACCTTCAACGGGACAGTCTGTCCCAGCCTCTAGCCGTAACTCAGAGAACACGGTAGAACCTCGAAGGCTGCCAAGATCTGGAGGGTGGTTGTCCGAGGATTCAGCGAACTCATCCGCCGATAAGGTCCCGCGACAGTAATACTCTTTCCCTCGGTATAAAACTTTGGAAATATTTCATATGTGCCAGAGAAAGGGATTGATATATTTCCCCGCATCTGACAATGATCCAGGCACTGGTATAAGGCATCGGTATGTCTATTGCTTGTATCATCGCGTCATAGGTTACGTCATTTATGACTGCCCTACCTTCAAAGATATTGTCGAGAATTTAATTACCCAGCGAGTAATAAATATAGAGGGTTCCCTCTAGGGACCCCCAAGGTCTCCCCAGCATGGCCAATCAATTTTCTCGGTAAATGTCATACATTCATCAACTTCTCACACACCCTCCAAGTTGGGAGCACAGGAGGTCGGTCCCAGTTCGGGTCGATCTACAACATAATGTCTTGAATGGCGACCGTGACAAGACTTAAAGTCCTTACCCTTTCTGAAGGAGGAAACCCAGAGGCTGCTCGAGATTCTCCTGGGAGGGAAAGAAATCATGGTGCGTGATCCTCCCACCGTCGCACCGAAGCAAATTTCAAGAGAGAGAAGCAAGGCCCACCGGCCCCGCTTGTCAACAATGACAATAGGGCAGCCCCAAAAGAAGCCCAAGATTCTCCTCAACTACAAGAAAAGAGTCCTCGCCCAAGTTAGAAAGGTAATTCTCAGCAAGGAAAGCTAAAGATGAATGCTAAGCTGAGCTAAAAAGGCAAACATCGACAAGGGGACCTCAAGACCAATACCCGACAAAGCTGAAAAAGCCCGACCCAACATGGGGATCTCAAGCTAACCCCCGGACAGACCCAAGGGAGCCAAAGCCAGGAAGAAAGCCTCAGATTACAAGCAAGATAAGCTCAGAAGAGCAATCTTCAATTGAACAACCATATTTTATTCTCTGTTTAGAGCCAGAATGACAGAGTTAAGTTTGACCTCCCCAAGCAAGGTCTCACACCAAGGCAAAAGTTGGCAAGTGTAAAGCCCCATAGAGCGTCATCATCCCAAAACTTTGGGGTTTATATGGCCGAATTCCAAGAGTTGCCACCGAAATAGTCGGACAAGCAATCAATGCCACATTCTAGGTGCACGAAGAAGAGGGTGGCTAGGTCGATGTGACCCCAAAGAAACATGGTCACCCTAAACCCCCGAAAAGGAAATGCAGGTTCAATAGCTCCAATGTCGGGGGCACCTCCCAACCTTCTGCAAAAATGGATGTCCCTTCTCCTGTCGAATTAACGCGAGCTAAAAAACAAGAGAAGAATAGAAAGAAGAATTTAAAGAGAAGATTAAAGCAATAAGCCGAGTAGGCCGCTGCCATGGAGGCCCTTAAGGAGCTAACTCTACAAAAGCTACAAAAATTAATCGATGAGCTCAAGGAATACATTCCTTCCACACCCACCAAAGTTGCTCCTCTAGATAAATATATTCCACAGGAAGAACTGGAGCGAAAGACTCGGCTCAAGAACTGGCTCCGACAAATGTACCAACGAGCATAGGAGGGCGAGAAGCATCCTATCCCAGAGGAACTTTCTATCTTTTATAAAGATGAGGAACTCACCATAGAGAAATTAGAAGGAATGTTGAAGAACTTCTCATGTAATATGGTATTAATACCCCCGTCGGAAAGTTTACAGGCACCAAGCGGAGACAATGTCACCACCTATGCAGCTGGGGATAGGATCACTAAGGCCACCCACCGCCGTCGTAACGCAGAGCTCTAAAATCACGATCGCGCTAGAAGTCGTGGCAGTGGGTGAGGAAGGCATCCAACGTCCTCTGATGGCGAGAATGCTAATTCAACATACCCTCAAAAGGTCATCGTTTTTCGAGGCGAAAACCCGGGTCCTATTCTTGAAGTTCAAATTCGGGCTGACACCTTCTTTGACCCGTCAGATGAGGAAGATGAGCCGATAAAGCCAACCCCGCAAAAACCTGCCAACCCATCTCAGATTCAAGGCGGGGTCACCACCTTCTTATTTCATCTGTCAGATAAAGAAGACGAACAAGTAAAGTCGGCCCCACAAGAAAAACTAGCTGATCCGGCTTAAACAGGTCCCTCCGACAAAGACAATGACAAGTCGCCTCCCCCAGAAGAAGATTCCTTGGCTCCATTGTTCCAGGAAGAGCCAAACAATCAAGTGAAGACTGAGCCAAGTAAGAAGCCCAACCATCAGCTCAAGCCTCTTTCTGAAATGATCCCTCCACTAGATCAAAGCCCGCACATGGGCCGATTGTAAGATCATCCAGCACATGAAGCGGATGTCAACTTATGTCACCGTATGGGAGGCCATTGCTTGGAGAAAAAAGCTCAGGGAAGCCCTGGTAAAAGTACTCCAAGAGCCAGAAGTTTATGAAGCTCATGTAGTTGAACTCCAGGCTCAAGCATATGAAGCTCTTGCAACAACTGTCACTTTCACAGATAAAGACATGATGTTGTCTTCCCGTTGCCACAATCGTCCTCTATACATGCGAGGGAAGATAAATGGCCACGAATTGAATCAGATTCTGGTAGATCCTGGGGCGTCTGTCAACATAATGTCGTTTAAGACCTTCAAGTCTTTATTTCTCGTGCCCTACCTACAAAGGGTCAATGACGTCAAAATTTCAGGCTATAACCAGGATTTAGAAGACGCATTAGGCAACGTAGAAGTGGAAGTAACCATGGACAATTTTGCTACTAAAGCCACGTTCTACATTATCAATGTGAATACGCCATACAAAGCCCTGCTTGGGAGACCTTGGTTGCATGAAAATTAGGTCATCCCTTCAACTCTTCACTAATGCATTAAGTACGCAAAGGGTGGAGAGCAACACACAGTCTTTGCTGATCGGGCTTTGTTCCGTCCAAATAAATGCAATTTGACATATGCTCAATTGTATTTTGGGGAACCTACCATTAACCCTCCTACGAAAGTTAAAAACAAAGGGAAACAAAAGGTGGTTACAGAAGAAGATGAAGAAGAGCTCTTCACAGTAAATGAGGATCTCGCCAAGTTACACCGACTGTATATACAAGCTAACGCTGCCAATGTCAAGCCAACTCGGCTAGAAAGGCAAGAGGTTAATTTTGAAGCCAACCTCATCAGTCGGGAAATCGACAAGAGTATCTCCTTGCCTTTGACATACATGCATCTCCCCTTTCTGAGGGAAGAACACAACATTGAACAATTAAAGAAGTCGAGAAGTATATAAAAAAAAAATCCCCAGAAAAGAGGCTTTTATAGCCTACACAAAACCACAAAAAGGGGGGAAAGGGAGCCGCCCTCCCCCTCTTCCCTCTTTCCTCTCCTGCGCGCACCCCCCACCTACTTGCACCGAGGGGAGGCTCCCCCGGCCGGTGCCCCGCCTGCCTACACCAGGGGGAGGCTCCCCCACCCGCACCGGCCAGGGGGAGGCCCCCCTCGCTCCGCCTGCACACACACCCAGGGGAAGCCCCCCTGGTCTCCTCCCACCGGGGGAGGCACCCCATCGCCTGCTCCACCGGGGGGAGCCCTCCCCCGCCTGTGCCACCTGCCGCGCCGGGGGAAGGAGGCCCACCGGGGGTGAGCCCCCCCCTCTTCCTACTGCACCAACCGGGGGTGGTGGGGGAAGGTGAAGAGATGAGTAATGAAGGGTTAGAGAGCTTACCTCCACCAAGTTCCACCGGGGGGGGGAAGCCTCTTCCTTGGCCTCTTCCACCACCTATAAAACGAGACCACAAGGAGAAAGGGAAGAGAGAGCTCGAGAAGAAGAAGACTCCAAGAAGCCCTACTGCAACCTGCGCAAGAGGTGAGAGGGGGGCACCCTCCTCCCTATTCAAGTTTTGTTTAAAGTTTAAAAGAAACCCTCACATTAGGGCATATTTGTAAAAATATCCTCATGTAAAGGAATGTTTAGTCTCATCATCATCATCATCAGAGCCTTATCCCAATTAATTGGGGTCGGCTACATGAATCATGTTCCGCCAAAGATTTCTATCAAGTGCAATATTCATATTTAAACTCAAGGAACTAATGTCCTTCCTAATAACATCGCACCATCTCATTTTAGGCCTTCCTCGAGCTCTTTTACTGGCATCCACTAAGATTTGATCACATCTTTTAACCGGCGCTGAGTTAGGACGACGAAACACATGTCCAAACCACCTGAGTCTATTTTCTCTCATTTTACTATCAATTGGAGCTATCCCGAAGTCCTTACGAATGCGCTCATTCCTAATCTTGTCTTTCTTAGTCTTGCCGCACATCCATCTCAACATCCTCATCTCTGCTACACACATTTTGTGGATGTGTTCCTTTCGTACTGCCCAACACTCGGTACCATATAACAAAGCAGGTCTCACAGCCGTTCTATAGAACCTCCCTCTGAGTTTCACAGGCATACGACGATCACAAAGGACACCTGATGCACTTCTCCATCTTAACCAGCCTGCCTTAATCCTATGTGTAACGTCATCATAAATCTCCCCATTCTCTTGTATGATAGACCCTAAGTATCGAAAGTTACTACTCTTCGGAATGTTATGTCCATCAATTAGAACCATGTCTTCCTGAACCACTCTCCCATTACTAAAATTACAGTGCATAAATTATGACTTGCTCCTACTAATTTTAAAACCTTTAGACTCCAAGACAAGTCTCCAACGCTCTAACTTAGCATTTAGAGCATCAATACTCTCATCAATTAAAACAATATCGTCTGCAAATAGCATACACCAAGGGATATCCTCGTGCAATTGTTTAGTTACTTCATCCATAACTAAGGCAAAGAGATACGGACTTAGTGCAGAACCTTGATGCAAACCTATAGAAACGGAAAATTCACCAGTCTCCCCAGCAATAGTTCGAACACTAGTAATAGCACCGTCGTACATATCCTTAATCAAATCAACATATCTTTGAGAGATTCCTTTCTTTCTTAATGTCCACCAAATCAATTCTCTCGGTACTCGATCGTACGCCTTCTCTAAATCAAGAAAAATTATATACAAATCTTTTCACATCTCTCTATACTTCTCCATTAGCTGTCGTAGTAAGAAAATAGCTTCTGTAGTAGATCTATTTGGCATAAAACCAAACTGATTTTCCGATACAGTAGTCATACAACGGAGACGTTTTTCAATTACTCTTTCCCAAAGTTTCATAGTATGACTCATAAGCTTAATTCCACGATAATTATTACAATTTTGAATATCTCCTTTGTTTTTATAGAAAGGAACTACAACACTTTTTCTCCAAACTTCTGGCATTCTCCGTTCCTTTAAAATTTTATTAAAAAATTTAGTTAGCCATTGAATACTAATATCTCCTAGGCCTTTCCATACTTCAATAGGTAAGCCATCTAGTCCTAAGGCCTTGCCCACTTTCATTTTCCTTAAAGCATCCTCCACTTCTGACATCTTAATACGCCTGAAATATTGATATTTATCAAATATTGTGGACTCTTGGGTACCTTCTAAAGATAAATCCCTGACGGAATCTCCATTAAGTAACTTCTGAAAATAACTATGCCACCTCCCTTTAATCTCAAGATCCTTAGTTAAAACCCTTTGATCTTCACCTTTAATGCACCGAACATGATCTAAATATCTAGTTTTCCTTTCTCTTAATTTAGCAAGTTTAAATATGTCCTTTTCACCCTCTCGGGTTCCTAATTTATTATATAAATCTTCAAATGCCTTTGATTTGACTTCGCTAACTATTTTCTTAGCTCTCTTTTTAGCGATTTTATAGGCTTCTAGGGTTTGAGCATTTTTGTTAGTTTGCCAAACGTTAAAGCATTCCTTTTTTACTCTAATGGTGTTTTGGATTTCCTCACTCCACCACCAAGTCTCTTTTTCTAAGTTCTTTTTATCTTTAATTTCGCCTAAGAGTTGTTTTGCAACCCTCGTTATACAATTTGTAACATTATTCCACATTAAATTCCAAATATTTTCCTTTAATAGATGATTTTTAAATGTTTCTGAACTTTTACCTTTTAAATTTCATCATTTAATCTTAGAATAATTATTTATAATGGTCTTTCTTTTGAATTTAGGGATAGTGACATCCATTACTAACAACCTATGTTGAGGGGCTAGACTCTCACCAGAAATAACTTTGCAATCTTTACATAAAACTCTATTGACCTTCCTAATGAGAAAATAGTCAATTTGACTTATATGTGTTCCACTCTTGTATGTTATTAAGTGTTCGTCCCGCTCCTTAAAGAAGGTATTAATAATTGCTAGATCATAGGCCATAGCAAAATCAAGAATAGTGTTACCCATATCATTTCTATTATCAAAACCAAGCCCTCCATGAATCCTCTCATAGCCTCTATTATCTATACCCACATGACCATTAATCCCCTCCAATAAAGATTCTCTCTTCACTAAGGATATTTTGGATCAAACTATCAATAACATCCCAAAATTGCTTTTTAATGCTCTCTTCTAATCCTACTAGAGGTGCATATGCACTAATTATATTCAAAATATCCTCACCTAAGATAAGTTTAATTACCATTAGTCTATCCCCCAATCTATTTACTTCCACAACTCTGTCTTTTAAGTTTTTATCTATTATTATAGCAACACCATTTCTAGAGTTATTATTACCCGAATACCAAATTTTATATCCATCAATGTCTTTAGCTTTATGTCCTTTCCACCAAGTTTCTTGTAGGCAAGCTATGTTAACCCTCATGTCCTTCATTAACTTAACTAATTCTAAACCCTTACCCGTTAAAGTTCCTATATTCCAAGTAGCTAGACGGATCCTATGTTTTTGGACTTGCTTCTTTACCTGTGTGCGTCCAACCCCACACGAGAACCCTTGCCTATTTGACACCACAATCGGGCGCCATTGCGGGTTGCGGCGCGTCGCTTACGGGGAACGCCCTAGCTAGCCCTTGCTCACTTGTCAAAAGGAATGTTTAGTCTACTCACTATGAATGATGAAGACAAAATAAAGGCCATGAACTTATGTTTCTGGGATTTTTTTATGTGTTATGATGAAGAAAGCCGCAATAGACAGAAATTGCAATTATACCCCGAAAGATTGCAAAATTGTGTAAATATCTAAGAAAGTCCGAGAAATTTGAAACTTCAAGAAATTCAAGGAAAAAGGGTTCAAATCTACAGAAATGTTCTTCAAAATGCGAAAAAAAGTCCCTGATTTGTTCCAAAGTTCAAAAATTATAGTTTTACCCTAACATTGTGAGAAATTGTATAAAAGTCCAAGAAAATATAATGAAATTCAGAGAAAAATTAAGGATGCTGCAATCAAGGAAAAATTACAGCAATACCCCCCCAAGTCAAAAAATTATAGAAATACCCCCAGAGGTCAAATATTATAAAAATACTCTCAGAGGTCAAAAATTTACAGAAATACCCCCGGAGCTCAGAAAATTTCAAAACACCCCTAGTGTTGGGAAAATTATCAAAACACCTCCGAAGGTCAAGGACATTATAGGAATGTCCTCAAAGGAGGCAAAATTGCAAATATATCATCCATGTTCAAGAAAAAAATTGCAAATATACCCCTCTCGAAGGGAAGGTTGCAAATAAGCCCTTACTAGAGGGAAAATTGTAAATGTACCCCTGCCTTAGGGCACGGGAGTCTTCCCAAGGGCGGACCCTTAATATCAAGGCTGACATCGCAAAGGTTAAAGAGATCTTTAGCAATTAATCAAAGGTATTAAGACTTGTTCCAATGTAAATTAACTCCCGACTCCGGTCAGTAGGAAAAGATCCTGTACACGAACCCTAAATCGTCTGAGAAACCCAAAACGCGTGAAGTAAATAAATGCAAATAAACATGTTGGTGATGCCCGAAGCCCTAAAAAATCTCTAATTCATCGTCAACATGTCGAGGGCATTTATTTACCTATTCCATCCGCGTGTTAAACAACGACGAAGGACGAGGAAATGGACAGAGGAAGAGGAGGCGGCACCGGCAGCCAGTAGCAACAGACGAGGTGGCTCTCGTCCTCCGTCCATTTCCTCATTCTTCTTCTTCTTCCTCCCCCCCACTCCACGCTGATGGCGATGAAGGATGAGGAAATGGACGGAGGACAAGAAGGAGGCACCGACGGTAGGTGGCGACAGACGAGGTGCAACAGGGACAAGGTCAAGGCTGATGGTGACAAAGGATGAGGAAAAAGATGGAGGACGAGGAGGATGCACCGGCGGCCGATGGCAACGGGGACAAGGCCTTCTCCCCCCCCCCCCACTCCATTCTAGGGCTGATGGTGACAAATGACGAGGAAATGGATAGAGGACAAGCAGGAGACACTAGTGGCCGATGGCAATAGCATCGGCGGCCAGTGGTGACGACATCGTCAGCCAATGGCAACAAGGACAAGGTATTTTTGTAAAGACGATTGCGTACTTTCAACTTCCCTCAGTCTTCGACCCGAGCTGTATGAGGCAGAAACTCATCCCACGCACGGTTCCTTCTTCTTCTTCTTCACCGACAGCCGTTGGCAACAACATCGACGGCCAGTGGTCTATTTTTATAAAAATGATTGCTTACTTTTAACTTCTCCCGGCCTTCGACCCGAGCTATATGAGGCAAAAACTCGTCCCACGCATGGTTCGGAGGCCGATCCCCACCCCAACAGTAATGGTGTGGCTTAGGTCAACTAATATGAATAAGATACATTTATAAAAATGATTAACCTTACTTTATAGGATAGGGGGTTACAACCTGTCCAAACCTTCCCTAAACAGTAAGGATCGACATCTCCCATCTCTGGAAGAGTCAACCAAAACTATAAAGGGGTCAGTACCTTTTTTTTTAAAAAAATGGTTGGCCTATCTGTATGTTTGTCTATCTAGATGATAGAGAGACGCTTGTGTTAGTTGTCCGCTCTCCAGTTGGGGAGAAAGGGACGGAGAAGGGCAATAAGCGATTAGTCGAGTCTACGAAGCGAAGTACTAGCTTCCCCCCCTTCGCCTCGCCATGCCACTAGATCCAAAATGACTGGCCCGTTAAAAAGGAATAGGAAAAAGCTTTTGGGTTCACACGTGAAAGAAAGTGCTTCGAAAGGTTAAAGTAGTAGCGTTAAGAATTAGCCGAGGTATCGTAGTTGCCTTAAGACAAATATGGTTCTGGATCAATTTGAACCGGCTCCTATTTCAAGTCGCGCTGGACGATCAATATACCAATAACAAAGTCTCCAGTCAACTGGTGGAATACGTCGCATCAACCTGGGAGCATTAGCCGATCTGGTACATCAATACATGTTCCTATGCTCATTCCAATCATGTCCAACTTTGTTAACTCCCCCTTCTGGCCTTCTCAACCTATATCTTGTTCGTTCTGGAAACACGCTAGCCAGTGGCAACAGGGAAAAGGTCTTCTTCTTCTTCTTCACCGGCCGACGACCAGTGGCAATAGCATTGGCAGCTTCTTCTTCTTCGGCATTTAGTGGCAACGGGGACAAGGCTTCTTCTTCCTCTTCTTCTTCTTCTTCACCGGTGGCCAGTGGCGACAGCATCGGTGTCAACGGAAGGCTTCTTCTTCTTCTTCTTCTTCATCGGCGGTCGGTGGTGACAGCATCGGCATCGGTGGCAACAACATTCGCAGCTTCTTCTTCTTCTTTCTTCTTCTTCTTCTTCTTCTTCAGCAGTCAGTGGCAGTGGAAATGGGGACGGGCGACAGACGAGGTGGCAACGATGACAAGGGTCGTCTTCTTCTTCTTCTTCTTGTTCATCGACGGCCGGTGGCAACAGCATCGCTGGCCAGTGGCGACGGCATCAACAGTCGGTGGCAATGGGGACAAGGACGGCAGGTGACGACGATGAAGTCAACAACAGCAGACGACGTTCTTCTTCTTCAATCGGTGGCAACGGGGACGAGGACGGCATGTGGCAACGATAACGGCGGCAACAGTAGACGGCTTTCTTTGATGAGGATGGCTCTTCTTCTTCTTCTTCTTCTTCTTCTTCTTCTTCTTCTTCTTCAACGGGGGCGAGGACGACAGGTGGCGACAATGACGTTGACAACAGCAGACAACCTTCTTCTTCTTCTTCTGCACCGACGACTGATGGCGACAGCATCGACGGCCAGATCGGTAGTCGATGGCAACGGGGACGAGGACGGCAAGTGGTGACGATGACAGCAACAACAGCAAACGACCTTCTTTGATGAGGACAGCTCTTCTTCTTCTTCTTCTTCAACATCGGTGGCAAGTGTCAACGGAATCGGCAATCGGTGGCAACGAGAACGAGAACGAGGACGACAGGTGGTGACAATGACTAGCAATAGACGGCTCCTCTTCTTCTACATCAGCGGCCGGTGACAATAGCATCAACAGCTAGTGGCGACGGCATCAGTAGCCGATGGCAACAGGGATGAGGACGACAGGTGGTGATGATGACAACAACAGCAGCAGACAGGCTTCTTCTTCCACCGACGGCTAGTGGCAACAGCATCAGCAGCCAGTAGCGACGAGGACGAGGACAACAGGTGGCAACGATGACTGCGACAGCAGTAGACAGCCAACGGGGACGAGGACGGCAAGTGGCGATGATGACAACGACAACAACATACGGCCTTCTTCTTCCACCGACAGCTCAAGACGACAGCATCGACAGCCAGTGGCAACGGGATTGGAAGCCGGTGGCAACGGGGAGAAGGACAGCAGGTGGCAACGATGACGGCAACAGTAGCAGACAGCCTTCACTAGCGACTAGTGGCGACAGCATCGACGACCAGTGACGACGGCATCGGCAGCCGGTGGCAAAGGGGACGAGGACAGCAGGTAGCGACGATGACGGAGACAACAGTAGACGGCATCCTCCTCCTTCAAAATCCAACCTATTACTCTGATGGAGAGTCCGATCGGGTTCCACTTCTTCCTTAACGCTGCCCTCCCCCGTCCCCCACTCCAATGCAGGGCTGATGGCGATGAAGGACGATGAGAAGGCACCGGTAGCCGATGGCGACAGCATCAGCGGTCAGTGGCGACTGCATCAGCAGCCGGTGGCAACGGGGACGAGGACAGTAGGTGGCGACAATGACGGCGACAGCAGCTCTCCTTCTTCTTCTTCTTCTTATAATTCTAATTTACCCGGTGGGTAACTGGCCTAGGAATCGTGCCAGATCAGCCAATCCAGGCCGATACATTACGTTCCGGCCAATCCGGTCAATGTATCGGGACTGGGGGGATGGGGATCCGATCAGCCTGACCCAAATCCAATCAGATCCACCGATCCGGGCTGATCCAATCCAATCATTCCTTCCATGTGTACAACTAAGTTGGTCCAAAGGAGGGATAGGAATGTAGATGGCAAACCATGGATGAGTTTGAGGATTTCAAAGATGCAGAAGGCAAGCCACCTAATCCATATAATGTGAAGCATGTCAACAAATGGTAAATGTCGACTACTCACTGTTTATTGACATATTTATTTTCTAGTTTTTCACTTTTTGAAAGAAAGGATGGAGCCTGCAGACAAGGGTCTTCCTTTCCTGGAAGGTAGTCTGCACATATTTTTCTTCCACCTTTTATTCCTCATGAAATAAATAGTCCAGAGAAAATTCAGTAGAATGAAAATAATTTAACTGCAAGAACAGAAACACAGACATCCTATATTATGTATACATAATTTAATCTCAAAAAAATGATTACGTTACCCAGTAGAAGATGCACGTCTCATATCAATTTCAACAGAAAATAAGCTTATTGTCACCTTGAGCAAAATTCTGACATTCATCTATACAAGAAAACTGGGAAGTGGGATTATACATCTTCAACATCAAGGTCCAAGGATGGTAAGAGAAGATTGCAAAGAGAAATCTATGTTATGATAGGCATTTCCCTCGCTCACCCAGGTGATGAGGTGAGACGAGTCAGGACACAGGAACCTCCCACACCCACCCAACCCCACCCCACCCACCCACGAAGCCCCCTCCCCCCAAAACACACACATGATGCTGTTCTTATTCCTTTTCTTTCATTCCATGATAGACATCCTGTTATAAATTGGCATTATTCTGGTTTCGCTTAAGTTGTCACTTCCTCCTGTTTCAGCCTTGTTGTTTTTTGAGCTACTGATATATTTGCCTTTTTCTCGAAAAGAAACATGATTATACCACCAATTTGACTAAAAATAAATAGAGGTCATATGATACCAGAGCTGAAAAGAGATGCTCCTCTGACTCAAAAGAGAGAAAGTAAGGAGAAACACAAAATTCTAACTTCCTGACACCACCTATCAAGAGAAATACCAGCAACATACTGACACCATTCATATAAGAAAGATAAAACCCTTAAATAGGTGTTGTGCAAATAGACATGGCACCCCTTAAAAATGTTATCATTCCTCTCCCTCCAGATGCTCCAGCAAACAGCGTGTGGCAACAGCATAAGCAATTTACAATTAAAACTCTTCTACAACTGCTTCCTGATATTGATATCTGTTCTTAGATAATGCTTTGGCATGTTAAGGAATTAGTTAATGCCTTTTTTATGATGCTTGATGTCTTGTTTCCTTTCTTATTACATGCTGCATTTTTTTATATTATTCATCATTCGTAGAACCATCAATCCTCAGATGGATGCTTTGTATTGCAAGTTTTCACATACTAGCCCATGATTTATGGCTCCTAGGACCTGCTGAATTCCTGTTTGGATTTTTTTTCCGCACTCTGCTCCTTTTGCTTTGTTCTTTCATGATGATTCAAGTGTTTCCTTAAATGCCTGGGCATTTGAGGCTGAGGTGAGCCCCACGTCATGTTAATAGACATAAACCCAGACAATGAATGATCCAGGAGAGGAGAGTCTACTTCTAAAGTCTGGTACTCATTATGTTCCTTCTGGATGAGTTGGACCTTCTGCAATTCTATGGTGATTTAATAAACGTAAAAAAGTAATACCTGTAAGTCAGATAACATTTTAACTCTAAACATCCATAGTCCCAGTCCATAAACTTTCTGCAAGCCTCAGTCACCGAGCTCCACCTATGATCCAATCAATAATATTCTCAAAATCTCCCTGTACAATCTCGTCAGCTTTAAAAATTCCATTACATCATTTAATGTTTCCAAAGGTTCTTTATTCATTTCCATGACAAGATCGATTCAACTCTAGCTGTTGCTAGGACTGCTACTATGGCCTTCAAAACTCAGCAAAATAAAGCTTATAGTATTTGCAGCGAGAGTCCCAATGGTTAAGATTTTTCAATGCAATGGTAGCCTGCAACATCAAGAAGGCTGCATGTTGAGTGGAAATTGTACAACCATGCAACTATTTTGCTAAATAACATCAAGTTTTGCATGCTGTCTTGTTCACATTCTTTTATTAGGCATCAGTTCTATGAAATTAGTTGTTATTTCATAGAAAAAGTACCAATAAAATGGATATCAAGGTTTGAGGACCCCTCTCCAAACTGAATCAGTAAAACCTATGAGGAACCATGTGGGAAAACTAACCGATATTCAGTTCTAACTTCAATCAACATATTTATCTTTATGAATACCAACAGAGGCCTCTTCGTCAACCTGATGTGTTCCCGACGCGACGTTGGAGGGAGACCACGTATCACATTAATGTTCTCAGTTAGCTCCTCTTATTATTTTCCATAACACCATTGTATAGAATCTTTTCGCCAACAGGTTATCATGGAATCATTCATCCATGAGAAAAAAAGGGTCGCAAAGCACCATTTTGTCTCAACCAACTGTTGCAAAGGAAATAACTTGTCATGATGCATAATCTCAGCATCTCATTAATTTCCTGTGGGGAAGGATCCCAAATCACAACACAATCACCATAGATGTAAGGAATCTAAGCATACAAGCTGTTAGGATGCTTAAAAAATTATCTTTCCTTCTAGAGAACAGTGTACCAAACACTCTGCCAACATTACACAAAACAAAAAACAAAACAGCAAAAAGGAAAACAAGAAGTCACTGCAATCACCAACATTAATTACAATTATACAGCAAAATTGTTGTTCTAAAGCACCACAGCCACAAAGTAGCCTGTGAACAACCCACCTGAAAATTTTCTCTCATCATATACCATTTACACAAGATTTGTAGTTATCTTGGGAAAATAAGTTTCTAAACTAGCACAGGGATTGAAAAGATACAGGCACAGGAGATGTGTGTGTCTCTGAGAGAAAAAGAGAGCCTAACCTCTAGCTGGCCGCCTGAACCTGCAGAGAGGGCATTCAGCAAACTTGGGGGAGCTCAACAGCAGCAGCGTCCCACACAAGTCACAGAACAGGAAGTCACGGCCATAGCAATACTCCATTTCCCCTATCCCACCTCACTCACCTGCCCCCCGTCTGTGCCCCTTGTTCTCAACCTGCACCTCAGTGAATAGTGCAAATCTTCCATAAAAAATATGTAAAAGTGTATGATTAACAAAAGCGCAAATAAAGGGTTTTCTCCCCAAAAAGGCCAGAAACAAAAAAAATTAAAAGAATATAAGAAAATGTAACAAGAAACTATAGTCAAACATTTGAGCGCTCTAAGATCAACACAAATGCAGAATAGATGGAGACTATCTTCATCTAAGAAAAAAACATAAATTCCTTCATTTGTGTGGGATCATATTCTCTTAAACATTGACATTGTTTAATACATTCCCAAAAGGTACATTAAAGTCCTCCCGTAAAATTTTAACCAGAGTTGTAAACGCTTCTTTAATGAAACAGCTACATAAACTAGGCAATGAAAATAGGAGTCGCTGAAGGAAGAAACATATGCCAAAGAAGGAAAGAAAGTGGATCAATAAGAGTCTTTGCAGTGTCACCCGGGAACTTTTCCAGAACCCCAATGTAACCAAAACTAGAATGTATAATCTGCTGAATTTTTCAGATAGTCTCAAATATGATGCTTCACTTAAAAAGTACACATAAACTAAAGTGGGTTACAAGGTGCAGCATACATATGGTTGGTGAAGTACCAAACCAGACATGAGCACTGGGCATCAATGTACCTTTCTTTATGTGTATTTAGAACTTATGACCATCCAATTTTCTTAACTAGATAGTAGGATGAGATCATGGTTGCAAAAGCCAGCAAAACTGGACCTGGATACCAGAACTTTATGGCCCACTTTGATAACCGAATAAGGGCCGATTAGGGTGACCTACCCGCCTTTAACCGAGTTTGGTAGCTTATTCTAACCTGTTATCAAAGTCGCCCTATTAGGGACATTGATAATAGGTTAGAATATGTTACCCGGGGTGGGTCCGGGTGAGTTATTCTTTGGGTTTTCTCTTTTTGAGTTTGATAGCTTACCCTTACTCTGAGGTTAACTCATTCCATGTGAAAGGGCCGAATGAGTTAACCCCAGAATAAGGGCCTTAACCCTAACCGACCCCAAATAACTTAACCCTGTTACCAAACTCGTTTAAGGGCGGGTAGGCATAATAACTCACCCTATTCTACCCTTATTCCATTATCAAAGTCATCCTATAAGAATATTGTGGTTCTCAGAGACCAAGGGTGAAATGGAGATTAAATCTTTATGCCATGTTTAGAAACATTTTTTACTATACAGCCTATTTTGTAATTTATATAGTCATTTTGCATGCTTGAGGGCTTGCATGTATTTTTTTTAAAATTTTCATGACAATAAGTTCGTAATTTTATTTAGTTAGTTAATCATTTCTAGTTTCTGAATATTTATAACAGGTAGGCAAATGGCATAAACCGAGAAGACAAAAGGAAGAAAAGGAAAGAAGAGCGAGATCCTCAACGAAGCAGCCCCTGCAGACAGGCACTGTGGTTCTGCTAATGATGGTGTTTATCCTGCTTTGACTACTGCAGACTGCTGGTACAGCTTCTCTGTGTCTTTCTTCCTTTCTGAGAAAAAGGCAGAGACATACTGCCACACATTAATTATACAAATATGATACACTCATCCAAGACTGCTTTATCCAGAAGACTCTACAGATGTCAAAAGAGAAACTAATAACTAGTTTGTGCATGCTATTACAGGAGGCCAGAATCTTTAGTTAAAATCTTTGTCAAAGTAAATAGAGGTATGGAGGCCAGAATCTTTAGTTAAAATCTTTGTCAAAGTAAATAGAGGTATGAAGTCTGCCACAAGTGTTCCAAACATAAAACTTCTTTTCTAGTATAATTTATCTCAGTCCTTTCAAGTCAAATACTGTAGAAAATAGAAAGCAGGAACACCTGGCTGAACTTCGTTTCAAACATTTCCCTGCTTCCACCTTGATTGTTGATCGAACTACACATAAATGGCCATGTCCTCGATAAATCGAAACAGTGGCTGGATCAAAGTTATTTCCATAGTTGTCAAGGCGACAAGGCGACCGAAGGCGTTCGTGAGGAGCCAAAGCATTTAGGCGATAAGGTGTCCACTTAGACATTGCCTAGGCGACACCTTGGCAACTATTTAAAAATCCAAAAATTATGTATCCCCAATATACAAATTATGAATAAGATACGTGAAACAATTATAGATTTAATATTAAAATTTGAGAGAGAGAGAGAGAGAGGGAGGAGAGAGGAGCCAAAGAGAGAGAGACACACATAGAGAGAGAGGTGTTGGAGAAGTGTGTGGAGCCCGATCTACCTATAACCCCACCTCGTAATGTGGATCCCCCGGCCAAAAAAAAAATTTGCGGGGGGGGGGGGGGGGGCGGGGGTTATTATAGGCTATGCCCAGGGCAGACAGCCCAAGACAACTAGGCAGGGTGTTTGGGCCGCCTTGATCGCCTAGGCAGACGCCTTGCCAGCCTAGGCGGGCACCTTGTTAGCCTTTTTGGGGGGTAGAAAGGTGGGCTGGCGCGTGGGCCCCTTAAGGGTGCCTAGTTGCCTAGCCGACCGCCTTGACAACTATGGTTATTTCATACATAATTGTCCGTACCTCTCAGCTAAATAGGCAAGTCATCATAATACGATCAGCAGTTTTATCAAACAACTCACAGAAAAGATGCACTTTTCTCAAATTCTTTGTATCATTCACCTGCTATGACTCTAAGAAATAACCTTCTTCACATAGAGGAGCCACTTTTTTTGCAAGTGGATGGTACCACAATTGATTAAATGCAAAAGAAGGGATGTACAAGTACAAGCAGTAAGTTCTCAAAAATCCCTATACAATTCACATCACGGCAGTGTGGCTCACACTAATCCCCCAACAAAACAAAAATAGAGGAGTCGTGTGAATCCACTTTACAACAATGTTCAACCCAATCTCTCACTCTCACAAAGAAAAAAATAATTCTATCCATGCCTCTTGCTTCCCTTATGAAGATTTTGTTGTTCATTTCTCTCTATACGGCCCAAAGGCTAGCATGGAGGATAAGCCACCAGATCCTTCTATCTCCGTTAAAGGTCCAATTTCTATGCCATTCCCCGATCAGTTGCTACACACTTCCCTGAGCACCAATAGTACATTGTATCCTTGTGGCCACCTTCGTCCATATCTCCTTAGAGAAGGAGCAGCCTATAAAAAGTTGGTTCAAGGTCTCCTCCTCTATGCACAGGCAGCAGTTGGTAATTATGTCATGTGGATAAAGTTGGCAGTGTCGGTTTCGGACTCGGTTTCAGCAGAGTCTGAAACCGAAACAACTCGGTTTCGATTTCGGCCGAAACCGGCCGAAACTCAGTCAAAAGGTAAAAAAAACAACAATTAGGTCTAAAAAATCATAAATAAATCGAAAAAATATAATAATCACATAAAAATCAGAAAATTCATTAGACATACATTTGACCGTAAAGAAATTAGATTAAGTGCAATAAACATAAAGTAGGCATTGAAGTTCAAACATTGAACATGTTAAACTAATATTCTTGAGTACATACTAAACATGAAGTAGGTTCAAGCACAGGGGAATAAACCTAATTAGCCACAATAAATGTTACAGAAATTAAATGATCTTTGCCTAAATGAAGAGGCACCAATATGGGTAATAACTAGAACCTTCTCCCTCAGCGTCTGACTTTTGATGTTGATACCCAAAAGAAGGTTGCATGTATTGTGTATATTCACTATAACCAAATAACGAGGTAGCCAAGTCTTGCATCCCTCTTTAGATCCCTCTTGGAGTGTAAGGTTGTCTTCTTGATTCGAATCCAGAATCAGCGTAAAAATCTTGAGGATGAGAAGATGAACTGGATGGAACTAGAATTCTGGTTCATGACCCCACCCGTAAATGGTTGCTTCCTATTGGCCACCTCCATAACCTGATGGATGCCCATATTGGCTCTGTGAATCATATCCTCGCTCACTATGACGGTATCCTCGGCCTGTGTTTGCGTGGAAGGAGGAAGTACCACCATATGTGTCACCGCTAGTAGTAGCACCTGCAGCTGTACTGGGATCATCATCATCATCACCAGCATCATCATCACCATCAGAAACCAGTTGCCTTTTATCCTTTGGGGATGCTTTTTTCTCTTTTGGTGCAAATTTTTCAGTCATCTTTGACATGAGTCCTTTTCTCCTTGGCGTGTGCCTCACATAAATCTGCTTCAACTGCTCAATTGTCGGGTTCTCTCGAGCAGCAGCACTAGTCCTCTCAGTTAGCCCATACACTGATGTACTTCTTCTTAAGGATGGAGGTGGCTTGACCATTCTAGGAGTGACTGGCCTATAATCTGATTCTGAGTGTCTAACTGGCTCAAACTCAGGCTGCTGCTCAGTGTCATGAAAAAACAAAGCTGGGTCCCTTCTCTAGTGCGCTTGAGTCTCTCTGACCCTCTTTGTTACTCTTTTGAATTCGGGATCTCTTGGCTAATCTTCATCTAATATGCCCTCTGCCCATCTTCTATCATCATCATCATTAAAACGGGCTCGTCAACCTGCTCTCGTGTCTTCACCGAAGACTGCAAGGGATTCTCATCATCAATTAAAGCGTCCACATCAATTTCTGGAATTACATCCTCTGCGACGCGTTTGTCCCTCAGCTGTTGTCTTTACTTCATGTTTTTATTCTCAGTCTCACATTGTAGTGGCAGTAGATCAATTTTTCTAACCGTTCAGCCTTTAGCCGATTGCGAACCTTTGAGTGTATAAGGATGAACGTGCTCCAATTTCTTTCACATTGGCTTACCGATATTGTTTGACTGAGCACCCTAATTGCAATGAAAACCAATGCATTACTGCCCACATCTCGGTTGTTCACCATTATCCACCAGTCAGCTGTTCCACCAACCATAAACAAATAAATGTAAGATGTACTAATACATATTGAGGTTAAGAAATCACAAAAATAAAATATACTTGGGCTCACTCTTCCCACAGCGCATTGCAATTGGGAGTCAGAATATGTCTCAGTCCTCATTCTAGAATAGTTCATCTACAAAGATAAAGTAATAGATTAACATAATGACTTAAGTAAATTCTATACCTCTTATTGATAAACTCAATAAAGGCCAACCTCTACTTCGGCCTGAAGTCTCTTTTCTGGTGTCCTCGATAAACGATCAATGACTTTTAAAGTGCCTTGGAGCACCTCGCCATCAATATGTGCATTGACATCGTGATCGTACATAAATCGAGAGTTGAGGAAATAACTTGCATTTGTGTATAAATTAACTAAATGTTAGATATAAAATAACATATAGGCATTATCCCCCTGGGCGGGTGATTTGCCCAAATTAAGAGACGGAATGGCTCACTCGACGTCGACCTATAGGCATTACCCCCTACCCCCTAGAGGTATCGACCTGCCCCTAGCAGAACTTGGGCAGGATCGGCAGGTCGACCTGGCCAAGTCCCAAGTCGACCTGCCCAGGTTCCCAGCAGCCTTAGCCCTTAGGGCCCAATCCCTCATTCCCATTCCCCTGGGACGGTGGCCCACCAGCGTAGTCAAATCTAATGTGTTTATCCTAACCGTGTTACTCTAATCTAAAGAACAATGTTTCAGTACAATTAATCACTCACCAACTACATGCAAGTCGTGGTGTAATGTGTTGTCCTATCTCTGGTCAATCATTTTCCACCATTTTGCATAAACTCTGGGAAGGGAATCATGCAACTCTAATTTGGCACAGTCCATGGTCTCGTACAGATATCTCATCTCATTCTTCTCATCGTCATCCACCATTCTTAGGACCTTCACAAGGGGTGTGACTACTTTCATGTACCGTGAGAGCCTGCCCCAGAATTTGTTATCTTCCACGATGTGGCAGACATCCAAATATTCCATCTGAGCATCAACATCGGCCTTGTCGATGTATTCCCGCATAGCATTGTGGTACATGAAAATTTTCAGCTCATTCTTATACATGTGCAAATAAATAAAATTTGAATCAAATACGGATCATATCTGTAAGGATAAAGTATCCAGAATTGAGATCAATCTTATACATGTGCAAAGACTCCAAAGAAATAAAATTCGAAGCAAATCTAGTTGGCCCTACACGGATGATATCTCGCCCCCCACTCGCATGCTCCCTGAACATATTCAACATCCTATGATAGCTATAAATATACTGTGTGATTTTTTGTGTCTTGTCAATTATCTTTTTCACATGATTTTCCTTCCCTATGTCTTCAAACATCAGATCCAGACAATGTGCTGCACATGGGAGCCAATATAAATGTTTGCGCTTCTGCATCAATTTCTTCCATGCGGCCTTATAATTGGCTTCATTATCAGTCACTACTTGCACAACATTCTCCTCTTCAATTTGATCTATCATCTTATCCATCAAACTAAACAAATAATTAGCATTTTTTTCATAATTTGATGCATCTACATATTTAACAAATATCGTACCTTCGATGTAATAGACCAAAAAATTAATCATGGACTTCTTCGTGGTAACAGTCCAACCATCACACATGATGGTGCATCCTCTCTCCATCCATATATGTTTGAAGCTTTCAACCCAGTCATGGAGCTCCTCAACCTCTCCCTCAAGGCCACGCCCGTATATGTCTCGACGTGACGGAGCCTTCAAGCCAGGGCCAACATCTGCTATGGCATCTAACATAGGTTGGAATTATTCGCTTTCAACTGCATGTGCAGGGACACCAGTATGAAAAAATCATTTGCATATACTTTTAAATGCATGGCATGCATCAATGCTTGCTTGATTTTAGGTTGTGTAGTATGGGGCCTTCTGTGTAGATAGTTGTCCATGGGGCCTGCTCTCTGCAGGGCAGCACCAGTGTCAGGACGTCGTGCAGCTATACTGGAGTAGGTCCTTGAACCTATGGGTGCCTTTCCTTTCCTTCAAGCGACTTGTTCACGCTCCATTGCTTCAGTCAGCTCTGGATCTGAATCCTCAGTGCCTTCCTTAGTGAATTCTGAGAGTAGTAGTTCATTCTTCCCATCGTATCCATATCCTCATGCCCATGCTTCAATGCCGCAATATATCGAAGGATACGATCAGCCCTCAACTGCGCTACCGCAGGTCGTGTACTCACAAGGTTCCCAACAGTATGAATACTACGTACGTATGTATTGGGAGAACTATGTAGGTTCCATGCATTCTGAAAACTATTTGTCCTATCTGCGGAGCACGTATAATGTCAGATTGTTTGGAGATGAGATGTGACCAAGTTTGAGCCCATATGATTAGGAGTATGTATCATTTGTTTATATTTATGAGTACCTGTAAATTAATCGTAATTTTCTTCATATCTTGAGTTTTGCACTTATCATTCAAGTTACTAATACAAAACTTTACAACATTTGCAGGTCATCATGATGGACAGACGACGTTACCCTGCGTGGGAGCATGGTTACACTGTTGAGAGTGATCGACATGTGCACTGTAGATACTGCGGACATCGCGTCACCGGCATACACAGATTTGCAGAGCATCTTGCGGGAGTGGGATGACATTACCGTGCATGCTCCTTAGTTCCATAGGATGTCCGTGATTACTTTTGGACACAATTACGGGAGGGATATGTTTCTCGTAGCAGAGCCGGGGCATCCTCTTCTACGTCTAGGGTATCCCCACCACTAGCATCGGGCGGAGAAGGATCTTCCTCCACGTCTAGAGTTCGAGGAGCACCAGCACCAGTCACACCAGTAGCAAATGATAGACTTGAATGTATATATGTAGTTAGGACTTTTTTTAGAGATTTTCATGTACTCTCTACCGCTGCACATGACCTAGCCTTTGTGCATATGGTTATATATTTTCAGGATCACCCACATGTACCTCCACCCACTAGGATAGAGTTAGATTATACGAGTCATCAGTCTCATGTATCTGATTTTGATTGAGATTCAGGATCCACAGATGAGTCAGATGAGTGAGTTTTGACATTTTGTACTTTATGAGTGGAGTTGAATTATGTCATTCTTATGTCTATGTTTGCTTTAACATATTAAGAGATCTTTTTTTATCTCTTCAAATAAGATGTTTAATTAAGAGATGTAATATGTTATTGTTATATAATTAATTATATATAATTTAGTATGCATATATGATCACAAAAAATAACTCTACATTATAATATTTTTAAATGTATATATCATTTACTATTTAAATAAAATTTTATTAAAATTTTATTTTATAAAATAACATTTTAAAATTTAAAAAATTGCATTGTCTTTTCGAGCGGACCGGGACGTCGGGCATCTCCCCCGACACGTCATATCCCGAGCTGTGATCTGGACGGACGGGAACAGGGGACGATAAACCATGATTATTAGAGTACAAATGCATTAAATTTCCCCTCGTAAAAAAACCTTTTCGGACATTCCTCAACTGGCGGTAGGGTGTAAACGGATTCGAAGGATCTGAATTTGAAATTCGAGTTGATAACTATCATCCAACAGCCATGTGTATTCGGTTCCAGGAAGAACCCTCTCTTCTCCGTCTCCATCCCGGCGTCTCCCGCTACCATCGCGTGTCTCCGGTCTCCATCCCGGGCTCCTATCCCGTCTCCGGAGTCCGGCCATCGTGGCGTCGCTCTTCTCCGGCTCCACTGCGACGAGGTGGCCAGGATGCTTCCTCCCCTTCTCTTTCCTCACCCCGGTCCCCACCGAGACCCCCTCCTTCCTCCACGGCAAGTGGATCCTCGCGTAAGCCTATCTCCTCTGGCGCCCATCTTCTATTTTTTGTTTTGTGTGTTCACAGTGTTCATCTAGATCGTGTATTCCACATTCTTTTGGGTTTTTCTGATATAAAGAGCCACGTATTTCAGTGTTAACTTCTTTATCCTTGCTGAGATCGTTATAACTTTATGATTGGACACATGTAGATAAGAATTAGGCTATTACGATCTTCCTTAGCTACCACATGAGCAAGTGAACGATTGGGTATTGAAGATGGTTGGTGCTCTTTATGATTCGATGTTAAATATGTTGGGAGACAATTTCCAGTTGTGCATGGCCCAGTTTAAAGTGCTATGTTTTATTCAGTTCAGTATTACAGTTTGATGTTTTATTCAGAAATTCATGTTTACACCTATAATACGGGTGTGATGTGGATTTTACTGCCTATAGTGGCCTAGTGTTCATATGCTTGATATTTCGTTTAGTCTTCAAAATTTTCTGGCGAATATAACGACTTCAATGTTATTGGGTTCAGCATCCAAACACGGCTGAGAAGTCAAAGAAGAAAAAAGTTGACATATTGGCTTCAAGTATCATAAAAAAGGAGAACACACATGTTTATCTTGAGTTTATAACAAAAGGAATATGTTCTTTTCTTATCTTCAATCTCTTCGGTACATAAGACTTTCTGTCTTCACATAAGAAAATAAAATCAAAAACAGATTCTGTGAGCTGGAAGATATGTGAACATGCCAAGATGGGAGATTTAATTCTTGCAGGCCTCTGACCATGTATGTGGAAAATTAATGTATGTTTTCTTTTTTGGAAGGTGGCAACGGCCACATTTCATTGAAAAAGGCTTACAAATTACATTATCCAAATACTGAGCCAAAAGCCCCTGGGGCTTCTACCAAGGAGGTAAAACTCCCCCAAGACCCTCACAACCCAGGGATTACAGGAATTACAGTGTTAGTAGCCTCCACCTTTGTAGTCTAGACATAATCTCTGATTGGGATAGTGGCAGCCCCTTGACAGCAAAATACCAGTCCATTAGACATGTAATGCAATTCTGTATGATGAAGGTTGGGTGCTTGAACAGATCTGTAAACGCTCTGTTGTTCCTTTCCCTCCATATTGACCATAGCATGGCCGGAAAACACAATTTTCATCTCTCTTTTTCTTCCTTTATTGGGTTTAGGGGCATCCATTCTGCCCACCAAACCTCCAGCTGGACTTGATGTTCCACTGAATCTTGGCAGCCTTGAAGAAATGTGCCCACACAGTCTGGATCATGCCACACTTGAAGAAAAGGTGATCCAGATTCTCTGTATAACATCCACAGAAAATACATGTAATTCTGACTCCTGGCTAAAATTTGTGCACCCTGTCAGCAGTGGCGGGTCTCCTCCAAGCCATTTGCGAGAGGAAAATTCTGATTTTGATAGTGGCCTTTATATTCCAGACTTGCTTGTGCCAGGGCACCTTCCTCCCTCCTTGCATGGGAATCTTGGATGTTGACCTGACGAGAACTGCCCATCTTTCTCCCAATTCCAGCTTCAAGAACCGAAGGATCCAGGTTCCAATCTTTTTTGGTCAGCATGCAATTGAGCTGCAGAAATTCCCGGTACTCTATATCAGTTAGATTTCTTCTAAATTGTACCGACGATCCTGGTCTTGGATCTGTTTGAGACCAGAACTCAGAAACGTTTGCCCCAGTCTTTAAGGCAATTGCATATAGGTTTGGAAAGGCTTCTTTAGGCACACTATTGAACAACCATGGCTCTTCCCAGAACTTAGTCTTCCTCCCATCCCCCACAGCAATTGATGATAAACATCTATAGAAATCTTTAAGTTTGAGTATGTTTTTACATAAGCTGGACACATGGCTGCCAAACGATCCTTCAGAACACCACCCATTCCAACCCCTCAAGTATTTGCTGGCAATTATATCCTTCCACGAGGCTGATCCCTCCATGTCTGCCCTCCAAAGCCACTTCAGTAAAAGGGCTTGATTCATAGTTTCAATTGACATCAACCCCACTCCCCCTTCCTCCTTTGGCCTGCAAACACACTTCCATGCAATTAGATGTATGCTCTTCTCACGTGGCCCTCTTCCTTTCCAAAGAATGCTGCTCTAAGGGACTCAATCTTCAGACATACCTGTTTTGGGGCCTTAAAAATGGACAAGTAGTAGACTGCTAAGTTAGGAATGACTGTTTTGGACAGGATCCATCTGTCTCCTGCCGACAAAAGCTTGCCTTTCCATGCAGCTATACGACCCCCAATTCTCTTGACAACCACATTCCAATCAGAGGACTTCAGGGTGCCAGAAGTAAGTGGCAAACCCAAGTACCTGATTGGGAAATTACCCCATTTGGCCCCTAACATGCTAGCAATGGGATTATTACCCTCCTCCCTGATATTGATTCCCACTAACTCACTTTTCAGGAAGTTTATCTTGAGTCCAGTGACCACTTCCATCAACCTTAACAAAATTCTGAGATTAACAATCTTATCCATATCTGCTGAGGCAAAAAGCATGGTATCATCTGCAAATTGTAAATGTGTGACCTCCTCTTGGCTGCTCCCAACTGAGACCCTAGTGATCAGGTTTGATGCCCTTGCTCTCTTCCACATAGCACTCAACACCTGCCCTACAATTACAAAGAGAAGAGGTGAAAGTGGATCCCCCTGCCTCAGGCCTCTAGAACTTCCAAAAAACCCCCGGGGAGACCCCTTCAGCAACACCGAGAACTTGGCCATCCGGACACAACTCAATATCCATTCCACCCATTTATCCTTGAACCCCATGCAGTGAAGAACATGGAATAAGAGTCCCAACTAATTCTATCATAGGCCTTCTCAAAGTCCACCTTAAACAAGACACATTCCTTCTTCTTTACCTTCTGTTCATGTAGGCACTCATGGGAAGCCATAAAATTAATGGTGTTACGGTGTTTTACCTGTTATTCTTTTGATTAAGCTTTAATTCTAGGAAAACAAAGGAGGTGGTGATGAATTGATGTGTATACTTCTGGAATATATGGCTGTGAATTTCAATTGTGTACCATGCGGTTCATGTTCAAGAAATATATCATTTTATCAATTGATTCCGTTGTTTTCTACAGTATATCTCTTGGAACAATGCAATTTGACAAAATCTTCTCTCTTATTGGGTCCAGAAATTTATTTCGGATCCATATCCGAAACTATCTGTTTTTTCTGTAGAAAATAGTATGACAATGAGATGTTGGATCTAGATCTGAAAACTCAATTGGAATTTGGATCTAGATCCAAATCCAAACCCGATAAGGCACTACAGATTTGGGCTCAGATCTTTATTGGATCTGACTTCTCGGGTTTAGCTTCAGATCCATCAGGATCCAATCCATTTACACCATGGTCTGTAGTACCGCTCGGTACGTACCGGTACCGGGCCTGACCGGTCTGGTTCGGCCATTTTGGTACTGGTACCGGCCAGTACTCCTTTGGCCTTCACACCTCCCTTGCGCAGCTTCCCCCCTCCCGCAGCCAGCTAGCCACCACCCACCAGTCGGCTGCCGGAGCTCCGCCAGCCACCAGCATCCCGCCGGTCACCGCCGCCGGCAATCGGCCCACTGTGGTGCTAAGTGGGAAGATCCTGCACCTCTCCAATAGACTGCAGCCGCATAGGCCGGCTGCAGTAGGTCCATCCAGCGATCGGGCTGCGGACTGCCGTGACAACGGTGGAGGTCGAGAGAGAGAGAGAGAGAGAGAGAGAGAGAGAGGGAGGGAGGAACCTCTGTGGAAGTTGTGGAACGGGCCAGTTGTCCTTGGCGATGGCGGAGGATGGCGCGACAACGGCTGCGGACTGCGGCGATGGTAGCTGCGGACGGCAACGACCTTCTCAAACCCTAGACACATGGGACATCAGGCGGGAGGGGAAAGGCCGAAGAGTATCGGGGGTCAAGGGGTCGGGGGCAGAAGGAGTGGGGGGTTTAAAACTTTTAATTAACCAGATCTGGAAAGTTGGATCCGGTTCTGGGCTAAGCTCGGGTCACTGGACCCTGCATGATAAATGGGGGAACCGGAGGGGGACTTTGGAGAACTGCCTGGTACCGGGCGGTGCGTACCGGTACTGGTACCGGTCCTGACTGGTACTGTTACTGCAGGCCATGATTTACACCCCTAGTTCCAGCAGTATGTGTTTTGGATGGACCAATATCTTTACTACCGTAGGATCTCTACTAAACAATTTCCACTGTCTGAAGGACCCACTGTAGGAGATACCAAGCCCTAGGGCCTAAAATTCCCCACAAGACAGATGTGCTGCAGCTACTTCATTTTGTTTGCCTTCTCTACACACATCTCCCGTTGCCATCACCATCAGCCAGAGGAGCAGTCCAGTGACCTCCTCTCACCATCACCATCTGCAAGAGCAGTCCAGAGATCTCCTGGTCCCTGCGATCTCCTCTCACCATCGCCGTCTGCAGGAGGAGTGCCAGCAATTCCCTCTAACCATTGGCCCCGGCGTGTGAATGTGATGACATGACCTGATGAGGCCATTTGACCAGGACTTTGCTTTGCTGCTTCTGCCATCCTTGTTCTGCAAAAAAATCTGAGAGGTTAACAGTTCGTTTGTGTGAAAATAGGCAGGAATCATCTTGGTGATACTAATAACAAGAAAAAGAAAAAGATCTAGACAAGATAGAGGCCTCCCATGGCCAACCTAAAAGTGCATTTCGTTGGTATGTTTTTGGAGCATTTCTCCCATCTTTTTAAAAATGCACGACATCTGTTTCCTGAATGTGTTTCCGAGGGAACGCCGTTTCCCACTTTCCTCAACATTTTCTTGAAACTATGTTTTTGGCATTTATTTCTCATAAAATGAACAGTTTAGATAGTGCAATTTAGGATATATATCGGGTTTGAATGTTTTTTTATCTGATTGTTAAGTTTATGATCTTGGAGAAGATTTAATAGAGTAGGCTGAAAATCAAAGATTGAATCATGTGGTTTTGAAGTAGGTGGCACCATTCTTATTCTGTCGCCTTTGGCAATGGAACCCTCCTTATTTATCCTATTGTCAAAAATTATTTGGGAATACAATGAAGGAAATTTTTATGCTATCTACATCTTTCGGTAACCTAAATTGTCTAGTTGATGGAAATGATCAATGTTAAAGAAGTGTGAGAGATGTCATAGTAAAATCCCTTGTTGGATGCATATCATATGGAAGTTAAAGTCTCCATTGCAAATTTGGGAATTGAAGTGGATGGATGTCAATGTGTGATAAGCTTGCCCCTTTTCCACAGGCATGGTTGGCAGTATCAACCGAAACAGATACGTTTCGGTTGAAACGTATCGGTTTCGGCCGTAACCGACACAATACCGGACCTGCTCACTGTAGCAGGTCCGAAACTTAAAAAAAATTGTTTCGGGTGAAACCAGTATCGGTTTCGCTTGAAACTTATATGTTTTGGTCCGAAACTGGACGGTTTCGGCTTCGTGTTCTCCCTCAGATCTGAGGGAGAAAGGGTGCTGCTGGTGTGCTGTGCGGCTGCTACTGCTGCTGTGTTGCAGGGGCTGCTGCTGTTGTGTTGTAGGGGCTGCTGCTGCTGCTGCTGTGTTGGGGGCTGCTGCTGTGTAGAGGTTGTTTTCTTGAGGTAAATTTGGGGTTTGTTTGTTTTGTTTTGGGTTTTTTTGGTTGGGTTGAAAGTTTTTTTGTTGTAGGTTAGTTTTCCAGTTGTAGGTTAAGAATGAGCTATGAGATATGTTAAGACTTTAAATTAAACCCTAATTAGTTCCTTAAAATTGGGGCTTTTGTCTAATTCGATTTACTTAGGCTCAACTGAAGTTCAATTAAGTTTCATTGAATAATTTGGGGTGGGAGCATACTGGTAATTAATTTTTATGAAGGGTGATTAAGGGTTAATTGATAATTAAACCCTAATTAGTTCCTTAAAATTGAGGCTTTTGTCTAATTGGGTTTACTTTGGCTCAATTGAAGCTTAATTAAGTTTCATTGAAGAATTTAGGGTGAGAGCATGTTGATAGTTAATTTGTATGAAGGATGATTAAGGGTTAATTGATAATTAAGCCGTAATTAGTTCCTTAAAATTGGGGCTTTTGTCTAATTCTATTTACTTAGGCTCAATTGAAGCTCAATCAAGCTTCATTGAAGAATTTGGGGTGGGAGCATGCTGGTAATTAATTTTTATGAAGGTTGATTAAGGGTTAATTGATAATTAAGCCCTAATTAGTTCCTTAAAATTGGGGCTTTTGTCTAATTCGGTTTTACTTGGGCTCAATTGAAACTCAATTAAGCTTCATTGAAGAATTTGGGGTGGAGACATGCTGGTAATTAATTTTTATGAAGGGTGATTAAGGGTTAATTGATAATTAAGCCTTAATTTTTTCATTGTATTTACAAATATTTGTCTTTGATTGTCTTAATGCAGCATCATGCCTAGATGTGAACAAAGTTAGGAGCAGCAAGGGCAGGAGGAGCCGGGGTGGGCCCACCTCTCCTTAGTTGATACTAAGAGAAGAAAAGTGAAATGCAATTATTGTGATAAGGAGTTACATATCGGAATTACTAGAGGAAAGCAACATTTGGCAGGGATAAGAGGAGAGGTGAAACAATATGACAAATGTCCCCGAGAGGTCCGGGAAGAAATACGCCAGTGCCTTCTGGGTAAAAAGGAGATGATGCAACAAAGGGCTGAAGATCAGGTTGAAATTGCTGAGGAGATTTCGGGCATACTAGATGAAGATTAGCCAAGAGATCTAGATTAGTGGATGTTCCTTCTTCCCCAAGGTATGCCCCCCCTTCCTCCTTCCCCTCCTTCGGCGAGAAAACCAATTGATGGTTTATCCGAGAAAACCAATAAAGGACCTTAAATTACCTCCAAATTTCCTGAAAATAAAGATGACAAGTTTATCCGAGCAATTCTCACCCAGTTCCAACAAAGATGACAAGTTTATCCAAAAAGTCTAAAAATTTGCATGAAAAGCAGGAACTGATGCTGAGTGTTAATGTTCCTTGAGACATGTATTCCGTGATGATGCAGTACACATGAGGCTTTTTGCATGTAACAATGAATTGTAAAAAAAAATTATATGTATCCATGAAAAGTAGGAACTGATGTTGCTGCACACCTTTTGATATACCAGTCGCACAAAGCAAGCCACTGAACTTCAGAAATCAAATCTAAAATGCATTAAACTTGATACACACAATTATACAAATGACTAAAGAATACTGAAGCAACCTAAAAGAAGAGACCAGCAATTATAATATTCAGACTGTCATTCACATAAGCTAGTATTCGGCGGAGGTTCGAGTCCAAGGACTCTCCTCACGCAAAGTGTGCTGCTGCACACCTTTTGATATACCAGTCGCACAAAGCAAACCGCTGAACCTCATAAATCAAATCTGGGATGAATAATAAAACAGACATTAAGGCTGCATACTTCTTAAATAGAGATCAAAAGGCAATAGGTAACTTTTCCTCCCTTCACCTTTGAGAAATGACTTTCTTTATGCTGGATTTGTTCCCAAGCATGAGCCAGAAGTCACACAACCATATAATCAGAGCATATAGAATAACAGAGAGATGATAGGAAAATGAGTACTATGAGATAGCCAGAGGCCACCCAACCATATATTCAAGCATACAGAATAACAAAGAACTGTAGGAAAATGAGTATTATGAGATAATTCTTATGAAAAGATGTATTTTGATTCGAACTGACAATTAAAAGAAAACCTATCATCATAGATTTAAAAGAAAGATGCAGGTCTTCTGCATGGGTTTCTGGAGGAAAGAAATTGTGTTCAACAAAATACCAAAAAAATAAAGAGGTGGAAAATAGATTTCAATAATACCTAGCACCACAGACATCACATCCGCTTTTGTGCTAATGTCTTCTTGTTCTCCAACTTTGTGCATGTAAACACAATGACGATTTCCACATGGCTGAAGCAATAAGCACCATGCTGGTTAGAGAATCTATGATACATGGCAGTATCTAAATTTGTAAGTTACAATCTAAGAAAAAACCCAAGATACTAAGAAGAACAAATTAGTATAGGGTTTAAATCAGGCCAACCATATTCTTCATCCAAGCTTCACAGAATTTTGTGGTCCCAAAAGATGCTCTGCATAAAAAGATGTAATGACATACCATGCTTGAGATCCTAGGAGCCAAGATTCAAGAATGACACTTACCTCAATAACCTACCATAAAAAATAAAGCCATCTAAAGCTTGAATACACCGTACAGCTTCCTCATCCTTTGAAAAGGTAACAAAGCTGGATGCATTTATAAAACCATCATGTGTTAGAGAAAATAAAGACAATGAAAGCATGCATTCCATAATATCACAAATAGAGAAAATAAAGACAATGAAAGCATGCATTCCATAATATCACAACATATCACAGTAAAACCATTTATTAGTAGAAAAAAGACATCAACATCCAGCTAATCTCCTTTTTCCTACAAATACTTAAAACCCAGAACCATGGCTCTGTTTTTCCTTCCCACATGACCACCAGCACCTTTTTCTTCTGAGGGGCTCTGCCACAGTGGCAGAGCCTGTTCAAATGAGAAACCCCCACCAACCAAGGTACAAACCTGGGTGGCACCCCCCCCCCAAAAAAAAAACCCCTACCCTTTACCATCTGAGACAGAGCCCAGCGGTGACCATCGGCACTATTAAACACCTAGTTTCTCCTTTGCTGTAAAATCCAGACAGCAGATCACAGCTGAGAGCATTTATTCATCATTAAGCGATGGGATAAAGCTTGGATGTGGCTTTTACGCTGTCGGGAGGTGAAAACGAATAACCGGGTAAAACATCATAAAAGATGCGTGAAAAAAAAAGGAATGGGGGGGATGCGAGAAGAGAGGAATAGGGAGTGCCACCTCTCCATACAGGACATAGGGCTGCGGATGCGCCTTGATGAGGTAGTCAGTGCCCCATTTCACAGCCTCCATGAGGTAGTCAGATCCGGAGTGGTGAGCTTTTGAAGCAAAGGCCACAGGTGATCCAAAGTCAGGAAAAAGGGAACAAAACCCAAGAAACGGGCCATGGAGAAGCGAAAAATGAAACCCCCCCCCCCAAAAAAAAACTCATGGAAAAAGGGAACAAAACCTAGCAGAAGATGAACTGGGACAGAGAGAAAAAAAATGCACAAGGTAAGCTGAACCGCCGCAGAGGACCAGCACTGGGAAGAGTATAACAGAGCACAACGCAGCCGAGCCCCTCCCTGCCCTCCTCCCGGAGAAGGGAACAACTACAAAAGTCGGGGAAACTGCCGGAGATCTTACCAGCAAGCGGGGGAAAGTCGGGGAGCAGTTTTGCGTCAGACGTCGGCGAGCTCCCTCTCCTGCTGCTGCACCAGCGGCAGCTGGTGGAGCACGACGCCGACGCCGAGGAGGCCAGCGAGGAAGACGCCGCTGGAGAAACCCTAGAGCCACGAGAGGGTGGCGGTCGAGAAGGGCAGCTGCGCTGCTCGATCCCAAGCGTCGCCCCGAAAAGAGGGCGGGCTTTCACGGCGCCCCGAGAACCGATCCGACGATTGAGATGTCGGACCAGGAGAAAGTCGCCCCGGATCGATGCCTCTTTCCCATTTGATGTCACATAATGCTGATCCGAATCCGGAAAACAAACCGAACTCGGATCGGGTTTTCGGATCGCACGAATCCGTTGACAGGGCTACTGGGATATGCTATGTTTGAAGCCCACCGGCTATTTAAAACCCACCGGTTACGATGTTCTGCTGTCCACCGGTTCTGTCCACCGGTTTTGGGGCTCGGGTAGCAAGGGCCACCGGATAATGTTCCCATGGGTGCCACCGGATGAGTAGTGAAGCAGGCAACCGGACGATGGGCAAGCCACCTTCATGATCATCAGTTGTACCATTTTCCTCTAAAGGTACTACTTCAACGTCTTTCAGCTTGCAACAGTCAACACTTCCCATGGACCTTGAATATGTGGATTCACATTCTGACAGAGCCAGCCTCCAATAATTGAGCTCAGGAGGTTCGGGAGGGCCCTCTGGAACAGAACCCCCATTCCGTTCACGCCAACTTGCAATCAAACTTTTGACACAATAATTTGGCGCTACATAAAGATGAGAGAGCTACTGCTGTGTTTTTGGGCAGGTATATGCCCACCACTAAACCATTTTTCAATGCAGGCCCGTTCGTATGTCTGTCCATATGACATGATAACTAGATTATACATGAGCTGCAAGGAGATGGGGCAACGAGGCTCTTCTGGTGGGATTGGCATGCTGCCTGATCTAATACCAGTTGGCTTGAAATTAAAAGAGCTCGTCTCCTATAGCTGCCCGTCAAAAGCCAGACCATTTTCACCGTAACCAGGGTTGCCTTCAGAAGTACCCAAAACTGTGGGAGAGCATGGAGCTGATCCTTGGGAATCGGTGTCATCAGGAAGCTCACCCCTGAAAAGCTTTGAGTATTTCCTCATGAGGTGTAATAAGTATGCCACAATTGATTCTCTTCGCTTATCCTCCTTGGCACAGGCCCTCTCGATGAGCTCCTTGAGAGCTCCTCTTTCTGTGAGAGCAGCTCGTGAGGAAATGATCCCCAGTTTTACAGCAGCTTGGTGAAAGACTTCAAGCTCAGTGATGTCACTGGAGTTGCTACCAAACTTTCTCTCCCTCTGAAGCAATTAAATCACTCCCTCACCAATCTGCTTTTCTGAACGATCCAATGCGAACACTGTCCCCTCCAATTCGTTCACAATCTCCATAATCTGGGAGCCAATAGATTGCAGCACAATATCTTCAACACCCTCAAGACCTTCCTGGATAGAGTGTCTTGCCTCCTCAGATTTTAGAAGAACAGATTCACCAGTTATAGCCACGTAAAATTTACTCCGATCAGAGCAGTGATGGAGCAGATTCTCCACTTCGTCAAGAACTACATGCAAAGGGCATAAAGCACGTATGCTCGATTCACTCCTTGGCCAGGCCATTTTTATGACAGGGAAGATTGCCAGCACCTTGAACACAATTGAGGAAAGCTTCTTACACATCCCTCCATGTAACTTGGCATCACAGAGCGAAAATAGATTCTCTTCGATTTCCGAAGCATCCATGTTCCTCTGAACCACTCTACCTACTTCCATTTCAACACGAAAGGATCATCCGGGGAATTGAAACCAAGTCCACATGGGAAGATGCTCGTATTGCTGAGCTCTGGGGGACGTCCCACATCAACGAACACTATATTCAGCTGATCATTCTCTAATGAGTCTGCTTTGTAAATACCGTATGCCAAAGCTGTTGCTGTAGTCTCATAGAACAAACGCAGAGGATGCAAACCAGCGGTGGTGGAGTGGGCATCCGGTGCAGTGGGTGTGACAATCAGTGGGGAGAATAGGAGAGAAAGAGAGAGAAGGAGTGGGAGAGGGGGAGTGAGTGGGCCACTTTTTTTATTTTATAATTATTATATATATACTATCTATTATTATTATTGTTATTATTTCTTTTCTTTTTCTTCTATTTCTTCTCTTCTTCTATTTATTTTTATTTTATTTATTATTTATCTTATTATTTTATTTTATATTTCTCTTTCTTTCTTCCATTCCTTCTTTTCTTTCTCCTTTTCTTTTTATTCCCTTTTTTTTCTTCTTCTTTAATTTATTTAGGTGTCCACAAATGCAGCTGCAGGTCTCCACATCTATGGGACCAGAAGGCGCTAAGGCCTTGTTACCTTGCATCGTAGGTAGAATGCCGGAGGCTAGTAGCTTCGGGCGTATAAATTCCGAGTTCCTCTCGAAAAAAACTATGAAGGGTTTGTACTCCTTAAGCTATTCGATATACTTAACATGGGATGACAGACTTCCCGAATTGTCAACTATGCTAAAGTACAATGTGGAACGATGGACCCCCATCGGGATCCGGACCACGTCTGTCGCCAAGCATGGGATGACAGACTTCTCGAACTCTTGACCGAGTGGTTCGGAGGCAGGCAAATAAATCATCCGATTTTGCATTAGATAGGTTTTTTTACTTTAAACCCAGCATGCATCATATAGGTCCCTTTTAGCCTCATTCGAAAGAAAATCTAAAAAAATACATATGCAGAAAAGAAAAGAAAAATGCATACATTTCATCTAGAAGCCGTGATATAAAGAAGGGAGGCCATGTTGATCTGGCCAACCCATGGTCCTCTGGTCCCCGCATCTGGTTTTCCGAGTCCCTTGATTTTTGACGATTTTGCTCGAATAACTCCATGTGATTCCACTCCGATTTGACCAGCAGGAAATATGTTTTATGCAAGGCCGTTTTGAGTACCTCGCGATTCAACGAGTCATTGTATTCCCATATCCTGATCTTTTTACTTGACTTTGTTCAGGTCTTGTATCTCCTTGAGCACTGGATGCGATCGACCCCTCAAGTCCCGCACAGCGCCATGCTAAGGGGCCCCACGTGGCTGCAGATACAAGCCTCTTAGATTAATCATCCTTCCTTACCTTTGCCAATGACTTACTTGATTACTTGATGCTCATGCGACCCTGCGTGAAGCTTGTTTTCCGCTCAAGAATCTCCTTGAGCGTGTTGCCCTCATTAGGCTTGTTTCTTTACCAAAACACCCATTTATCAGTCCGCCGGGCTCCCTTGCAAAACGGGCATTCCGGAGGGGCATTTGTAGATGCCTAATTTCGGATATCCCGCGGATCCCCAATGGATCTTCGTGTGAATAATGCTTGATTGTTGTGCTCGTTTTATTAGTGTTTGAGTTTTTAAGCCCAGCCCTTAGCCTTTTAGCTATTGGGCCTCGTCCATTTAGGGGCCCAAGAACCATTGGTCTGGGTGACCAAAGGCTTAGCCGCCCCCAGTCTTGGGCGACCAGGGCGATGGCCGCCCTCCCCAGGTGGGTGGCTAGCCTTCTGGCTGCCCTCCTCCTCAAGGTGGCCACAAGTTTGGCCGCCTTCCTCTGTTTACCCGGTCAGAAAACGTGGCCTGACTCATGGGCACGTCCGATTCCCTCGTTTTGCACGATCTCCCCCACGATTTGAAACTCGGTGTTGGATACACAAAACTGTCACTCTCCAATGTGAAGAGGGGGACGGAGGCCATTCAGAGAGGGGAGGATCGAGGTAGAGTCGAGGAAGGAAACTCGGGAGGAATTGGACATCGGAGGAGAGCCACGCCGGCCGTCTTCCTCCTACTTCCTTTGCTTCGGTTTGAATTCCATAGCCCCTACTCCCTACTTGCTTCACGGCTTCCAGGTAAGTACGTAGCACTGCATGTAGTCTTCCTTAGCTCCTAAATTTAAGAGATTTTTTCTTCCCAAAAACAAAGGGAAGGTGGGTGGTCGAAAGTTTCGGCCATCCCTCCTTCCCACCACCCCCCGGTAAAATTGCCACCATCATTCCCGTTTCATTCATTCCATTAGAGTAGATACTACACGCATCTCTTTACTAATGGTTTGTTGTTTTATTTTCTTTTGAGCTACGTTGCAGGACTTCAGCACAAGGGACAAGCAGGGCTCCTTGCCCTTGGCCAGCTGAGGACGAGGGAGAGGAACTCGTCATCTCCCCATTTTGGATCATTTCCCCGCGATCATTACCCCTCTGAGGTTCAGGTAAACACCTCTGGCGATCACGTTCTTACGTTCTCATTTGTTCCTCTGTAGGTACCCAGGATACGTCAACCAACACAACACTCCCACCTTAAAGCCTAAAACATACAAGTGCCGAGACATCACATCTCTGCGGGCGCCTACAGTGGGCTCACTCTCAATGGGAGGAGAAGGCTCGAAAGGGTCACTAGGAATCGTTGTGGGTTCCTTGTAGGCCACTAGGTCTGCCACATTAAAAGTAAAGTTAATCCCATATTCGGGAGGTGAGTCCACAACATAAGCATTGGAGTCAATCTTCCATAGTATTGGGAAGGGACCATCACTACGGGCTTGCAACTTTTTAATGGCTCCCGAGGGGAGTCGTTCGGGTCAAACCTATACCATAACTATGTCACCTTCTTGAAATTCATAGTGACGCCTATGCGAATCAGCCAATCATTTGTAAGTCTCATTATTGATACTGATTTGCTTGCTAATCGACTCATGCAGATGTTTAACATGCTGTGCAAATTCCTCAGCTGACTTGGATATTCTAGACTCGAGGGGAAGGGGAATGAGATCCACAGGTTTCTTAGGTTTGTATCCATGTACGACCTCAAATGGACTCATACCTATGGACCTATTGACAGAGCTATTGTATGCGAATTCGGCTCTGGGTAAGAGAAGATCCCAAGTGCTAGAATGATCCCCTGGTCGGATTCTGACCTGGTGGTAGCCACTTTTCGAGTCAATCTTGAGAAAGATGGTGGCTCTGCTCATCATGTCAAGCATGTCATCAAGACGGAGAGTGGAAAATCTATACTTGACATGGATTTTGTTGATGGCGCGGCTGTCAACATACATCCGCTAGGTGCCATCATTCTTTAGTGTGAGCAAGGCAGGAATAGCACAGGGGATCTTGCTCACCTTGAGAAAACCCTTTTGAATAAGGTCCTCGATAATTCTTCAGAGCTCAGCATGCTCCTGGGGGTTCAGTTGGTAACGGGGAAGGTTGGGTAGGGTGGACCCAGGGACAAAGTCAATGGCGTGTTGTACATCACGTATGGCAGGGAGTCGAGAAGGCAAGTCCTCGAGGACGATGTCTTGGAAGTCATGCAGTACTGCCGGGATTTTAGTTGGGACTGAGACTCGGGACTCCTCGGGTGTGATGGTGACGTCAACAGCCCGAACAGGGGCACCCTCGGCAACCTCTCTATTTAGCTCACTAATATTTATGGAGTCAAGACGCCTAACTAGGTCATGACCAACCTTAGGGGCCTTAGGAATGAGTGTGATAGGTGTAGGAGAAGAGGGAATGTGGGGTTTCCCTTCATTGGGAGTTCGGGGACTCTCCTGAACCTTGGGGGTTCCAATGGGGGTGGATGTGGAACTTTTTACCGGGGTCACCTTTAGGGGTACCAGGTACAACTGTATCTTCTTCCCATTGTGTGAGAAGGAACACTGATTGGACCGACCAAATGTAGTAAGATCTACATCATAGATCCATGGTCGTCCAATGATGATGCTACCGACCTTCATAGGCATTACATCGCATAAGATCTGTCCTTGGTAGGACTGGAATTGAATGAGAATGACACATGTAGTGGTGATGGGGATAGAAGTGTCGTCAACCCAAGCCACGTTATATGGCCTAAGATGAGGGTGGATAGGTAGACCTAGACGGGAGACAAAGTCTGAAGAGACTGCATTGATACAGCTCCCGTTGTCAAGGATCACCTTGCAGGGTTGGGATTTCACCATGATATATGTTTGGAAGATGGAGGTTTGACGCTAGTCGTCCTCTTGGGGGTGTGTTAAGATACAACAAACTACACCCAGTCTTCCCTGACTAGAGCTCTCGGTAATATCTTCCACTTGCATGTACTCGACATGCGTGCTATCAAATCCTACGTTCATTTCCTCAAATTCAGTGATGAGGTCAGGATCGGCCTCATACCTCTCAATGGATTCTTTTTCCTGCAGTGAAAGCTCCACGAGCTGGGGGTCAGTGATGACCAAGGCTCGAGTGGGGCAACCATAGAGCATAGCACTCACGCTCTCCTGATGCATGGTTGTTCGTAAAATTTGGCCTGATGAAGTCCTAGACAAAAGTGGCATGCACGAGCTTGGACCTAAATGATGCAATCCGAGGACCGAAATGTAGCAAGTTGTAGACCCAATTTGTTGGCTAATATGCAAAGGGTCAATTCCTTTTGTGAAGGGACCGGTTAGGGAGAGTTGCTCGCCCGTAGGCGAAGTAGTTCTGGAACTACCTCTTGACAATTATGGTGTGCTAATGCGGCAGTTCTTGGGCTTAAAGGATGGGCACATACAAGCTCTCTCTCTCTCCGTCCACAGCGATGCACTCAGGAGACAGGCTGCATAGATCGGGCTCTCTCTCACTTCGTTGCGTGGCAATTGATAAGGATACTAAATAAGTAAGTGAGGGGAGTATGTCCCTAGCTAGACTGAAAAGTCCAGCTCCGACCGGAGACGAAGGCGAGCGGGAAAGTGCGTGCCCGCAGAGCATCGACGAAGCTTGGACGGTTATAACAAATTCACTCCACGCAGGGAGGGTGTAATTATTACAAAACCGCTTAATTTAAAATTTCTCACGCAAGGGAACAAATTAATTCAAAACTTTCTCCGCGCAGGGAGACTCACAGTCAATCACACTCCGTAAATCTCGGACTGCCTGTCGGCTACCGGGCGACTCGGGCACCGGTCAAACTGTCGTTGTGGACTTCAAGTGCCACAATTACTAATTTAATCAATGGATATAGATATGTATGTAGATATATATAATATTATACATATATATCCTTGATATATAATATATATATATAATTCTTCCAATCAACTCTCTCTCTTTTTCTTTTTATATTATTATTTTTTCAAACCATTCTACTGTGCAAATCACGCAATCAGCAGTCATCCCACTTTTGCATCAAACGTGGACAAGGACCACGCAGGCGAGGGCAGGTGGGCGAGCGGTGGCGAGCACGACGCTGCGTGCATCAACGCAGGCGGGCGCCGTGAGGGTGCTGGCGTGTGGGGCAGGGCGTACGCTGGCTCGGGCGAGGGCGAGGGCGTGGGCGTTGCGCGGACGTCGAGCGCGGGTGGGGATGTGCGTCAAGCGCGGGCGGCAGGGCAGCAGCGGCGCTGCTGACGGGCGCAGCGGGCACGCATAGGCTGGCGCGAGGACACGCGTAGGTGCGCGGGTGTGCACGGCGGGCGCGGGCGCGCTCCCGCGGGCAGCAGGGCGCGGAGCGAGCGCTGCACGCGGGCGTGCGCTGGGTGTAGGTGCAGTGGCAGCAGGCGCTGTGGGCGCGGACGAGCGCGACGCCGGCGGCGGGGCGGCAGCGGCGGGGCGGGCCCGGATACGGCGGCTGTTGACGGTCGGCGCAGGGGCACGCGGTGGCTCGCGGAGGTCGGGGCTCGCCGTTGTGGACAAGGAAGATTTCAAAATTGGCACGGGCGACGATGCTTCTTTCATGAACGTGCTTTTTCTTTTTCTTTTTCAATTTCTCTTTTCTTCTCTCTTTCTCAACCACGATCTAATCTGCTTTTTTTTCCCACTCTTCTCAACAGAGAGAAGGAGATTTCTTCTACTCTTTCTGTTCCTTTTTTTTTCACTTTCGGCTATCGAAAGAAAGGAGGGGAGACGACGAGGATGTCGGAGTCGACAGAGGCACCGTTGTTGGGCTCTGATACCAAATTTGGCGCGGTCGGTGTCGAATGAAGGATCGATGGCAACTCTGGGGACGCGAACAGGACTGGATAGCCACTGTCTCGCGCAACTCGGCCTCACACCAGACGGTCTCTCACCGGGCGACACTCTATTCTCACAAGGGAAGAGGAGGGAAGAGGAAGCACAAAGGGGCTAAGCACCTTACGTGATATCAAATCTTTCAATCTTTTATTCATATCAAAAGCCTTACACTAGCCCTCTTTATATAGGAAAGGCTATAACATTCATACCCTTAATCTTCACCTAATAGCATTTATGTCCTAGCCTAATAAAACAAAACTCAACAACCATTATTTGACTTTGGGCAAAAATAAAATAAGATATGTTGACTTTGGTGGTTTAATAATACAAATACCACCATAAAGATAAAAATACACACAATACCAAAATACATACAAATACGTACTCATGACGTCGAGTCTTCAAATGAGTCGCCTAGCCACAAGCTCGGTGCGGTCGGGGCGGTGCGGCGTCGGCTCCGAGTAGTGGGTCCAGTAGTGGGCCCAGTGTCCCCACCACCTCCAGTGTCTGAATCGTCCTTTCGGACTGACCGTCAGTTTGCGGGTGAAAAGCCGAACTGAGCTTGAGCCGGGAACCAAAAGCTTCCTGCAACCCTTGCCACAGTCTAGATGTGAACCGGGGATCCCTGTCGGAGATGATCGACTTTGGAATCCCGTGAAGTCTGACAATGTTATCTACATATAGTCTTGTCAAACTTTCCACTGATTGCTTCACCTTCATAGGAATGAAATGTGCAGACTTTGAAAATCGGTCCACGATCACCCATATAGAGTCATTGCCCTTTGCTGATCTGGGTAACCCGGTCACAAAATCCATAGTGATTGCTTCTCATTTCCACTGAGGAATTTTCATTTCCTGCATTAGTCCTGACGACTTTTGGTGCTCTTCCTTTACCTGTTGACAAACCAAGCATCTAGCAACATAGTCCGCTACATCCTTCTTCATTCCTTGCCACCAGAAAGACCGTTTCAAGTCTTGATACATTTTACCACCTCCTCGGTGAATAGAGAATACTGATCGGTGAGCTTCCTCCAGAATATGTCTTTTAAGACCGGTCAAATCAGGTACACAGACCCGGTGCTGAAACCGATTCACTCCATCTTCATCACGAGCAAAGTCGATCTTTCCGATCAATTCTTGTAGTTGGGGATCATCTTTTTGCACTTCTATCACCTTGTCAAGCACAGTCGACCTAGTGATTAGTTGGGTCATAAATGCCTGACATAACTGAGGCTCGATCATAGTCATAAGTTGCGCTGCATCTTCGATCATCTTCCAGTCCTGCTGCATCATAACCCTTTTTCTGTTGAGAGCATCGGCTACTACATTCGCCTTCCCTGGATGGTATCGTAGTTCGAAGTCATAGACTTTTAAGAATTCGACCCATCTTCTTTGTCTTAGACTCAACTCATTTTAAGAAAATAAATACTTCAGGCTCTTGTGATCAGTGAACACCTCGAACTTGATGCCATAAAGATAATGACACTGGATCTTCAAATCATGAGTTGGGTAGTTTTGCTCGTGCTCCTTTAGTTGGCGAGAAGCATACGCGACCACCCTTCCATTTTGTATCAATACACTGCCTAACCCAATGTAACTCCCGAGAATTTTAAAATAGAAATATACAAAAAAAAATTATATATATATATGTAATTATTGAACTCATATTCTAATTCTATTGATTTAACCAATTAAAACATTTAATTACCAATGGATGCTTTAGAAGATGTCAAATTATATTTGTGGAAATACTAATTTATATTTTCAATCACCTAGGAAATTAATATTACACTATTACAAATAAATAGGAAATATGTTATATAGATAGTGTTTTAAAGGATAAACATCACTTTTAGAAGATGTCAATTCATATTTTCATAATTTAGAAAATTTCATATTTCAACTTTTACATTATATCATTATTTTGAAGAAATAAAGGTATATGGATGAAGTGTTAAAGGATAAATATAATTTAGAAAGTGAGAAAGTGTATATAGACAATTTTGGTTTGGGCAACCCCCCCTCTTCAATTTCTGAATTGAAGACGGCCCTTAAGTCTTCAATTTCAGAATTGAAAACGACCCTTAAGTCTTCAATTTCAGAATTGAAGACGGCCCTCAAGTCTTCAATTAATTGAAGACTGGGTAAAGGGATGCCAATTTGAATACAAAAATCTCCGTTCAAAATAACGACATATGTTAAGTCGTTATTTCTTAAACATGAATAGTGACGTGAATAGTGTCACTTTTTATTTAAAAAGAATTTTTAAAAAAAATTATATGTAAAAATAGAGAAAAATATAAGGGTCTCACCCATGAAATTTCACAAACAAATTCCCTCAATTTTTAAAGATAAAAATCTTTGAAGTTAACTTGGAAATATTAACTTATGAAATACACGACCCTCTCTGGGGCGTCATTTCATTTCCGACAACTATCCCGATCATTCTATCCCTCCAGCCTGTGTAGACTGTCAACCCACTAAATACCCTATAATTTTAGATTTTGTCTCCCATCCTGTCGCCCCTAAGGTTATAAAATACACTCTATTTTCTCCCTATTTGGTTAGTTCGAAGGCTAGATACGGGAACAAGTTCTGAAGAGTTGCAGAGGAAAGAAAGGGCTACTTCTTCCTCTCCTGTCAACTCCTGTCACTTCACAGAGGTAGGTGTTCTCAAATCCTTGCCTAACTAGTAGCTAATAGGTTAATTGATGCATGTTTAGAGTTCGATCAACTAGTTAACCATGCTATATATATCATCTGGCTTTACAGTAATCAAGTAATAATCATGTACGTATCATGTTATTTTGATAGCCTCATACAAATCACCATGATCTTTAAGAGTTTAAACTTATTTTGTTAGCATGATTTTTATGAGTTTTTGAACATATTTTATCAGTAGTTTTATAGTATTAATAACCATGTTTTAAACTGTATTGGTAAATGGCGCCCCTGACCAGGGTGCCATTTTCAAAATTGAAGACTGTTTAAACAGACGTCAATTGTATAATTGACGGCTTAGTAAAAGTCGTCAATTAAATGAAGACACCACCAAGGTCGTCAATTCGATTTCTAGAATTTTCAGTAATTTAAAAAAAAATACAAAAACCTTACTGTAATTGGCGCCCCAGACTAGGGCGTCAATTTCAAAATTGAAGACTGCTTGAACAGTCGTCATTTAAATGAAGACATGCCTCGTGTCGTCAATTCGATTTCTGGAATTTTGAGTAATTGATAATTCAACACATTCAAAAATCCATAACTATAAAACTAAAGCATGAATTTTTTTTGCATGAATATGTTTCTGGAATCCTCACATTTTTCTTAACATTTTCATGCCATTACTTCCTGATTCGGAGTTTTTTTCACACTGGTGAATAGTGACACCTCTCTATAATTGACGTCCCTGACCAGGGCGTCAATTTCAGAATTGAAGACTGCCCGAGAGGGCGTCAATTAATTGAAGACATCCACCATGTCGTCAATTCCGTTTTCTGAATTTTTAGAAATCAATAAATCAACACAATCAAAAATCTATAACAAATAAACCGGACCTGGAAAATTTTGACAGAATATACTTATGTGACCCTGAGATTTTTCTCCATCTGACCATGTCTTTGAATTCTGATTTGGAGAAACTTTTTCGAAATGAACAGTAATTGATGCTTGCCCGAAGTGACATTTACATTTGTAAATTCTTGAAATACTGCTTGTCGAATACTTGAAATCTGGATATACTTTCTTTATACAGTTCTTGATCTCTTACTATTTATCATGTCTAAATTACCTGTATACCTGCTCTTTTTCTTATACGTACATCATCCATAGCCATACTGATAAGACATGCAACTTGTAAATCACGTAAAGATTGCTCGCATTTGAGATGTAATTCCTACTGAGCGATTCGCTCATCCAGTTGCTTCCTAAACTTTTCAGGTGATTCAGATAGCGACAAGAATGGGGTTGACACCGAGTGAAGAGTGCTAGAACGCCAGTCACCTATCATTAGCTAGTCGCGTCCTTGAATTTTATTTGAGTCTCACTTTGTATTCCAGTATGTCAGTTGAATTGTCCGAACCATGTTAAGGCACTTAGCCTAGTGTTGTCTTTTAAATTCAGAATTTGTCATAGACTATCTTTAATTCCTTTGGTTAATAAAATAAATATCACTTGGATTATTAGAAATTATTAGATTGTATTAGTCTTTTGCGCACTCCGAAATTATGTATATCAAAAAATTTATCGCTCTAATGACACGATCTATATAGACGCGTCACGTATCCGAGTATCTTCCGCGCTCGGGACGTGACAGTCTTCGTGGTATCAGAGCCTAGGTTTTCAAACCTAGGGAACTAGAAGAAATAAAAGGTTAGAAATTGAAATCTAAGTAAAAACTTGAGTCCAAGGATAGGTAAAACCTGAGTCCAATGATAGATATACCTTACCCGGTGAGATGGATAGAGCCATGTGTTAAGTTCTATAATGACTTTTGACCTTATAAGTAAAACTCGATCTTTATCATACTTAACTCTTTTGTAGGATCATGGCTGCGGAAAGAGCACAATGGCGCGAGATGCAGCGCACCGTGCAAGGCCTCACACAGGCACTACAGCAAGTGGCCCAAGGCGGAACAAATCGTGGAGCGGGAGATCTCCACCGAAGTTTCCGTAACATGAACCCACCGAGGTTCACGGGTTCATCCGACCCCGAGGATGCCGAGAATTGGCTGAAGGAGATGGAACGAATCTTCCGTGTGATGCAATGCGTGGACGAAGAGAAGGTTTTACTGGCCGTATTCCAGCTAGAGCGGGATGCCCGATGCTGGTGGGAATCCATAGAAGCAACACTGCCAGAATACCATATCACATGGGATGAATTCACGGAGCATTTCAACAACAAGTACTTCTCCGATCATATCCAAGAAAAGAATGCCACGGAATTCGCCGTTCTAAAACAACGGGGCTTGAAAGTGGCCGAGTATGAGGCCCAATTTTCTAGATTATCTAGGTATGCACCCCACTTGGTGTGTACGGAAAAGATGAAGGCGAGAAGATTCCTCAACGGGCTTCGACCCCATTATATCACACAACTTGTCCCGATGGACATCCAAGTCTATTCGGAGATAGTTCGGCGTGCCCAATTGCTGGAAGACGCCACCAAATTATCCGAGAGAATCCGAGGAAGAGACAAGAAGGAACTCGTCACAAGCCCGGGAAAATTCAAACAATCCTTCAACAAGAAGCGGTTCTTCATGGGAGGAGAGCCCTCCAAGGCAAAGAAATTCCAGAAGAATGACAGGCCATTCTCCACCACAACACCATCAAAGGAAATTTACAAGTATTGTGATAAAGCTGGCCATAAGACCGAGGAATGTTGGAGGAAGTTAGGAGCTTGTCTTCGATGCGGGAGCTGAGAGCATCGGATCCCAGACTGCCCACTGATGAAGGAGCATGACATCAAGGACGAGAAGCGTCCGATAAAGAAACAATGCCGTCTGCAAGCTCTCCAAGAGACGGAACCCACTGAAGGCGAAATTGTGGAAGGTACTCTCACTATTTGTTCAAAAACTGCTCAAGTTTTATTTGATACCGGAGCAACTCATTCATTCGTTTCCAAGAACTATGCTGCTTCATTTCCTAAGAAACATGAACTGTTAGATTTGGTCATATCTACACCTCTTGGGAATGAGTATGATATCACTGACCACTATCCAAATTGTGAAGTGATGATTAAGGGAAGCAATTTGCCTGCTGACTTGATATGCCTAGATATGAAGGGTTATGATGTCATATTAGGTGCCGACTGGTTATCCACACACCAAGCGACGGTAGATTGCCGACATGGTAAGGTAACCTTCGTGGATTTTGCAAAACTAGTTTACAATAGCCCTCGGAATAAATCACTTCTTATATCAGCACTCCGAGCTAGTAAACTTATGAATAAGGGATGTATGGCTTTCATAGCTTTCGTGACTGCCACGAAAGTCGAGGAGAGTAAACTTGAAGACATCCATGTAATTCGGGATTTTCCCGACGTCTTTCGAGAAGAATTACCCTGCTTACCCCCGGAAAGGGAAGTGTCGTTTACAATCAACCTTGTCCCCGGTGCTGGTCCTGTTTCTAGGGCACCGTACAGAATGTCCGCTGCTGATCTGAAGGAACTAAAAGAGCAGCTAATGGAGTTATTGAACAAGGGTTTCATCAGGCCGAGTACTTCCCCATGGGGAGCACCCGTGCTATTCGTCAAAAAGAAGGACGGATCGATGAGATTATGCATAGATTATCGACAGCTAAATCACCTTACAATCAAGAACAAGTATCCACTGCCAAGGATTGATGAGCTGTTCGACCAACTATCTGGAGCTTTATATTTTTCCAAGATTGATCTTCGTTCTGGTTACCACCAATTGAAGATCAAAGAAGAAGACATTCAAAAAATTGTATTCCGAAGCATGTATGGGCATTACAAATTTACTGTTATGTCTTTCGGACTAACAAATGCCCCGCAACTTTTATGCAGTTAATGAACAGCATATTTAGGCCCTATTTAGACCAATTTATTGTGGTCTTTATTGATGATATTCTGATCTATTCAAAGACCGAAGAATATCATAAAGAACACCTCAAGAAGGCATTGCAGATATTAAGGGAAAACAAGCTATATGCCAAATTCAGCAAATGCGAGTTCTGGCTCGAGGAAGTATCCTTCTTAGGCCATATCATTTCGAAGAACGGAATTACTGTTGACCCATCAAAGGTCGAAGCTGTGAAGAACTGGGAACGACCCACAAATGCAACTGAGATTCGGAGCTTCTTGGGTCTAGCTGGTTACTACCGACGTTTTATCAAGGACTTCTCCAAAATTGTTGTTCCCCTGACAAGGTTAACCAGCAAGGAAGTGTTTTATGAGTGGAATGAAGACTGTGAAAAGAGTTTTCAAACTTTGAAGGATCTCTTGACCACTGCTCCAGTCTTATCATTACCAATTGAAGGAGAAAATATGAAGTATATACCGATGCTTCGGGTATTGGCCTCGGATGTGTATTGATGCAGAATGGAAGAGTCATTGCATATTCTTCCCGTCAATTGAGGAAACATGAAGAGAACTACCCGGTTCACGACTTAGAACTGGCCGCGGTAGTATTTACCTTGAAGATCTGGAGGCACTATCTTTACGGAGAACAATTCACTGTGTATTCCGATCATAAAAGCCTCAAGTATTTATTCTCCCAAAAGGAGCTGAACATGCGGCAAAGGCGTTGACTCGAGTATCTCATGGATTTCGACTTCACTATACAGTACCATCCTGGTAAGGGTAATTCCGTAGCTGATGCCCTTAGTCGAAAGCCGAGAACAATATTGGCCAACTGCATGATACAAGAATGAAAACTGTTGGAGAAATTCTCCGAGCTTGATATCAGCACAGATGAGAAGAACATGTGTATTATTCTATCTTATATGAGCCTACATCCAGATTTGCTACCTGAAATCAAGAAGCTACAAGAAGAGGATCCCTCGCTCGCTAGTGGAGATAAAGAGCATGCTGGACGAGAGACTGGATTTCAAGCTGGCACCTGATGGCAGATTACTATTTCATGAACGGACATGTGTGCCCGACTATCCTGAATTGAAGAAGAAGATTCTTGAAGAAGCTCATCGATCGAGGTACACGATCCACCCTGGAGCCACTAAGATGTACCAAGACTTGAAAAGAACTTTCTGGTGGCCTAACATGAAAAGGGAGGTGGCAGACTTTGTGTCTCGTTACCTCACATGCTAACAAGTGAAGGCGGAGCATCAAAAATCCGCCGGAAAGCTACATCCGCTGGATATTCCCAAGTGGAAGTGGGAAGACATTGGCATGGACTTTATCATGGATTTGCCCAAGTCTAGGGGTGGATATGATGGAATTTGGGTAATTATCGACCGGCTAACTAAATCGGCCCATTTCTTACCCATCAAAAGTCGATGGTCAGTCGACGTACTTGCTGCCCTGTATATTAAAGAGATGGTTAGATTGCATGGAGTTTTCATCTCGATCGTATCTGACCGAGACCCGCGTTTCACCTCTCATTTTTGAAAGGGTCTACAACACTCTCTGGGGACGAAACTTAATTTTAGCACTGCCTTCTATCCCCAGACAGATGGTCAGACGGAAAGAACAAATCAGGTTGTTGAAGATATGTTAAGGGCATGCATTATAGATTTCGGCGGAAGCTGGCACGACCACTTATCCCTAGCCGAATTTGCCTATAATAATAGCTATCAAACTAGTATTCAAATGGCACCTTTCGAGGTGCTTTATGGCAGGAGTTGTCGTTCTCCAATATGCTGAGAAGAAGTCGGTGAAAGATAAATTCTAGGCCCAGATATGGTTAGAGATTCGACTGAGAAGATACACCTTATCAGAGAGAGACTCAAGGTAGCTCAGTGCAAGCAAAAATCTTATGCTGATAATAGAATGAGAGATTTGGAGTTCCAAGTTGGTGACCATGTATTTCTCAAGGTATCTCCTGGCCGAGATATTAGAAGATTCGTTGTTAAGGGCAAGCTCACACCAAGGTTTATCGGTCCATTCGAAGTATTGGAAAGAGTGGGCGAGGTGGCCTACCGTATTGCTTTACCTCCTCAACTCTCGGCAGTGCACAATATATTTAATATATCTATGCTGAAGAAATATGTGCACGACCCTTCTCACGTCATCGACCATGCTGATTTGGTGATTCAAAGAGATCTTACTTATGAGCAAAGGCCGATGCGGATCCTCGACCGTGAAATCCGAGTTCTAAGGAGCAAGACGATCCCTATGGTGAAAATCCAATGGAATCGATGTGCGGAACAAGAAGTAACTTGGGAGACCGAAGAATCTATGAAAAGAAGATACCCAGAATTATTCTAAACTGTAAGTATTTTATACTTTCCATAATATCCTTATACAGTTGAATTTGGGGACCAAATTCTTTTAAGTAGGGGAGAGTGTAACACCCGAGAATTTTAAAATAGAAATATATAAATTATATATATATATATACATATATTTAATTATTAAACTCATATTCTAATTCTATTGATTTAACCAATTAAAATATTTAATTACCAATAGATGCTTTAGAAGATGTCAAATTATATTTTTGGAAATACCAATTTATATTTTCAATCACCTAGGAAATTAATATTACAATATTCCAAAGAAATAGGAAATAGGTTATATAGATAGTGTTTTAAAGGATAAACATCACTTTTAGAAGATGCCAATTCATATTTTCATAATTTAAAAAATTTCATATTTCAACTTTTACATTATATCATTATTTTTAAGAAATAAGGGTATATAGATGAAGTGTTAAATGATAAACATAATTTAGAAAGTGAGAAATGGTATATAGATAATTTTGGTTTGGGCAACCCCCAGTCTTCAATTTTCGAATTGAAGACGGCCCTTAAGTCTTCAATTTCAGAATTGAAGACGGCCCTCAAGTCTTCAATTAATTGAAGACTGGGTAAAGGGGCACCAATTTGAATACAAAAATCTCCGTTCAAAATAACGACATATGTTAAGTCATTATTTCCTAAACGTGAATAGTGACGTGAATAGTGCCACTTTTTATTTAAAAAGAATTTTTCAAAAAAAATTATATGTAAAAATAGAGAAAAATGTAAGGGTCTCACCCCTGAAATTTCACAAACAAATTCCCTCAATTTTTAAAGATAAAAATCTTTAAAGTTAACTTGGAAATCTTAACTTATGAAATACACGACCCTATCTGGGGCGTCATTTCATTTCCGACAACTATCCTGATCATTCTATCCCTCCAGCCTGTGTAGGCTGTCAACTCACTAAATACCCTATAATTTTAGATCTTGTCTCCCATCCTGTCGACCCTAAGGTTATAAAATACACTCTATTTTCTCCCTATTTGGTTAGTTCGAAGGCTAGATACGGGAACAAGTTCTGAAGAGTTGCAGAGGAAGGGAAGGGCTGCTTCTTCCTCTCTTGTCAACTCCTGTCACTTCACAGAGGTAGGTGTTCTCAAATCCTTGCCTAACTAGTAACTAATAGGTTAATTGATGCATGTTTAGAGTTCCATCAACTAGTCAACCATGCTATATATATCATATGGCTTTACAGTAATCAAGTAATAATCATGTACGTATCATGTTATTTTGATAGCCTCATACATATCACCATGATCTTTAAGAGTTTAAACTTATTTTGTTAGCATGATTTTTATGAGTTCTTGAACATATTTTATCAGTAGTTTTATAGTATTAATAACCATGTTTTAAACTGTATTGGTAAATGGCACCCCTGACCAGGGCGCCATTTTCAAAATTGAAGACTGTTTACACAGTCGTCAATTGTATAATTGACGACTTAGTAAAAGTCGTCAATTAAATGAAGACACCACCAAGGTCGTCAATTCGATTTTTAGAATTTTTAGTAATTTAAAAAAAAAAAGAAAAACCCAAAAATTTTACTGTAATTGGCCCCCCTCACCAGGGCGTCAATTTCAAAATTGAAGACTGCTTGAACAGTCATCATTTAAATGAAGACATGCCTCATGTCGTCAATTCGATTTCTGGAATTTTGAGTAATTGATAATTCAACACATTCAAAAATCCATAACTATAAAACTAAAGCACGAAATTTTTTTGCATGAATATGTTTCTGGAATCCTCACATTTTCTTAACATTTTCATGCCATTACTTCCTGATTCGGAGTTTTTTTCACACTGGTGAATAGTGACACCTCTCTGTAATTGACGCCCCTGACCAGGGCGTCAATTTCAGAATTGAAGATTGCCCGAGAGGGCGTCAATTAAGTGAAGACATCCACCATGTCGTCAATTCCATTTTCTGAATTTTTAGAAATCAATAAATCAACGCAATCAAAAATCTATAACAAATAAACCGGACCTGGAAAATTTTGACAGAATATACTTCTGTGACCCTGAGATTTTTCTCCATCTGACCATGTCTTTGGATTCTGATTTGGAGAAACTTTTTCAAAATGAACAGTAATCACTGAATTGAAGACGGCCCTTAAGTCTCCAATTTCAGAATTGAAGACGGCCCTCAAGTCTTCAATTAATTGAAGACTGCTCACATGGTCGTCAATTCCTTTTCTTGAGGAATTAAAGTTATAACATTAGAAAATTCATATATGCGAAACCAAAACTCAGTAATTATATTTGAACATGTTTCTGGACTCCCGAGGAATTATACTAAGTATTCATATCCTTATTTTCAAATTTTCGAGAATTTTTTTTGAAATGAATAGTGCTTTGAGTCACAAAACGTATCTGCCAGGTGAAAATCACAGAATTGAAGACGGCCCTTAAGTCTTCAATTTCAGAATTGAAGACGGCCCTCAAGTCTTCAATTCAGAAATTGAAGACTAGGTAAAGGGGCGTCAATTTCATATATTGAAAAATCAAAATTTTGAAAAATTGGGCAACCCCCAGTCTTCAATTTCTGAATTGAAGACGGCCCTTAAGTCTTCAATTTCAGAATTGAAGACGACCCTTAAGTCTTCAATTTCAGAATTGAAGACGGCCCTCAAATCTTCAATTAATTGAAGACTGGGTAAAAGGGCGCCAATTTGATATATATATATATATATATATATATATATATATATATATAAATTTTTAAAAATTGAAAATTTGAAAGATTAGCAAACCCTTAGATGCCAACTCAGTAATTATAACTTCTAATCTTGATCTGTCTTGAGAATTGTGCAAACACAACCATAATCCATACTCATGCGTATGATGAGTTCTTGAAATTTCGTTCCATGAAAATTCTACTTGTGTATACCCTACATGGTCAAACCTTGAATCTCTTAAACTAACATTTGGGAGTGTAGGAGCTAAGTGCCATACAGGGCAAAGTGTTACGTTGTGGGAGCCACCTCTTGAGGCCGTACGGCGCAAAGTGCTACACGACGGGAGCCACCTCTTGAGCCTTTAGGGGCCACCTCTAGAATCCTCCATAACCAAATGACTAGTTAATCTCGTCTGAAATACTACGTTTCTAAATTCTTGAAATTCCATATTGGCTATAAATGAGAGTAGATGTCAAAGGTAATACATGAAATGCTATGCATATAGGGCCCAGTCTGGTCCTGGGAGGAGCACCCGAAGGTACTTGTGCCCATGGGAGTTTATTGACCACGGTGTTTAGCATTGCACCGGAGTACTTGCTTGACTTGAGACACTCCACCCCTACTCTCTCTCTCTCCTTACTTACTTGACTTGCGTGGCCCGAAACGGGCAATACTTGACTTGTGGCCCGAGAAATGGTAAAATACTTACATGATAATAGCCAATTCTACTGATACGTACTTCACAATACTTGTTTGAATTGCATTTTTACTTGATATACTTGTACATGAGTTCCTTCTCATACATGCGTTCATATTTGTACACGAATCCCTGCTTGCCCGAAGTGACATTTACATTTGTAAATTCTTGAAATACTGCTTGTCGAATACTTGAAATCTGGATATACTCTCTTTATACAGTTCTTGATATCTTACTATTTATCATGTCTAAATTACCTGTATACCTGCTCTTTTTCTTATACGTACATCATGCATAGCCATACTGATAAGACATGCAACTTGTAAATCACGTAAAGATTGCTCGTATTTGAGATGTAATTCCTACTGAGCGATTCGCTCATCCAGTTGCTTCCTAAAATTTTCAGGTGATTCGGATAGCGACAAGAATGGGGTTGACACCGAGTGAAGAGTGCTAGAACGCCAGTCACCTATCATTAGCTAGTCGCGTCCTTGAATTTTATTTAAGTCCCACTTTGTATTCCAGTATGTCAGTTGAATTGTCCGAACCATGTTAAGGCACTTAGCCTAGTGTTGTCTTTTAAATTCAGAATTTGTCATAGACTATCTTTAATTCCTTTGGTTAATAAAATAAATATCACTTGGATTATTAGAAATTATTAGATTGTATTAGTCTTTTGCGCACTCCGAAATTATGTATATCAAAAATTTTATCGCTCTAATGACACGATCTATATAGACGCGTCACGTATCCGAGTATCTTCCGCGCTCGGGACGTGACACCCAACCTTCAATGCATCAGAATAGATGGCGAAGTCGTCCGCATTGTTAGGCAATATGAGAACTGGTGCCGACGTCAGCCTAGCCTTTAGCTCTTGGAAACTCTTCTCACAGCTCTCAGACCATATATATTTCACTCCCTTTCGGGTCAATTTGGTTAGTGGCGCCGCTAGAGATGTGAATCTCTCGATAAAGGGGCAATAATAACTAGCTAACCCTAAGAAACTCAAATCTTAGTGGGAGATTTAGGAGTCTCCCATTCCAATACCGCCAGAATTCTTCCCAAGAAATATCATGCCCTGGTCTGTCTATGTGATTCCTTACTACAAACACCCACCATACATTTGTTCTCTCCTATAGCATGTACGCCGCCAGACTAATCTTGTCCTCATCAGCACACCAGATGACCTGGAAAATCTTATCGATCTCGCGGAGCCAATTTTTCAGTCATGTTTGGCTGACTCTCCCCCTTAAAAGAGGATGGAGCCATCCGCCGAAATCTCTCCATTATGGTTACCCCTCCTACTATGGTCTAAAAATACAATTATACGACTAAGTTTTTGTCATATCAATCTACTACTTCAGTCTTTTAAAATGTGGATCAAGCTGATGACCATTTATGTAAATTCTCAATCGCAGTGGCTCTGATACCACTCTCTGTGACGCCCCAACTCGTAAATCCGGTCCAGTCGTAAAGACTCACGTCGGATCCCGATCGAAACATCACAGTGGAACAACCCAAACGGTACAATTACGGTAGAGATTTTTTATATAAATATTGAGATATTATTGCAGCGGAAATAAAATTTCTCGAACCATCAGCTTACAGTCAAACGACTTCATCCACATAAATTGAAATAAAGATTAACAATTCAACAAGTCATTTATTACATAACCAAATTTCACACACATTTTTTTTCTAACATAACTATCTAAGATAATGATACGTAGTAAATCCAAGCCGGATCAGAACACTGCGATATCACTCCTCGCTTTCTTCTACCGCTTCTCCTGAAAATGTTCAACAGGGTGAGTCCACAAATAGACCCAGTAATAGATTAGGCACAGTCTCCAGTAATAACATGTATACACATATCCAAAGTGATTTACGGCATTTCATTTTATAAGTCATTCTTAGGCATAATTTCAAATAGATAACACATGAGATTAATATATTTAACCTAATTTCAATTTTACGATCATAAGTCGTGATATTAACATTTTACAAATAAAGTCATGCTGTATATTAAAATTTTATTCTATCCATGATAATGTAAATGAGAATTCAACATTAGTAAACATTACCATGCAATATAATTCGGTTCATTTATCAATAGAATGATTCCAGTACTAGGCGAAGTAAGGTCTCACGCATAGTGAAAGGATCTAGATAGACCTAATCTGCCCTTTTTCCAAATCACCATTTGATATACCGGAGATTCATTAATAGTAAACATTTATAGTGTAATAACAGTAAAATGCAATAACAGTTCAGTATGCAATAACACTAGTTTCAATATCAGTTCAATGAGCAATAACAGTAGTTTCAATATCGATTCAGTGAATAATAATAACAGTTCTAATATCAATTCAGTGAGCAGTAACAGTCGTTTCAATAACGACTCAGTGAACAGTAGCAGTAGTTTCAATATCAATTCAGTAAGTAGTAACAATGGTATAAATAGTCAAGACACAGTACCCAAACCACCACTAGAAGGACACTCAGTCGATACTCGATCACCTAAGTAAATGGTGATGAGTCTTGGTTACTGCGCAGAACCGGGAGAAGTCCTCTCCACCTTAACCAGTAGTAGTTGTCATCAAACTTACCTTATTCAGAAGGTCATCAAACTTTTACTGAATATCACATTTACATGTAACATTACACTGAAATTTTTTCATAATTTGTCATGCAAGAATTCAAATTTTTTCCAAGAATCATTTAAATTCTCCTATGCATGAAAAAGTAACTAAATTTAATAACAGTACTATAAAAATTACCATAATTTTTTAAACCATCGTTTATAACATAAATATCATTTCTGAAATTTTTTAATATTTTTCACACTGTATTACTAATATTTTGATAGAATAACAAAAATACATTATGAATAATAAATTAACTAAATATGTCCACAATAATCAGAAAAATACTCAAAATTTACAGAACGTTTTTCCAGACAGAAGTAACATATATGAAAATTTTCACTATTTTTCATTCAGTACATCTAATTTCTGAAATTTTATATCAATTTCTAAAATTTACAATAGTAACTTTTAAATAGAGAAAATTATCCAGAATATTTACAATGACTAAAATATACTAAAAATTAACTTATAAACATTAAATATTAGTTCTGTAATATTAACATTTATTCAATTTTTTAATTATTTATTCAAACATTAAAAATTATACAAGTCAAGATTTAGTAATCAAAACAAGATGAGCTTTTAATCAATTAATTATAACACACATTTAAATCTTCTGGTAAATTTTTAAAATTTTCAAGTTAATATTTCTATTTTATGAATATGATTTCTAATTTCGATATAATTATTTACCTTTCTATCATGTATTAAAAATTATTAACAGAAATATCGTGATCCAAAAATAATGAAAAATTTTCTACACTTGGGTCTCACAGTGAGATGCATTCCTACAATTTGTGGTGATTTTATATCACCCCTTTAGCTTTTTAGTATAATTAAACACCTTTAAGATAATATTAAAATATTTTTAAACATGAAAATACTTTGAATCAGACATGAAAATTTTTATAGAGAGCTTAGAATATCAGATCCCATGATTCTGAAAACTTTCTAAATTTATCATGCACCGTTGCTAAGTATAGTGTATTAATCACTTGATTTTACCCTTAATCACATGCCTTAACACTAATGATCTCATGGTAATCCGACTAAGATATAATCACACATGGTGAAATAAAGATATCTGGATATAATTATCTCTATAGATGCTAATTAACACACCTTAAATCATTTTAAATATGCTAATCATGCTAATCAAGAGGATTAATGTTAAATCCCTTACCTTAATGAAGCTTTAACACCACCTTGATTAGCCCTGCACCCTCTCCTTCTGCACTTCACGTAATCAGCCCCAAAGGAGGACAAATGGAACCCCTCTCATGGCTATTTATAGGGGTTTTCCTCTAATCAATCTTAACAATTGATTTAATCAAGGGTGGAGATTAAACATTTATTTTAATGTTATTTAAATAAAAAATAACATTTAAAGGCTCACCAACCCACTCAACACCTTACTTTTGACTATCCCCTTTTTTTATGCATAAGGCACATGGGATTTGACTTGATGAAATGAATGAGGGTTTAATAATAAAAAATAAAAAAAGAATTTTTTTAATTAGCCACAATCTCGGCCAGGGGGGGCAGACGCGCTCGCGCACGCCCCCCGCGCGTCCCCGCCCACGTGCGCTTTTTTTAATTTTTTTATTTAAACTCTTCTTCTCTTTTTTTAAACACTTAACCCCCTTTGTATTTTTTTAACCTTTTATTATTATTTTTTCTTTCTTCTCTTTCTCTTAACTTTTAAACCTCTTTCTTTCTTTTTCTTTTTCTATTTATTTTTCTTTTTTTACCAAGACTGAAATAATTATAATAAGACTAAAAATTTAAACATTTAGACATGAACAAATATATTTTCATTAATCAAATAAAATACTAAATTATAAATTCGTAGGGTATCACATATAAGAAATAAAATATAATAAAATTAACATTATTACTTACCAATCCCTCCTTCTGGGTCGCAATGGAAACAGATCTAGAAGTATGGAGATGCACGTCTGGATGTGAAGCACGGGCGGCTTTGGCTTTTTCGGATTTGGCTCTCCAATTAGGCTCGGCCCATCTATCACAAAGGACCTCCTAGTGCTCCCTCCTCATCCATGCGGGGCCGTGTGCATTCTAAAGGCCACGATCCTCGCTCCCCCCGGCTGCAGCCTGGGCACGGTCCCGACAGTTGTATAATTGATGCTTATAATTTACACTTACTGTGGCCTCACATGCACGTCGAGCTCGTCCGGCATCAGCTGACCTCACAAACTGATATCCTCGCTGTCAAGAATTCAAATATTATAAGTTAGTCTATTGAAATTGTAGAGTTGGGAAATATGTAATTTAAAAGATTAAATTATATACCAGGAACTCGTCGTACAATCGATCGCAGATATCCAGAGGAAACTTTCGAAATGACTTATATGGGTCGGGCACATGTCGCATAATAGTGTTGGTAATAAAATGAGAAGCGTCATTGGGCTTAATTTTATCCCTATAATTACAGATGTTAAAATGATAGCCAACAATTATATAGTTGATGGATAGATAACGAACATAATTCATAAGTTTAAATATTTACCCAGAGACCTAACATGGCTTGCGTCCCTCCTGCAACACCACCTGCTCGCCCTCGTGATGGCTAACAACATCATTTGCCGGTTGTATGCCCGGGTTGGTGGACGAGTCAACCATCGCAGGTGGTGTGCTCGACGTACCTGTTACAAGTAAAATAGAAGTAGTTAATCAGAATTTAGCTCATTATTAAAAAACTATTTATTCAACAAGTAAACATATAGAATTTTCATCATTTATCTAAGAATTTAAATAAACATATCAGCAGTAGGTGGTGAGGGCGGTGTACTATGTGTAACTGGTGCGGAGACATAAAATATCGTGAGCAAAACAAAGTGCATAATCACTACTCATTTATCTAAGAATTTAAATAAACATACCAGCAGTAAGTGGTGGGAGAACTGTAACTGGTGCGGAGGCACTCGGACCTATAAACATGAAATGTCGTGAGCAAAATAAAGTACATAATCACTATTCATTTATCTAAGAATTTAAGTAAACATACCAGTAGCAGATGATGGGAGAGGTATAACTGGTGCGGAGGCACTCGGACCTATAAACATGAAATGTCATGAACAAAATAAAGTACATAATCACTACTCATTTATCTAAGAATTTAAGTAAACATATCAATAAAACCCCTCCCACGGCCACCTCTCCTTGAAGTCCCCGTACGACCTCGTCGAACCATCTAATTATTGACAGCAATAAAAGTAGTGCATATTAGTCCGCAACTAATTACGAGGAGAGGTGATAAGTAATAATGATAAGAAGTGCATATATGTTAAATTTCTTACAAAATATTCAATCATTATCCAGTTCATCTTCAGATGCTGAAGATATATCAAACTCACCCTCATCTTCATCATCTTCCTCATTCTCACTAGATTCATACTCTTCCTCCTTAGAGGACTCCTCCTGCCCAACAATTGCTTCATTTAGTTCAGTTGGATCGACTTCTTCCACTTCGTCCTCTATCGACAACCGAAGTGGCTCGTCAGATTCGATCAGATGAAGATTAGAAGCAACCAACTATGTAGTGTCACCCTCGTCTGATTGAAAAAAATTCGGCACTAGAATCCTCTGAGACAGCTTCAGTCAGATCTAACTCATAATTAGGAACAAGCCTTGGTATTACCCTACAGACTGTCCACCAATCTTTATTCTTGGACAATGAATAACTTGAATAATACACTTGCTGGGCTTACGTGGCCAAAATGAACGGCTCATAGGTATTCAATTTGGATCTATGTTTGACTTCGACAATCCCATATATTGCGTCGTTTTGAACGGAATTAGGATCAAACCAATGACACTTAAAAAGAAATATATAGTTGTCTTGTCCAAGATAATGTAATTCTATGACCCCCTCAAAAATACCATAGTAATCAAGTTCATTTTCATTGTATGTACTGTAAGGATTCGGGCAACGCAGCGAATAATAAAATTTATTTACCTAAACCCGGGCTTGGTGGAATCCTAGAACCGTGCTCTAATCGATGCAATAAAAACTCTCAACCCCTAACTGCGGGTTGTAGATCTTTACCTTGCGCGGAACGACGCTGTCCGTAGTGCCCGATGTAGATTTTCACGAATGAAGAGCCGCACAGATGTACGGCCTCTAGAGCTGATCCACACGGATCCTCGCGCGGTGACGGTATCCTCCCATCCTTCCTCCGCGCACACAAGCCGCGGATCCTCCAAACACTATTCTTCTTCCCTAAGCTTTCCCCTTTAAGAGAGAGAGAGAGAGCTACTAGGGAGAGAGAGAGAGCAAGAGGGAGGAGATGGGAGGAGAGAAGCTCTTCTTCTTTCTTTCTAATGCTTGGCTATAGAACAGAAGAAACTTAACTTCCTACGTAGGATGCATATATATAATGGTTGGGCTCTTTCCAAAAGAGCCCCTAAGGACCAATATTGCATATGTATCCTTACATATTATTGGACATATATATTAAGCCCTTCTTATATTCCTTTCCAAAAGAATTGAAGGCTTTTAATATATACCTCTGTACAATAATATCCCGTCACCCGAGAATCCATTGTGTGTGATCCTCTAGGCCCATAGTCACTCCAGTTTAAGGTCCATTAACTTCTAATTCCTAATTAGAAGTAAATTAAACTTATTATTTGCTTCTACTTGAGCCGAATGATAGTTTAATTTATTCCGAACCCTTGATCACGTTGGGTCAAGCAAATCCGCGTGATCCCAGAGGATGTCGGGTTCAAACCACCATGTCTGGTACATGTATGTCTACAGTTGCCGCATCGCTGTAATCCCTCTCTCCTTCTATGAGTCTGGTTCGATCGAGGGTTTGGTAACTATCAAGTCCCATGATCGTGCCATTCGACCATGACCTCCTTGAAGTGTATGGCGTCCGTTCTAAATGAACTCACACGGCCCTGGCAAGGGATTTAGTGGAGCGTCAGTGTCATGACCCATTAATGTCTGATATATACCCCCGATAGTGAGCGATCCCCTCTTGACCATTGATGATCTTCACACGTATCCTGAAATTGTTAATGACTTGACAATTCATGACTTGTGGTTAAAGTCACTTATCCAACTCATTAAACCATTCTAGTCCTCGTGTAAGATCCGATCAATATCTCAGGTCAAAGGACCAACGATGCTCCTGAGACAATTGGATCTTCAGTTGACATTAGGTATAATCAACTATCTGAAGATCTAATAGCAGATCAATTCAGCGTACATCCTCCGAGAACGTACACCTACACACATGTATCGGTGCCCTGCATCAGTGACCATGAGACTGCTCACCCATACATCATGTGTACTGGTTTAATAGGTAATGAATGTCCCCGAGTGATTACCCTCCAACTAGGAACAGTTTAAGGTATGTGTCCATGTAAAGTCAGTCTCATGATCGAGATCCCATCTCGAGTTGACTTTATAACCACATATCCTAGGGATAACGTAGAGTAATATACAATTACAAATTTACGCTCGAATACCACTTTATTAATGATGAACAAGATTGTACAACTATCGGGGCTACCAGACCTTAAATTGGCATGTAGCACACCCAATACTAACAATCTCCCACTTGAACTACAACCAATTGCCCACAACTTTGAGGCCCATCTTATCCCGATGGCGCTCAAACATAATATGTGTCAAAGGCTTAGTCAGTGGATCTGCTATGTTATCTTCTGACGGTACACGCTCTACCGTCACATCTCTACGATCAACAATATCCCGAATAAGGTGGAAGCGCCTCAGAATGTGCTTCGACCTTTGGTGAGATCTTGGTTCCTTCGCCTGAGCGATGGCCCCATTATTATCACAAAATAATGGGATGAGAGCTGATATCTCGGGAACTACGCCGAGTTTCAAGATGAATTTCTTCATCCAGACGGCTTCCTTAGCAGCTTCAGCTGCAGCAATATATTCTGCCTCCGTCGTCGAGTCTGCAGCCATATCTTGCTTGGAGCTTCTCCAACTGACTGCCCCTCCATTCAACATGAATACAAATCCAGACATAGATTTGCTGTCATCTGCATCTGACTGGAAACTAGAGCATGTGTAAGCTCTAAGCTATATGTCCTCTCCTCCATAAAGCAGAAAGAGATCCTTAGCCCTTCGTAAGTACTTAAGGATGCCCTTTACTGCCTTCCAGTGCTCCTCGCCTGGATTTGCATGATGTCTACTGACAATCCTCAAAGCATTGGCAACATCAGGCCGTGTACAAAGCATTGCATACATGATTGACCCTATGGCCGATGCATAGAGTACCTTATTCTTGTGTGCCACCGCCTCAGATATTTTAAGGCTCATCCCCTTAGATAGGCAAATTCCATGTCTCATAGAAATGAGGCCTCTTTTGAAAATTTTCATTCTAAACCTTTTAAGGATAGTATCTATGTACATGGATTGAGATAATCCTAACATCCTTTTAGATCTATCTTTGTAGATCCTTATGCCCAGCATATAGGATGCTTCTCCCAAATCCTTCATAGAGAAGGTCTTGGACAACAAAGACTTAGTTGGTGTCAACATCTCTACATCATTCCCAATGAGTAAGATGTTATCAACATAAAGGACCATAAAGGTCATAGAGCTCCCATTGACCTTCTCGTAAACACATGGTTCATCTTCATTCCGAATGAAGTTGAAAGATTTGACAGCCTCATCAAATCTTAAGTTCCAGCTCCGAGATGCTTGCTTCAATCCATAAATGGACCTCTGAAGTTTGCATACCTTATTATGATGAAGCTTGGAAGTGAATCCTTCAGGCTGTACCATGTACACCTCTTCTGACAAATTTCTATTAAGAAAAGTTATCTTCACATCCATTTGTCAAATCTCATAATCCAGGTATGCAGCAATGGTAAGGAGGATTCTGATTGACTTAACCATGGCCACAGATGAAAATGTCTCGTCATAGTCAATGCTTTGTCTTTGACGATACCCTTTCGCCACTAATCTGGCCTTGTATGTGTCAATGTGTCCATCGGCACCGATCTTCCTTTTAAAAATCCACTTGCAGCCGATAGGGACTTTCCCTTCGGGTACATCAACCAAGTTCCAAACTTTGTTGGTGTACATGGACTGGATCTCTGAATCCATTGCCTCTTGCCATTTCTCGGAGTCTGCACTACGGATCGCCTCCTCGTAGGATTGAGGATCTTCATCCTCATCGATGCATACCTTAGAGGACTTCTCTGAGACATGTCCAACATATCTCTCAGGTTCTCTTGGTAGTCTACCAGATCTCCGTAGTGTCTGTATTTCACTCTGAGTAGGATCAACCGATACAGTCTCATCTAATGAGATTATGTCTACAAGTTATGGTTCTTGGAGCTCGTCTAATTCTATCTGACTCCCACTATTTTTCTGGAGTAGATATTCTCTTTCTAAAAATATAGTTCTCTTAGCCACTAAGTCCCTTTGCTCAGAAGGGTGATAAAAATAATATCCAAAAGTCTCCTTTGGATCCCACAAACCTATATTTATCGGTTCTAGATTCAAGTTTATCACAATCGTTCCTCTTTACATGGGCATGACACCCACAAATTTTAATGTGATTAAAATTTGATTTCCTGCCTTTCCATATCTCATATGGTATAGAAGGAACGTATTTACTTGAGATCCTATTCAGTAAATAGGCTCCAGTCTCTAAGGCATAGCCCCAGAGAGACAAAAGGTAGTCTTGACACGGACATCATGGATCGGACCATGTCTAACAAGGTCAAGTTTCTCATCTCGGATACACCATTGTGCTGTGGTGTATATGGTGGAGTCCACTGAGAAACAATTCCATTGTCCTTAAGATAAGAAGTGACTTCATGGCTCAGGTATTCTCCTCCTCGATCTGATCGAAGAGCCTTAATACTCTTGCCAGTCTATTTCTCTACTTCATTCTTGTATTCCTTAAACTTCTCAAAGGCTTGTGATTTATGCCTCATTAAATACATAGCCATATCTCGAGAAGTCATCAATAAAAGAGATGAAATAGAGGTGACCCCCTTTTGCTTCTATGGACATGGGCCCACACACATCCGAGTGTATGAGCTCGAGAAGGTCAACAGCCCTCTCACCATGTCCACTAAAGGGAGCTTTGGTCATCTTCCCCATGAGACAAGACTCACAGATATCAAATGACTTGTATTCGAATGAATTCAAATACCCATTTGAGTGTAGGTGAGATACTCTCTTTTCACCTACATTACCAAGCATGCATTGCCAAAGGTATGCATAATTCACTTCATTAGCATTGGAAACTTACATAACATTAGAGTATGTATCTAATACATAAAGACTATTGACTAATGAACCATTGGCTATCACCAAACCATTATTCATTATAGAGCACCTAGTGCTATTAAAAGCTAATGTATATCCAGTGTTATACAAGTTAGAGATTGAAATAACGTTCTTAATGATATTAGGAACATAATAACAGTCATTCAGCTCCAGAATGACCCTTGAAGGTAAATTGAGGCGTGAAGCTCCATGCCCATCCTCGGCTCAATCTCCTTTTTGCCCAGTCGCCTTCTATTTGTCAGCACCTGTACAGAGTTGCAGATATGAGATGCACACCCAGTATCCAATACCCACGATGTAGATTCCATATATGACAAATTAAGGTCTATGACACAAATACCTTCATTTAGAATTACCTTGCAATTCCTTTTCCAATGCCTAGGTTGTCCGCATCGAAAACACTTGTCCTATTTTTCATTCTTCTTGCCCTTTCCTTTGTCAACTTTGGCGACTTCCTTACCCTTGACCTTCTTCTTGCCCTTCCCTTTGTCACCTTTGGCGGATATCTGGGTGGCCTTCCTTTTCTTGTTGGCATGGCCAACAATCATTACAGAAGACGATTTATCTTTCTGCATAGTCCCTTCAGCACTTTTCAACATGTTGAGCAGCTCCGGGAGAGTTGCTTCAATCCTATTCATGTTGAAGTTTATGGTGAAAAGAGAAAAGGAATCGGGCAATGACTGGAGCAAGATCCAACTTGAACCCCAGTGAATTGAGTCTCTCAATCCAATCCATCATTTTCAGTACATGAGCCTATACTGAAGCACCCTCCGACATCCGTGTCCTGAAAAGCTTCTTGGAGATATCATACCTCTCAAATCTGCCCTGCTCCCCGAAGAGCTGGCGTAGGTTAAGAAGTATGCTTCTACAATCAGTATTTTCAAATTGTCTCTGCAGCTTAGGAGCCATAGAGGCCAGCATGTAACATTGGGTAAGGGAAGAGTCTTCTGACCATTTGGCATAAGTCATTAAATCGCCATCGTCGAAATTAGGAGCTGGCTCAGAATGAACTATGTCCAACACGTAGGTTATTTTTTCGGCGGTGAGGACTATGCGTAAATTGCGCAGCCAATCCGAGAAGTTGCGTCCGGTCAGCCTGTTGGCATCCAAGATGCCACAGAGGGGGTTGGACGGCGACATTGTAATCTGGATAAGAAATAAAAGACAACTTAACATATGTTCAAATTCTAACTTAGATGTGAGTTTTTATCTTAGTTAGTCCCACTATTTTTTCGATCGAACTATATAACCCTCAGTATATAGAACGTGAGATCAACGAGATCAACCTAGTGGGTTGGAATCTCAACGAGACTGAGGTAAGACCTTGTGGAAAGCACAACAAGCCATACCCCATCTCAAAGGCAGTCAGCAGGCACTTGCATCTAATGTAATATTTGATTTTGGCCCCCGAGAAGTCATCCCCTTGTGGAAAGCACAACAAAGGATACTTTCGGTTAGATCTAACCACCATTACTACATAGCAATGAGTTCATGACCTGACCCTTGTGGAAAGCACAACAAGGTCAAGTTCAATTTCTCACCCCATTGAGGCCTAGCCTTGGAGTTGCATCTTGCCCCCAAACTCATGGAGCTTGTGGAAAGCACAACAAATCCATGAGATGAAGACATTCATTCACCCCATAATGATGGAGGGCCACAACGACTCCTAAAGCCACGCTTACCAGATCTAAGATTAAATTGCGAGGGAATTAGTTTTTATCTTGATCTCACTCTATGTGGTAATATAAATATATTTAATATATTTACCGTACCTAGTAGTTTGCACAAAGTAAATGCATCCAATGCATAAATTAAATTGCAAGTGATCATGGACCCTAGTCCTAATGCTATTAAGACATCCGGCTCGCTTCTGAAGCAGTTGGATCATCCTCGTCGGGTGTGCTCCACACTTTCATACTCCGACATCGCATGAATTACAACTTTTACACAGCACGTAGGCCGACAAACTTTAAATTACATGTCAATAAAATTCCAGAAGCCCTCAGGGCGAGTACAACTGTGAAGGGAGATAGAAGTACATAGGAATTTTAACAGAGAGAGAAAGGAGGCTCGCAGATCCCAAATTATTACATTAGCTATGTCCAAGATCACTTGCTAACCCACACATATCAGATCAATCAAAGAGTCATTTTGAAAATAATCCTTATATTTAGCTTGAAAAGTGGGATGTGTAAACAAAAACAGGCTGGCTTTATTTAATTTTAAAAATCTAAGTTGGATTAACTAAAATTAAAACATATAAGCAAGCCAAATCAAGGTAACATTAAGCAAAGCATACATAGAACCATCATTTATAGCAGGGGCATACATATTTGAATCTAATTCAAATAATACAGATAATTGAGATAATTATTTAAAATTAAAATTAAAATTTAATTATCTAATAATCAAATTTTAAAATAAATTTAAATAAGCTAATTATTAAATTCAAATTCAAATTAATTATCCAATCATTTCATTTGAAAGTAAATTTAAATAATGTAATTATCCTCAATTATCATTATTTTTTATAAAATTCAAAAATTTTAATTTAATAATTATCTAATAATTAAATATTCTAAAATTTGAATTTTCTATAATTATCTTCAATGAAATTCAAAATTTGAATTTAACAATTATCTAATAATTAAAAATTTAAAATATTGAATTTCTCATGACCATCTTCAATTATTACAGTTTTATCTCAAATTAAGTAATAATTATCTCAACTCAATAAATTCAAAAGTTAAATAAAATTCAAAAAGATTTGAATTTTTCATTGAAAAAAGATAATTAACATTTGAGATAAAATAGATTAATTTAATGTGCCCTCAAATATATATTTATTTATATATTAATGGCCCAATAAATTAATAGAAATAATTTTTTTAAAAAATTAAAAAAATTCGGGGTCAACCTGTGCGGGCGCACGCCTGGCGGTGCCGGCCACGCGGCCCGCCCGTCCGAGCACGCGGGCGGCGCCAGCGTTGGCGGGTGGGCGCACACGGTGCCTTGCGCCCTGTGCGCCCTTGTGCGCCCAGCGACCCCCCCTTTTTTTTTCGCACGGGAACTGAGGATGCCCAGCATCCCATTCCCTTCAGATAGTCCTGAACAAAGATGCCCACCACTCTGTTGTCATTATAATAATTGAAGATCATGAAAATTACCCCTAAACATGGTTCTATACGGAGAAATTGCATCGATTAGAGCGCAACCTGGCTCTGATACCACTGTAAGGATTCGGTCAGCCCAGTTCGGGCAATGCAGCGGATAATAAAATTTATTTACCCGAACCCGAGCTTGGTGGAATCCTAAAACCGTGCTCTAATCGATGCAATAAAAACTCCCAACCCCTAACTGCGGATTGTAGATCTTTACCTTGCGCGGAACGACGTTGTCCGTAGTGCCCGATGTAGATTTCCACGAACGCAGAGTCGCACAGATGTACGTCCTCTAGAGCTGATCCATACGGATCCTCGCGCGGTGACGGTATCCTCCCATCCTTCGTCCGCGTAAACAAGCAGCGGATCCTCCAAACACTATTCTTCTTCACTAAGCTTTCCCCTTTAAGAGAGAGAGAGAGAGCTACAAGGGAGAGAGAGAGAGCAAGAGGGAGGAGATGGGAGGAGAGAAGCTCTTCTTCTTTCTTTCTAATGCTTGGCTATAGAACAGAAGAAACTTAACTTCCTACGTAGGATGAATATATATAATGGTTGGGCTCTTTCCAAAAGAGCCCCTAAGGACCAATATTGCATATGTATCCTTACATATTATTGGACATATATATTAAGCCCTTCTTATATTCCTTTCCAAAAGAATTGAAGGCTTTTAATATATACCTCTGTACAATAATATCCCGTCACCCGAGAATCCATTGTGTGTGATCCTCTAGGTCCATAGTCACTCCAGTTTAAGGCCCATTAACTTCTAATTCCTAATTAGAAGTAAATTAAACTTATTATTTACTTCTACTTGAGCCGAATGATAGTTTAATTTATTCCGAACCCTTGATCACGTTGGGTCAAGCAAATCCGCGTGATTCCAGAGGATGTCGGGTTCAAACCACCATGTATGGTACATGTATGTCTACAGTTGCCGCATCGCTGTAATCCCTCTCTCCTTCTATGAGTCTGGTTCGATCGAGGGTATGGTAACTATCAAGTCCCATGATCGTGCCATTCGACCATGACCTCCTTGAAGTGTATGGCGTCCGTTCTAAATGAACTCACACGACCCTGGCAAGGGATTTAGTGGAGCGTCAGTGTCATGACCCATTAATGTCTGATATATACCCCCGATAGTGAGCGATCCCCTCTTGACCATTGATGATCTTCACACGTATCCTGAAATAGTTAATGACTTGGCAATTCATGACTTGTGGTTAAAGTCACTTATCCAACTCATTAAACCATTCCAGTCCTCGTGTAAGATCCGATCAATGTCTCAGGTTAAAGGACCAATGATGCTACTGAGACAATTGGATCTTCAGTTGACATTATGTATAATCAACCATCTGAAGATCCAGTAGCAGATCAGTTCAGTGTACATCCTCCGAGAACGTACACCTACACACATGTATCGGTGCCCCGCACCAGTGACCATGAGACTGCTCACCCATACATCATGTGTACTGGTTTAATAGGTAATCAAAGTCCCCGAGTTATTACCCTCCAACTAGGAACAATTTAAGGTATGTGTCCATGTAAAGTCAGTCTCATGATCGAGATCCCATCTCGAGTTGACTTTACAACCGCATATCCTAGGGACAATGTAGAGTAATATACAATTATAAATTGACGCTCGAATACCACTTTATTAATGATGAACAAGATTGTACAACTATCGGGACTACCGGACCTTAAATTGGCATGTAGCACACCCAATACTAACAATCTCGTGTCCATGATCATTTGCCTGTAGCACACACACACAATCGTAGACTTATTTCGTCCATAATCTCTCGTATGAAATCTATAATCATTCACAAAAAATCCTTGGTAGGCATGCGCGACCTTCGAAGGTCCATAACTTATCTCCCTGACTCTTTCATCAGTAACATAACTTTCTTCAACCTATGAATATAAACCACATTACTTTAAAATCAGGCATACACCTCAAGCTTTGTGGAACTTAACTTTGTCACTTACTTGAGTTTTAAGCCATCTGGCAAAAGATCTCTCTCGTTCCTTTTGAACCTCCATGTCATTAAAGCATGGACAATGAGTAATTAATTCTGAATCAAATTGTCTGCAATGATGAATGCAACATCACCGTAAATGGGAGGAAGAACGTCAAGCAACTTATAAATTTTAGCACCTGCGGAGTTGAGGACTTACTCAACATAAGGTTCAATCTCAGCACAGTTCAGGAGAACATATATCTCTGCGGCCAACAACTCTATGTCCTCTAATATGAGATTTGAACAGCGTCCGAATACACGTCCTGGATACTTAAATATGGACAATCGGTCGAATGCACCTACCTCTCCTCCATCATCATTACGTGGAGGTCGAGTATAGTGAGTTTGAATTTCGGGTTCGAAGTACATCGAACAGAAGTTCAAAATTTCTTCAATAATATATGCCCCGGTAATCGAACCCTCTACTTTAGCCTTATTGCGAACCTTCATTTTCAGGTCATGCATAGACCTATGACAACAATTCATATGACAATAACATACAGTGACAATGACAGAGACATGTAACAACTGTCAAATAAATTACAAATACATAATGATTACATCTCAAATGGATATATCCATCGAAATTGTACCGGTCCTCCAACTTTGGCCTCGTATGGCAAATGGATAATCTGGTGCTCCATGGAATCGAAGAACGCAGGGGGAAATATCTTCTCCAACTTGCATACCGTCGTGACCACATTCTGTTTGATAGTTTGCATGTCCCCAAGTTTGAGTTCTAATGCACATAGAATCTTGAAAATTTGACTCAACTCGGTCAATGCTCCCCGTATAGGCTTTGGCAATGTGTCACGAAATGCAATAGGCAGAAGTCTCTCCATGAACACATGGCAATCATGACTTTTTAATCCATATATTTTTCCTGCATTGACATTCACACAACGGGCTATGTTAGACATATCCATCATGGAATCTTAATTGCTTCAGCCACTAGCACAATTCATTGATCTGTGTGTCTTTCAACACGTAAGTTGCTTTAGGTTACACAACTTTTCCCCATACCTACTGCAATTCCAGCTCTGGTCATTTGTAAAGTATCTTCAAGTTCACTCGCGCCATGGCATTGTCCTTTGTTTTGGCTTTCATGTTCATGATGGTGTTGAACACATTATCAAAGACATTCTTCTCAACATGCATGACGTCCAGGTTGTGCCGTATCAAAAGGGCTGACCAGTAAGGCAATTCCCAGAAGATAATTATGAAGCACATAGAATAAATAACACCGAATGATCAAATATCCATAGACTGTCCAACAGGACAATTCAAGACTTTGTGTTCGATATATGTCATTAGTATCCAAGCATACTAATCACATATATCATAACAAAAGTCTTAAATAGGCAAAAATGAAAAAAAGTGTCATATCCACATTTTTACACACACATTTATATCCACATCCCCCTTCCCATCCACATTCACACACATTCACATTGGCATCATCACCTATAAACAAAAATTCGCATCAACATTCACATACACATTCATATCCACATCCACTTTCACGTCCATATTCACACACACACATTGACATCGAAATCGTCTCCTGAAAAAAAAAATCATATCTGCATTCACATACACATTCGTATTGGCATCCACACCTGTCAAAAAAATTAATTCACATACACATTCCCCTCATCACCCTCTCCTCCCCTCCCATCACCCTCCCACCCTCCCTGTGTCTGTGTGTGCGTGTGTCTGTATGTGAGAGTGAGAGTGAGAGAGGGCGGGAGCAAGGAGAGGGGGGCGATCCCCTCCCCCTCCCTATGTCTATGTGTGGCCCCTCCCCTACCCTCCCATCACCCTCCCACCCTCCATGTCTCTGTGTGTGCGTGTGTCTGTGTGTAAGAGTGAGAGTGAGAGTGAGAGAGGGCGGGAGCAGGGAGAGGGGGCCGAGCCCCTACCCCTCCCTATGTCTGTGTGTGGCCCCTCCCCCTCCATGTGTTTGTATCTGTGAGAGTGTGAGAGGGCAGGAGTAGGGAAGGGGGCCGAGCCCCTCCCCCTCCCTGTGTCTGTGTGTGTAAGAGTGAGAGTGAGATAGGGTGGGAGCAGGGAGAGGGGGCCGAGCCCCTCCCTCTCCCTGTGTCTGTGTGTGTGAGAGTGAGAGTGAGAGAGGGCAGGATCAGGGAGAGGGGGCCGAGCCGTGCATGTGTCTGTGTGTGAGAGTGAGAGTGACAGAGGGCGGGAGCAGGGAGGGGGAGGGAGGCCAACGGGAGAGGGAGAGAGGGGAATACCTGTGGTGGGGGGGGGGGTGTCCGCCTGAGCTCACCGCCGTCGGTGCCAGAGCTCGCTGCCGCCGCTGTGCCCTCACTGTCACTGCAACCTCCACTCGCCCCTCACCGACGTCCCTGGGTAGCTCCGCCGTGCCCGCTCGCCCTCGCCACTCCGCCACCCGCCCGCCCTCGTCCCTGGGTAGCTCCGCCCGTCGCCGGTGCTGGGGAAGAAGGAGGGTGAGAGAGAGGGCGGATGGGTGAGAGAGAGAGGGGGTGAGATCGTGAGAGAGGAGAGGGAGATTGAGAGGAGGAGGAAGGGGGAAGGAGGAGAGGAGGAGGGGTTAGGGCACGGGCCCGCCCCCAAAATTTTCAATTTTCTTTTTTTTCATTTGCCGCCATTTTTTCTCTTTCTTTTCTATTTTTATTTCCATGTTCACCATTTTTTTCATTCATTCATTCGTCATTTTTTCTCATTCATTCATTTTTTCTAATAGGACAAAATCTCACTCAATATAAAATATCATTACATCTAAAAAAAGAAATTTATTATTTATTATTTAGAGATCCGAAGATCTATAATTTAGAGCATTTCTAATTTATTTATGAAATGTAACACGGGACCCACATAAATGCTCCGAAACCCGTGAATGTTAGAGTGCGAGAGAGCAGCGACACCGGCGATGGGGAGTTAGGGCTCCTCGTGGCGGCATGTTGGACGCACTTAGAATAATAATAAAATATCATTGTATCTTTTATCGGTTTTATCATGCGAGGGCGTGCCAGTCACGTGTGTGACAATGTGTTCGGGTTCCAAGACAGGGATGGTCTGGAACCCAAGATGTGCTTCGTCTGACTAACCAGACGATGGTGGGTATCAGGTCGAGACTAGAGACCCGTCGTGCCATAAAGGTCCTGGACGCACTCAGAATAATAATAAAATATCATGGTGTCTTTTATTGGTTTTATCGTGCGAGGATGTGCCAGTCATGTGTGTGACAATGTGTTCGGGCTTTGAGACTAGAGTGGTCCGAAGCTTGGGATGCGCTCCGCCTGACTAACCAGACGATTATGGGTATCGGGTCGAGACTGGAGACCCACCGCGTCATAAAGGTCACGACGTTAATTACATCCCCTCGGAGAGGAGAAAACCTTTGATTAATCGCCAAGAAATGGGGCCTCATGGCCTGTAAATCAAGATTCATGAAACAAATGGAAATTGGGTGAAGAGCATTGAGATCTCCTTCATTAGGGTCTGAGCAATTATTCAAAGTCATATCGGTCATGTATTGACCGTTTTATATTCGGACGAGTGTCTGGGTTGAAAATCATCATAAACGTTTCGATAAGATCGAAGCATTGAACAATTATTCGAAGTCATATCGATCATGTATTGACCGTTTTATAATCGGACGAGTGTCCGGGTTGAAAATCATCATAAACGTTTCGGTAAGATCGGAGCATATGTATGCCAGGACACGACAAGTTCAATAGATTAGGGAGTGGCGAAAATCAATTGAATTTCGTTCCAATGGGTCAATTTCCACAAGTTCTTGGCCCAGCGTGAGGTCGTGCAACGGCCATAAAGGGGCAATCCCCCAGAGCCATGCACGCCTTGCAAGGGCATCTTTGGTGTTTCCTCTTACTCGAGGTCGAAGGGAAGAAATCCAGACGATTCGCCATTAAATCTTTTAATGGGGATATTTTATGAGCTTTTTATCATTTATGGTATTTTTTCTATCAGTTTCACAATTTTTTTTATTATTGTTATACATGTTACACTCATTAATTATCATTTTTATGGCTTTTTTCATAATTATTTTATCATTATTATGTTGTTACATTTATTAATTATTATTTTTATGGGTTCTTTGTCATTTTCACAATTATTCTATTATTATACTGTTACATTTATTAATTATCATTTTTATGGTTATCCTTCTTTTTTTTCTCTTTTTTGGTTCATCTTTCGTATGTTCATGCATGGGTGATAAGTAAATGACAAGGGTGATAAATATATGACAGGGGTGACAAATGGCCTGTTAAGGGTAACAAATAGATGCTTTGGGTGACAAATAGATAACAATGGTAACAAATGGCTTGTTAAGGGTGACAAATATATGCCAAGGGTGACAAATATATGCGTTGGGTGACAAATAGACGCTAGGGGTGACAAATAGATGCTTGGGGGTGACAAATAGGCCCCAAGGGTGACAAATGGATCATATGGGTGACAAATGAGTTCTAAGGGTGACAAATAGCTTCTAAGGGTGAAAAATGGACGATTTGGGCTAACAAATGCACAACAATGGTGACAAATAGATAAATAAGGGTGAAAAATAGATGGTTTGGCTAACAACTACACAAATTTGGTGACAAATGGGTATCAGGGGTAACATATAGATGATAGAGGTGGGCTGAGTCGACTCCATGCCAAGATGGAGTCGACTCCACCTACACCGGACCCCCCCTTTTTTTTGATTACATCAATGGGTTTCCTTATCTCTCTTGAGGCTAGGGGAAGTGTGAATTCAATTTTTTTTTTTTGACAAAGGTGGGCTGAGTCGACTCCATGCCAAGATGGAGTCGACTCCACCTACACTAGACCCCCCCTTTTTTTTACTTATATCAATGGGTTTCCTTATCTCTCTTGAGGCTAGGGGAAGTATGAATTCAATTTAATTTTTGGGGGGTTTTCACACATTTTTTTAATCAGTTTTCATCAGTTTCTATTCCCTACATATTTATTATTTAGGTTGCTAAGGGTGACAAAAGTTCCGATGGAATAATTTTCAGTCGAAAATACGTTGAAAAATTCTGACGTATTTCCGACAAACTAACATTCCGTCAGAAATAATTTGACAAATAGCTTTCAAGGGTGACAAATAGCTTGTTAAGGGTGATAAATAAGTAGCTAAGGATGACAAATTGATTTCCGACAGAATAATTTTTGGTCAGAGATACGTCGGAACATTCCGACGTATTTTCGACCAAATTCTATTTCGTCAGAAATATAGTTCCGACGGAATAAGTTTCTGTCGGAAATACGTCAACAGATTTCGACGTATTTCCGACCAACATGAATTCCGTCAGAAATAATTTGACACATAGTGACAAATTTGTTCGTAAGGTAGCTTTCCGATGTAAAAATTTTCTGTCAAAAATATGTCAAAAAGTGTCGACGTATTTCTGACCAACCTACAATCCGTCGGAAATAATTTGACACATTTATATCAAAGGTGACAAATAGCTTGCTAAAGGTGACAAATAGGTCGCTAAGGGTGACAAATAGGTTGGTGAGGGTAACAAATAGCTTTCTGAAAGAAACATTTTCAATCAGAAATACGTCAGAAATTTCTGACGTATTTTTGACCAACATACATTCCGTCGGAAATAATTTGACACATAGTGACAAATAGGTGATAATAGGTCACTAAGGGAGACAAATAGGATGGTAAGGGTGACAAATAGATTTTCGATGGAAAATCTTTCCGTCGGAAAGTTCTGACGTACTTCCAACCAACTTACATTCCGTCGGAAATAATTTGACACATAGCGACAAATAGGATGGTAAGGGTGACAAATAGATTTCCGATGAAAAAATATCCAGTCGAAAATAAGTCAAAATTTCTCGACGTATTTTCGACCAACCTATTTTCTGTCAAAAATAATTTGACACATAGCGACAAATAGATGACAAATAGCTTGCTAAGGGTGACAAATAGGTCGCTAAGGGTGACAAATAGGTTGGTAAGGGTGACAAATAGATTTTCGACAGAAAATCTTTCGTTGAAAATACGTCGGAAAGTTCTGACGTATTTCCGACCAACTTACATTCCGTCGGAAATAATTTGACACATAGCGACAAATATGATGGTAAGGGTGACAAATAGATTTCCGACAGAAAATTTTTTAGTCGGAATTAAATCAGAAATTTTTGATGTATTTCCGACCAACCTATTTTTCGTCGAAAATAATTTGACACAGCGACAAATAGGTGACAAATAGCTTGCTAAGGGTGACAAATAGGTCGCTAAGGGTGACAAATAGGTTGGTAAGGGTGAAAAATATATTTCCGATGAAAAATTTTCAGTTGGAAATACGTAAGAAATTTTCGATGTATTCCCGACCAACCTACATTCCATCGGAATTATTTGACACATTTATATCAAAGGTGACAAATAGCTTGCTAAGGGTGACAAATAGGTCGCTAAGGGTGACATACATGTTGTTAAGGGCGACAAATAGGTTTCTGACGAAAACTTTTTAAGTTGAAAATATGTCAAAAATAATTTGACACATAGAGACAAATAGGTGACAAATAGCTTGCTAAGGGTGACAAAAAAGTTGATAAGGGTGACAAATATATATTCCGTCGAAAATAATTTGACACATAGCGACAAATAGGATGGTAAGGGTGACAAATAGATTTTCGATGAAAAAATTTCTAGTCGGAAATACGTCGGAACACGTTGGAACTCTTCCGACGGAATGTGAGTTGGTCGAAAATACGTCGGAAGGTCAGAAATACGTCGGAAATTTTTGACGTATTTCCGACCAACTCACATTCCGTCGGAAGAGTTCCAACATATTTCCGACTGAAAATAGTTCCGTCGGAAACTTATGAAATAATTTTTCACCCTTTCTATAATATTTCAGGTGTTTCCGACAGACAAATTATTGGTAAAAAATATGTCAAAAATTTTTGACGTATTATTGGTTAGTCGGAAATACGTCAAAAACTGTTCATAAATTTCAAACCAAACTTGTCCTTCTTTAGGGCTTTCTGAAGAAATTTATTTCTGTCGGAAATACGTCAGAAAGTTTCGACGTATTTCTGAACAAATTTTGATACGTCAAAAATTCTCGACGTATTTTCGACAAACATAGTATGTCGGAAATAGGTCGATAATTACTGAATGATTTCTGACAGAATATTTTTGGTCAGAAAGTGAAAAGTTTCCAACGTATTTTCAACAAACTTTTTTCGGTCGAAAAATTCCGTCGGTATTCCTCATTTTTCTTGTAGTGAAGGACTTTACTCGACGATAACAGGTGACGTCCGAGATCGGCTCTACGCTCAACTCTCTTGGCCATCCCCATCCGATTGGACCTCATCGTCGGAATTACCTGAAAAATAGTGGAAAATACTAGGTGAGCGAACGCTCAGTAGGAATTACATCTCTATAAAGATGCTTACTTAAAGTAATTAACAATTTATGCAATGAGTCATGATCATGTATGAAAGGGCGCAAGAGAATACTGAAAGGGGGAACAATAGGAAATAATATGGTTGATATAGCAAAATTTCAAGATAAATCGAGTAAAGTTAACAAGGACATCGAGCATGTAATATCAAGTCATGTCACGAGATATTGGCTATTTAATTAAACAAGTAAATACCCGATTCTGGGCCAAGCAAGTCACATCATGTCATGTCAAGTAATATCAAGTACGGAACTAGAATGTCATAGATTAATCTAGAAAGTCATGCACTTCGGTACAATGCCACACCGTGGTCAATATAGCTCCCATGGGCACAAGTGCTTTCAGGTGCTCCTCCCAAGACCAGACCGGGCCCCATTAATGTCAGGTATTGAGTCATGTAAATATCAAGACATCCACTATAGTTTATAGTCAATTGAGTTCCAAAGGATAAGCCATTGTAGGAATGTTAAGGTAGATTCACGGATTTGAGGAATTCAAGGGCAGAAACTTGTGTAGAGATGGCATAGCAATAAATCTCTCATGAAAAATCAGGACATTCATGATTCTGGGAAAAATGGCGTCCACTCAGGATGCCTTGAATTCAAGAATTCGCGTCCATCCGATCGGACGCTAATTCTGATGAACAGTAGGCATGAAAGAATTTGAGTCAATAGCCTAGACGCCAATTCAAGATATGGTGACAACTGTACCAGATGCCAATTATGGACAGAGTCAGGACTCTCACAGAACACCAATCACAGTGCTCTATGATGGCTGGAAGTCATGTTTCTTCAGAGGGACATGACCAAATAGGTTTTAAGGGTTTTTAGGGTACAACAAGACCAAAGATCGAAGAGGGAATCTGTAATATCCCGGACCTTTCGGATCCTTCTTCGTGGGTCCCGGATCTGGTTTTTCGGAGTGTCCAGCTCTATTGTATCCGAAATTTCGTTTCGGTCATCTTTCGTGTTCGGATCGGCGCGATCCGGAGTCGTTTCGGAGGCTCGGAGGCGTTCCGTGACTTTTCCGCGCGTGTTTTCCGATTTCCGGTGTGTGTTTCGGCAATTCCTTCGGAACCTCGCTGCGGGTGAACCGGGTCGTTCACCTGGGCACGAGTGGTACCGTTGCGATCGGTGCATCCCGAGGATTCTAGAAATGTATTTTTCTAATTTTTGGTATTTTTCTGAAAAATCGGATTTTCTATATATTCCCATTTTCTTTTCTTTTCTTTTTCTTCTTTTCTCTTTTCTTCTTCTTCCTTCCTCTCTCTCTCACGCGACCGTGGCCGCCTCTCTCTCTCTCTCTCTCCCGTTCGACCGTGCCGACCCCCGTTCCGGCTGCAGACGGCGGCGGTGCGACGGCGCGAGGACGTGGGTGACGTAGTGGCGATCGTGCGGGCATACTGCGAGCGTGGGAAGCGTGGGAAGGCGAAGTTCCCTCGGCATTCTTCGTGGCTTCGAGCTCGGATCGGAGCGTTTCGTCGCGAACCGGAGGTAGGGTGACGTTCCTTAGCCTCTTGTCTTCCTTCCACGTGAGTTTCGGCTAGAGACGAGGTCGAGAGGGGTTTATTTTGAGCCGGGAAGGGTTGATCATGCCGCGGGGTGAGTTCGTCCGATCCATCGTTTTGAGCCCCGATTTCGCAGTTTAAGGGCGTATGAGCATGCTAGGGGGCTTGGGGGTTCTTATCTCGCCATTTCCCCCTTCGTGGGGCTTGTTTTGAGGTCGAATGGGCGATTCCGGCGGGGTTCGCTATTTTCGCGCCGGTGAGCGATGTGCGGTCGAACCAGTGACCGCATAACCCTTATGCGGTCCTGTTCGGACCGTTCATCGGCTCGGCGCGCTTTGGCTGGGGCTTGGCGCGCAGTGGGCTTGGACGGTCTATCGTGGGACTGCATATCCTAATGTGCGGCCCCACAGCGACCGCCCAACCCTGGGGTTTTTGACCGTTGGTTGTGACCGTTGTGCAGTGCACTGGGATGTGCGGCCAGGAGTTGGCCGCATAAACCTTTGTACGGCCAGGTGCTAGCCGTACATCCCCTAGTGTTATGGTTGGATGTGCGGTCTGGTCTTGACCGCACAACCCCTGAACGGCTAAGCCGTAGCCGCTCTTCCCCAAGTGCGGCTAAGGACTAACCGTCCAGGCTTTTTATCGTTGGGAGACGAGCGGCCAGGAGCTGACCGTTCCTCACCCACGTGCGGTCAAGAGTTGACCACACACCTGTTTGAACGGTCCTGTGTTGGCCGTTCATCTGCCGTTTGGACCCTGGGTGGAACGGTCCTGATCTGACCGTTCAAACCCTTGTGCGGTCCTCGTGTGACCGCACATCCCTGAGCGGCCCAGTGTGGACCGTTCAAGGGGACGGGTTGCGTCGGCGTGTCTCTCGTCGTACAGAGTGTACCGGGAGATGTCGTTGTCGGCTTTTGTCATCGTGCGACGGCGTTGGTACAAGGAGCGTTCCGCGTACCGGCCCTTGTGACGTTTTCCGTTGGCTTGAGAGTCTACTCTTTCAGTGACCCTCCACTAGTCGTAGCCTACCAGTACGCGGTACCGGTCGCACCAGGGAGTGATGTATGTGCTTACCCTTAGAGGCAGTTTGTGGACCGGTTGCTGTCGGGCCCCACGTCTTGCAGCCTGAGTCCGGCTGAGGGGAAAACCGGTCAGAGGGCCAGACCAGGGACGCGCGGTCTGTGTGTGCACACGTGGTTGGGGGCCGTTGGACCCACGTCGACGGGCGTGACCCCAGCTAGTCACTTGTTTGTGGTTACTTGTTCGGTGTTCATGCCTTGGGTAGGCGCTACCACGTTAGGCAGTTCACCTGCGGTGCGGTGTAAGTCGTCAGGGGACGCTACCGACTGTGCTTCTAGTGGGAGGTACTCCTGTCGAGTACGGAGTGACAGACTGTCACTCGTGTGTGTCTGACCTTCGGGTTTTGTCGGGTCGACCGTTGAGCTTCGGTTGTCTCACCGTGGCACGTGTGCCGGTTTGCGTGCCGTAGGGTCTTTGTGGTGTAGAGTACAGGGCTTTCCTTTTCGAGGTACTCTCCTACCGCTAGCGTAGTGGTTTCCCATTTTACGAGGTAGGGTTCGTGTGATCCCTACTGAGTCTTGTTCCGAGACTCATTCCCTGCGTGTTTTCACCGTGTTTCAGGTGAGGCGCCGCCCCGGGGGAGCGCGTCTGAGGTGCAGCGTGCTGCGGGTGCCCAGAGGTAGTGCCAGAGGTCAGAGCCGGGGCATGCCCCGTGTAGCTGTACTTTTCTTTCTTGTCTCTGTACTAGTTGTGGACTACTACTGTTGTTATCTTGTGGACCATGTATAAAATAAATTGCTAATTTATTTCCTGCTTAATATTATAACTGTTTAATTTCTGCAATTATTTGTGATGCTTGTGTAGTTTCCACACCATCCTTCTAACCCTTCCGAGTCTTCGGACTCGTGGGTGGAGGTGCGAGTCTCGGGTTATCGGGCCTTCCCGGTAATCTGATTCTAGAGTCGTTACAGCTGGTATCAGAGCGCGGTTGTGAAATTACATGAGAATCATAGGTAATTGTAGTGGTCCACTAGTCCACAGCGATGATGTACAGTTGACGCTGGCATCGGGCATCATGCGTTTTTCTTGACCATGCCATTTTCGTGTTTTCTGTCTTTTGCTTCAGGAGCGAGTATGGCGCCGAGGTGGAGCTCTCGCTCTCAGCAGGGGCAATCGGCTGGAGGTCAGGAGATCCAGCAGGGGGTCCAGAGGGACCAAGAGGAGCATAGTAGAGCGCCACCGGGGGCTACCGAGGCCGCGGCTACTGCGAGGGTTCCGGGGGCCGAGGATTTCTTCCGTGGCATGTACCAGCTTATGTCTCAGCAGTTCGGCGGAGAGGCTGGTGAGGGCTCCTCAGCTAGGGGTGGGCCAGGCCGAGCAGTGAGGGACTTCTTGCAGTTTCATCCACCTTATTTCAGCGGCCAGACAGACCCTGATACGGCTCGTGATTGGCTTTACGAGATGGGGCGGGTGTTCAATTCTGCGAAGAGTGCTACCGAGGACAGAGTGGTGTTGGCCTATAACCAGTTGCAGGGTACGGCTCGGAAGTGGTGGTCTTCTGAGTGGAAGACGTCCTTTCAGCTTCGTCCACTTGAGCAGGTCGAGTGGGACGACTTTGTTAGTGCTTTCGAGCGTACGTACTGTCCAGATTATGTTGCTACGCAGTGAATGCGGGAGTTTCTAGAGCTGGTGCAGGGCGACATGTCCGTGTTGCAGTACAAGGGCCGGTTTGTCGAGCTGGGTCGGTATGCACCTCACATCATGGAGCATGAGAGGGTGAAGACCGCGCAGTTTGTTCAGGGCTTGAGGCAGGAGCTGAGGCACCATCTGATCGCGAACGGGGCCACTGATCTAGAGACAGCGTCTCGTGTTGCGACTTCTTTGGAGATGGATATGCAGAGGACCCGAGGACCGATCAGCCAGGGGCAGTCCTTGTCAGGTCGCAGCCAGTCGTCGGCTACCCAGCAACAGGGTTCTTTCCAGCATGCGATGAGTGGATCAGGAGTGCCGGCACAGGCAGCGTCGGGGACAGGATCTGCGTCTTTTGGCATGAAGGTCAAGAAGTTTTTCAAGAAAGGGTTCGGCAAGAAGAAGTCCAAGGATCAGGGGCAAGCTTCATCGGGCAGTGTACAGCAGCTGATCCCCTTGCAGCGTCAGGGATCAGTGGGTGGGTCGCGAGGACCGTGTCCACGGTGTAGTGGATTCCACCCAGGCAGGCAGTGCACGGCGCCGATTATCTGTTTTCGGTGTGACCAGCCAGGGCACATGGCGCGTGACTGTCCTCAGAGGCCGCCGCAGCAGCAGGTTCCCCAGCAGCAGAGGCAGCAGCAGCAGGGACAGTAACCGCCGCTACCCAGGTCAGCTAGTGTGGGAGGCAGGCAGAGAGCTCGAGGCCAGATCACGAACATGACCAGGGTAGAGGCAGTGGCGTCGCAGCTCGTGGAAGGTACCGTTCAGATTTTGGGTTGTGCGGCTCGGGTTTTGTTTGATTCTGGCGCGTCTCATTCGTTTATTTCGGAGGATTTCGCGTTGAGCATCGAGGAGCCGGTGACCCAGTTGCCTTGTGATTTGGCAGTAGAGTTGCCTTCGGGTGATTTCATGATCACTCCGTATTGCTTCGACCAGGTTCCGGTCTGGATCGATGGGCGGAGTATGCCAGGCAGGTTGTATGTGTTGCAGCTTCGGGATTACGATGTGATTCTAGGTATGGATTGGCTCGAGACTAATAGAGCGGTGGTGGATTGTGGAATGAAGAGGGTCTACTTCCAGCATCCGAGCAAGCGGACCTTCTATTTTCAAGGTATCCGTTCCACCTTTTCTCGATTTCTCATTTCTGCTATTCAAGCCCGTCGTTTGCTTAATTCTGGTTGTCAGGGTTTTCTCGCGTCTGTGGTTGTGTCTGACCGGATGGAGCCGAATGTCGAGGACATTTCGGTGGTGTGCGAGTTTCCCGACGTTTTTCCTGAGGAGTTGCCTGGGTTACCTCCCCAGCGGGAGATCGATTTTGTGATCGAGGTTGTGCCCGGTACGGGACCTTTGGCGAAGGCTCCCTACCGTATGGCCCCCGCTGAGTTGAGGGAGTTGAGGGCGCAGTTGCAAGAGCTGTTGGACAAGGGGTACGTTCATCCTAGCTTTTCCCCTTGGGGTGCGCCCATGTTGTTTGTGAAGAAGAAGTACGGTAGTCTGTGGTTATGCATTGACTATCGGCAGCTGAATGAAGTAACCATTAAGAACAAGTATCCGTTGCCACGGATTGATGATTTGTTCGACCAGCTCCAGTCTGCGCGAGTGTTCTCGCGGATTGATTTGCGGTCCGGTTACTATCAGCTGAGAATTCGCGAGTCCGATGTGGAGAAGACTGCATTCAGTACGAGGTACGGGCATTATGAGTTTTTGGTGATGCCGTTCGGGCTCACCAATGCCCCTGCAGCTTTCATGGACTTGATGCAGAGGGTGTTTCATCCATTTTTAGACCAGTTCGTGGTCATCTTCGTGGATGACATCCTTGTTTATTCGCAGTCTGCCGAGGAGCACGCGTACCATTTGGGTGTGGTGCTACAGACGTTGCGAGATCACCAGTTGTATGCGAAGCTCAGCAAGTGCGAGTTTTGGCTCGGCGAGGTGCACTTTATGGGGCACGTGATTTCTGGTGATGGCATTTCCGTGGACCCCGCCAAGGTCGAGGCAGTAATGCAGTGGCCGAGGCCGAGGTCGGTGACGGAGATCCAGAGTTTCTTGGGGCTTGCGGGTTATTATCACCGATTTATCTAGGATTTTTCTCGCATTGCGACCCCGATGACTAGACTCACGCAGAAGGATGTGCCTTTCGTCTGGTCTGAGGAGTGTGAGCAGAGCTTCAGGAAACTAAAGAGATTGCTCACCTCGGCTCTGGTGTTGGTTTTACCTTCTTGATCGGGAGGTTTCGTGGTGTGTACAGATGCTTCCGGGGTCGGATTGGGTGCTGTGTTGATGCAGCATGGTAGAGTGGTGGCTTATGCATCTCGGCAGCTAAAGCCCCACGAGGAGAACTACCCTACCCATGACCTTGAGTTGGCGGCGGTGATCTTCGCGCTGAAGATCTGGAGGCATTATCTGTACGGTGAGAAGTTCGAGGTGTTCACTGACCATCAGAGTTTGAGGTACGTGTTCTCGCAGAGAGACCTGAACCTCAGGCAAAGGCGTTGGATGGAATTCATGAAGGATTATGACTTCACCTTGTCTTATCAGCCGGGCAGGATGAATGTCGTCGCCGATGCCTTGCGTCGGAAGGTTACGGTCAGTGCCTTGATGTTGAGGAAGTGGAGGCTCTGGAAACAAGTGCCCGAAGTGTCCTTCAGGCTCAAGATTCCCCAGGAGCCAGGGTTAGCAGTGCTTGCGAGTCTGACTGTCACTCCTGCTATCCGTTGTCAGGTGACATAGGCTCAGCATGCGGACCCTGAGTTACCCCGTATTCTGGCGATGGCTGATGTGGAACTCGGCGAGGACGGTGCTGCGAGGTTTCGCGGCAGGCTGTACGTCCCAGCGGAAGAGCAGATTCGTCGTGCGGTGTTGCGCGAGGCTCATGGGAGCAGGTACGTCGTACACCCGGGTGCAACGAAGATGTATCGGAACTTGCGGAGGTAGTTCTGGTGGCCTGGCATGAAGAGAGATGTCGTAGAATTTGTGGCCAGGTGTCTGATCTGTCAGCAGGTGAAGGCGGAGCATCAGCGACCAGGAGGTACTCTCCAGCCCTTGGATGTTCCTGCGTGGAAGTGGGACCACGTGACCATGGATTTTGTGGTGGGGTTGTCGAGGACCCCGGGTGGGCAGGACAGTATTTGGTTGCTGGTGGATAGGCTGACGAAGGTGACTCGGTTGTTACTGGTCAAAGTCAGCTGGAGCGTGTCCAAGTTGGCTCATTTGTATGTGGAGCGGATCGTGCCGTTGCATGGGATTCCCATTTCGATCGTGTCAGATCGGGATCCGCGCTTCACTTCTGGATTCTGGAGGAGTTTTCAGCGAGCGCTGGGCACGGAGTTGGCTTTTAGCTCAGCGTATCATCCTCAGTCTGATGGTCAGTCTGAGAGGACCATCCAGACCTTGGAAGACATGCTGAGATCCTGCTGCCTGGAGTGGCAGGGGAGTTGGATTCACCACCTACCGTTGGTGGAGTTTGCCTATAACAATAGCTATCATTCGAGCATTGGTATGGCTCCTTATGAGGCTTTGTATGGGCGTCCTTGTCGGACTCCACTCGATTGGTTTGAGGTTGGTGAGCGTGTTTTGACGGGACCAGAGTTGGTGCAGCAATGTGTGGATGTTGTGCACCTGGTTCGTCAGAACATGTTGGCGGCCCAGAGTCGGCAGAAGAGCTATGCTGACCGTAGGAGGCAGCCCCTCGAGTTCGCCGTGGGCGATCGTGTGTTCTTGAGAGTTTCTCCAATGAAGGGGGTGATGCGTTTTGGGCGGCGTGGGAAGCTGAGTCCCCGCTACATTGGTCCTTTTGTGATCTTGGAGCGCATCGGTGAGGTTGCTTACCGGTTGCAGTTACCCCTTGAGTTGGCGTCGGTGCATGACGTGTGCCACGTCTCGATGTTGCGGAAGTATATGCCCGATGACTCTCATGTGCTCGAGTTTTCTATTTGGCCTGAGGTGACTCCAGATCTCTCTCTCCCAGAGTTTCCGATCCGCGTGGAGGATAGGCGAGAGCAGCGCCTGCGGAACAAGGTCATCCCCTTGGTAAAGGTGGTGTGGCAGCGGCACTCTGGTGGTGAGGCTTCTTGGGAACGTGAGGACGAGATGCGTCAGCAGTTCCCGTACCTGTTTGAGTGACTCTTCCTCTTCTTTCCCCTTGGGTTGTTCTCAATTTCGAGGATGAAATTCCTTAAGGGGGGAGGGCTGTAATATCCTGGACCTTTCGGATCCTTTTTCATGGGTCCCGGATCTGGTTTTTCGGAGTGTCCAGCTCTGTTGTGTCTGAAATTTTGTTTCGGTCATCTTTCGTGTTCGGATCGGCGCGATCCGGAGTCGTTTCGGAGGCCCGGAGGCGTTCTGCGGCTTTTCCGCGCGTGTTTTCCGATTTCCGATTTGTGTTTCGGCAATTCCTTCGGAACCTCGCTGCGGGTGAACCGGGTCGTTCACCTGGGCACGAGTGGTACCGTTGCAATCGGTGCGTCCCGAGGATTCCAGAAATATATTTTTCTAATTTTTGATATTTTTCTGAAAAATCAGATTTTCTATATATTCCCATTTTCTTTTCTTTTTCTTCTTTTCTCTTTTCTTCTTCTTCCTTCCTCTCTCTCTCACGTGTCCGTGGCCGCCTCTCTCTCTCCTTCTCTCTCGTTCGACCGTGCCGACCCCCGTTCCGGCTGCAGACGGTGGCGGTGCGACGGCGCGAGGACATGGGTGACATAGTGGCGATCGTGCGGGCATACGGCGAGCGTGGGAAGCGTGGGAAGGCGAAGTTCCCTCGGCATTCTTCGTGGCTTCGAGCTCGGATCGGAGCGTTTCGTCGCGAACCGGAGGTAGGGTGACGTTCCTTAGCCTCTTGTCTTCCTTCCCCATGAGTTTCGGCTCGAGACGAGGTCGAGAGGGGTTTCTTTTGAGCCGGGAAGGGTTGATCATGCCGCGGGGTGAGTTCATCCGATTCATCGTTTTGAGCCCCGATTTCGCGGTTTAAGGGCGTAGGAGCATGCTAGGGGGCTTGGGGGTTCTTCTCTCGCCATTTCCCCCTCCGTGGGGCTTGTTTTGAGGCCGAATGGGCGATTCCGGCGGGGTTCGCCATTTTCACGCCGGTGAGCGATGTGCGGTCGAACCAGTGACCGCATAACCCTTATGCGGTCCTGTTCGGACCGTTCATCGGCTCGGCGCGCTTTGGCTGGGGCTTGGCGCGCAGTGGGCTTGGACGGTCTATCGTGGGACCGCATATCCTAATGTGCGGCCCCACAGCGACCGCCCAACCCTAGGGTTTTTGACCGTTGGTTGTGACCGTTGTGCAGTGCATTGGGATGTGCGGCCAGGAGTTGGCCGCATAAACTGAACGGCTAAGCCGTAGCCGCTCTTCCCCAAGTGCGGCTAAGGACTAACCGTCCAGGCTTTTTATCGTTGGGAGACGAGCGGCCAGGAGCTGACCGTTCCTCACCCATGTGCGGTCAAGAGTTGACCGCACACCTGTTTGAACGGTCCTGTGTTGGCCGTTCATCTGCCGTTTGGACCCTGGGTGGAACGGTCCTGATCTGACCGTTCAAACCCTTGTGCGGTCCTCGTGTGACCGCACATCCCTGAGCGGCCCAGTGTGGACCGTTCAAGGGGACAGGTTGCGTCGGCGTGTCTCTCGTCGTACAGAGTGTACCGGGAGATGTCGTTGTCGACTTTTGTCACCGTGCGACGGCGTTGGTACAAGGAGCGTTCCGCGTACCGGCCCTTGTGATGTTTTTCGTTGGCTTGAGAGTTTACTCTTTCAGTGACCCTCCATTAGTCGTAGCCTACCAGTACGCGGTACCGGTCGCACCAGGGAGTGGTGTACGGGCTTACCCTTAGAGGCGATTTGTGGACCAGTTGCCGTCGGGCCCCACGTCTTGCAGCCAGAGTCCGGCTGAGGGGAAAATCGGTCAGAGGGCCAGACCAGGGACGCGCAGTCTGTATGTGCACACGTGGTTGGGGGCGGTTGGACCCACGTCGACGGGCGTGACCCCATCTAGTCACTTGTTTGTGGTTACTTGTTCGGTGTTCGTGCCTTGGGTAGGCACTACCACGTTAGGCAGTTCACCTGCGGTGCGGTGTAAGTCGTCAGGGGATGCTACCGACTGTGCTTCTAGTGGGAGGTACTCCTGTCGAGTACGGAGTGACAGACTATCAGTCGTGTGTGTCTGACCTTCGAGTTTTGTCGGGTCGACCGTTGAGCTTCGGTTGTCTCACCGTGGCACGTGTGCCGGTTTGCGTGCCGTAGGGTCTTTGTGGTGTAGAGTACAGGGCTTTCCTTTCCGAGGTACTCTCCTACCGCTAGCGTAGTGGTTTCCCGTTTTACGAGGTAGGGTTCGAGTGATCCCTACTGAGTCTTGTTCCGAGACTCATTCCCTGCGTGTTTTCACCGTGTTTCAGGTGAGGCGCCGCCCCGGGGGAGCGCGTCTGGGGTGCAGCGTGCTGCGGGTGCCCAGAGGTAGTGCCAGAGGTCAGAGCCGGGGCATGCCCCGTGTAGCTGTACTTTTCTTTCTTGTCTCTGTACTAGTTGTGGACTGCTACTGTTGTTATCTTGTGGACCATGTATAAAATAAATTGCTAATTTATTTCCTGCTTAATATTATAACTGTTTAATTTTTGTAATTATTTGTGATGCTTGTGTAGTTTTCACACCATCCTTCTAACCCTTCTGAGTCTTCGGACTCGTGGGTGGCGGTGCGAGTCTCGGGTTATCGGGCCTTCCCGGTAATCGGATTCTCGAGTCGTTACAGAATCCTTCGATGTTGGGGACTTACGGAGGCCTTAGAGAAAGAATTTCTAATCCAGAGAGAGAAATTCCCGATGGAGGGTCCTTCAATCTCTAAGAAATAAGGTGTATAACGTAGAAATCCATGAAAATAGGGACCATGACTCGGTCTTGAGACAATGGTGCCAAAAGATCCACGATTGAGGATCAAAACGCGATAAAACAGTTCTGCAAGGAATTGGCGTCAGTGGCAGTAGTAGTTAATTCTTGGAATTAGCGTCCAATGTCACCTCGCCAATTCATAAAAATCAATTTCTTATGAAAATAAAAGAGAATATTAACGTCAGAGTGAGAGGCACTCATTAATTAACGTCTCTGTATTGAGGCGCAAAAACTACAAGTAGCATTTGAATCCTGGACGTTAATTCCTTTAAGTGCCAGAACGTTCAGAATTTACATCAGTTTACAAGGGCGTACATCCTTTAATTTGCGTCCAAGCTTTGGATGTTAATTCCTTTGAACACCAGAAGACAGACAGATGTTAAGAATTTGCGTCTCTGTGAAGAGGCGCAGAATCATGAATGTGTGTCTGTCGTCTGGACGCAAAATCCTTTCATACAGTTTATGTCCATAGATTAAAAGAAGTTGCATCCTTTCAGAAGGGCACAGATTCCATAATCCGCGTCAATTATCCAGACACAAAAACTAGCATTTAATGTAGTCACTATTCATTTCTTTTAGAAGGAATGAATAGTGCTACTTTTAATCTATAAGGTTTTTTAGGAAACTAAAAACACGAAAATTAATAGAAAATTGCAAGGATTCTAAAAATATGCACATGTTAATTTTATGCATCTTGGTTCCATAGTTATTCAATTTGAAACGTTGGTTAATTATATAAATTACATAAAGAACTTGCGTCAGGGTTGTTGACGTAAATTAACTTATGTCTGTTAGACTGATGCAAAATGAATGAATTTGCGTCTGTTTCACAGGCTCAGTCGCAGATTAATTTGCGTCCACTACCTTGGTCGTAGATTCTTCATGAACCAGAACTTAATAGAAAGCTTAAAACTCACGAAACAATCGTGAAGCTAACACGGATTCATGATAATTTTGATACAGGAACGTCATGACTATAAGCATGTTGTATTCTATAAGAATGCTTTGATGGTTTTGCCCGAGACCACCTACCTTTGAAGTGAAAGGGATGGACGACGCAGAGGAAGAGGAAGCAGAAAGAAGGAAACGATCACCCATGGAAGAAGAACAAGGCAGCAATAGCAGTAGCACGACCTAGCAATGGCAGCAGCAACACGACGGCTCTACCATCGCAAGGGGGGTTCTTATTTATAAGGATTCTACTCTCCGAATCCTACTAAGGAATTCTAATGCTATTAAAATTCAAACTATCCTCTGTTTGATCCTAACTTTCCTCAGTCACAGCCACCTACCCCATCGGTCGACCTAATCTCATCAAAACCCTAAACTAATAGGGAACTCTCCCTTCGATGCAGGCCTATTGGGTCACCCAATAACCCCTATTTAGTGGTTTAACTCATTAAAGGTTTATCTTTAGACGTGAGTTAAGGTTTTGTTAAAAATTTATTTGTAGTGGTTTTAAGGCCCACTAGCGTTTAAGATTAGGACTATAAACCACATATTACTATTTTTTATGGATTTTCCTTCTACATTTTTATTGGGGTACTACACCCTCCCCCACTTAAAAGAATTTGGTCCCCAAATTCATTGCATAGTAACGTGGAGGGTGCAATTACTTACAATTAGAATAGTTCCGGGAATCTCCTTCGCATTAATTCTTCGGTTTCCCATGTGGCTTCTTGTTCTAGACATTTGTTCCACTGAATCTTCACCATGGGAATAGTCTTGTTCTTAATGGCTTTTGTTCGTATGTCAGGTCCTTATGTATTACCAGATTGTCATGATCTATAATGTGATGCGGATCATAGACATATCTCTTTAGCATTGAGACATGGAATACATTGTGGACTTCAGATAGTTGAGGTGACAAGGCGATCCGGTAGGTGACCTCGACAACCTTTTCCAAGACCGCAAAGGGGCCGATATATCTTGGTGTAAGTTTACCCTTGACACCAAATCTTCTAATACCATGACCTGGGGAAACCTTCAAGAATACGTGGTCTCCAACTTGGAACTCCAGGTCTGTCCTTCTAATGTCGGCATATGTCTTTTGTCTCGACTGAGCCATCTGAAGTCTTTCTCTAATGATTTGCATCTTTTTAGTTGTGTCCCTTACCAGCTCCGGGCCTGGAAGTTGCTTTTATCCAACTTCATCCTAGCATATCGGTGAGCAGCAACTCCTTCCGTACAGTGCCTCGAATGGTGCTATTTGAATACTAGCTTGATAGCTGTTGTTGTAGGCAAATTCTACTAGAGGAAGATGATCATGCCAACTCCCACCAAAATCTATGACACAAGCCCTGAGCATGTCTTCCACTACTTGATTTATCATTTCTGTCTGACTATCTGTTTGGGGATGAAATGCAGTGCTGAAATTTAATCTCGTCCCCAATGAATGTTGTAGACCCTTCCAGAAGTGTGAGGTGAAGCGCGGGTCTCAGTCAGACATAATTGAGACAGGAACTCCGTGCAATCTGACAACCTCCTTGACATATAAAGCTGCTAGTACATCTACCGACCATCGACTCTTGATGGGTAGAAAATGTGCAGACTTGGTCAACCGATCAATAATTACCCATATTCTGTTATGTCCACCCTTTGTTTTAGGCAAACTCATGACGAAGTCCATCCCTATATCTTCCCACTTCCACTTAGGAATCTCCAAGGGATGTAATTTACCGGTGGGTTTTAGGTGTTCCACCTTGACCTGTTGGCAAGTGAGGCAGTAGGAAACAAAATCCGCCACTTCTCTTTTCATGTTGGGCCACCAAAAGTTCCTCTTCAAGTCCTGATATATTTTGGTAGCATCGGGGTGAATAGTGTACCTTAATCGGTGAGCTTCTTCTAAGATCATGTTCTTAACTTCAGGGCAGTCTGATATGCAAGTTATTTCATGAAATAATAGTCTTTCATCAGATGCCAACTTGAAATTAGGTTGCTCATTCAGCTTCCTTTTAATCTCCACTATTACCGGGTCATCATCTTGTAACTCCTTGATCTTGAAGTGTAAGTTAGGAAGTAAGCTCATGTGGGATAGAGTAACACATCCTTTCTCCTTGTCTATATTGAGATTCAATTTAGAGAATTGTTCTAGCATCTTCCATTCTTGAATCATGCAACTGGTCAATAGTGCTCTCGGCTTTCAACTAAGGGCATCAGCTATGGGGTTACCCTTTCTTGGATGATATTGTATAGAGAAGTCGAAGTCCTTGAGATATTCTAGCCAGCGCTTTTGCCTCATGTTCAACTCATTTTGAGAAAATAAGTATTTTAAACTTTGTGATCAGAGTATACAATGAATTATTCTTCGTAAAGGTAGTGCCTCCAGATCTTCATAGCAAAAACCACTACAGCTAGCTCAAGATCATGCACTGGGTAATTTTCCTCAATGCTTCTTCAGTTGCCAGGAAGAGTATGCAATTACTTTCCCTTGTTGCATCAATACACAGCCTAGTCCGACACCATATGCATCGGTGTATACTTCAAACTTCTCTCCTGCAATTGGTAATGTTAGTATTGGAGCAGTAGTCAGACGGTCTTTCAAATTTTGGAAGCTTTCTTCACAATCTTCGGTCCATACATAAGGATTCCCTTTCCTTATCAACCTTGTCAAAGCGACGGCAATCTTGGAGAAGTCCTTAATGAAATACCTGTAGTAGCTAGCCAGACCTAGAAAACTATGAATTTTGATAGCATTAACGGGTCTCTCCCAATTCTCCACCGCTTCAACCTTAGAAGGATCAACAAATATTCCCTTCTTTGATATTACATGCCCCAAGAATGAGACTTCCTTAAGCCAGAAATCATATTTGCTAAATTTTGCATATAATTGATTGTCTCTTAATAATTATAATGCAATCCTCAAATGCTCTTCATGATCTTCCTCAAATTTGGAGTATATCAATATGTCATCAATGAATACCACAATAAATTGATCCAGAATTTTCCCTTTTGCATCGCAGAGCTCCCTCCCCGCCAGCCATGGCGGGTGCGGCGGGGGAGGCACAACCTTCCGGAATTGGGACCGAATCTCCAGCAGAAAATGCTCCTACTATACCTCAGAAGTCTTATGCTCAATCTCTTCTGGAATCTCGTCAAATGCCTCATCGTCGCATTTCGGTGAAGCCCCCTGCGTTCACTGACCAGGGAGAGCCGGCAGTGTTCTTCTCGCAGGAAGACATTCAGGTATCTTGCGATCATCTCCAGTATGCTATAATTGCTAAATGTTCATATGGCCGTCCTTCGATTCCTGAAGTCAAGGCATGTTTAGCTCAATACCTTCATCTGACTGCCGAGCCGATCATCAGTCGTATGAACCCTAGACATTTACTAATTCGTCTGGGAAACGAGAATGACTACTTGAGGGTTCTCTTATAGAAAAGTTTTTTCATAAAAGGTTTCATGTTCAGATTTTTCAAATGGCAGCAGGATTTCGATTTTTTTGTCTGATCCGCTAATTATTCCAGTCTGGATTGGTTTTCCGGAGCTTCCTGTTAATTTTTACCATGATGACATGCTGCGATCTATAGCTGGCAATATCGGTCAGGTGCTTCGAATTCATGAAACCACAGCTGCGATGACGAATACTTCAGAAGCCCTGGTTTGTATAGAACTGAATCTTGACAAACAAAGGAGAGATAGGATTTGGATTGGTATTGGCAATGGAGGATTCTGGCAGCCGGTTAATTACCATAGAGTCCCTCAGTTATGTTCATTCTGTCATAAAATTGGTCATTCGGACAAGGAATGCAAAAAGAAAAAAGGTAAAATTCCCTTCAAGAAAATCACAGAAATTCATGAAGAACAGAGGAATACACGGCAAGCTTATAAGCCGAAGAAGGTCATAACAGATGAAATTCCGGTTACAGATGCAAATAGATTTTCAATCCTCAATCAGGTTGCTGAGGAAATTGATTCGGAGATTGTGAATATCCAAGTTAAGAAAGTTGATAGAGCTCCTTCAGGAACAGAAGGATTTTGCAATGATTTGTCTTCTGCTTCTCCTGATTTATTGGAAGATGATGAAATCAATGGTTCTAAGCCTAGGAAATGTTGCAAAGCTTCCTCAACTTCAAATCCTGTTTTCCTCCCCTGTATTTCAGAATCTGAGGAGCTGCCTTCAATCCATCAATCTTCAGGGAAGATGCAGGGGACTTTCCCTGATCATAGTCTGGAAAATTCAGCTATGGATCAGATAACTCTTAAGGCTGTCAATATTGATGTGGTTTCAAAATTATCAGCTGCTGAGAATGTTAAAATGGTATATCAATTCGGTGACTGTTCAAAGAATTTACCTCTGAAATCAAATTCTGATTCTGTTCTGTCCGGAGTTTTATTTAGTGATGCCCGATTGACAAGGGCCAAAGCCAAGGTATTAGCTGTTCATTCTTTCTCTTCTTTTAGTAATGATTAAATCAGCATTGGTGTGGAATGTCAGAGGAATTGGAAATAAGGCCACTATTCGGAGCCTCGCACAGCTAGTTAGAGCTCATGATGTTAAATTGGCTGCTATATCTGAACCTTGCATCAATTTTAACCGTGCTCCGAGAGTAGCCAAAAAAATCAAAATGCAGTCTGTGATTGGAAATAATGGTGACTCTTCTAAAATTTGGTTATTTTACAACTCTAGTTTAAATTTGCAAATAGTGCAGCTGCACCCTCAATATTTGACTGTGGGCATTCAGGAAGAAGGCTCCACTTCTTTGCTGTTCACTGCCATTTATGCTTCGTGTAGTTGTGATATTCACAGGGAAATGTTTGACTCCTTAATGACTTTTAGTCAAGGGGTCTCAATCCCATGGATAATAGGAGGTGATTTCAATTGTGTCCTGTCTCCTGAAGAGAAAATTGGGGGTAATCTTCCATCAGTGGTTGCAATGTCTGATTTTCAAGGCTTCCTATCAGCTGTTGGTCTTGTTGATGCTGGTTATTCAGGCTCAAATTTCACTTGGTCAAACAATCAGTTAGGCCCCACTCACATCAGAGCTCGGTTGGATAGAATTCTCTACAACTCCTCTTGGTTGGAAAAAGGAGTTAGTTTGTCAGTGAAACACTTTCCTAGGGGCCCCTCTGATCATGCTCCCCTTTTGATTTCGACAAGCTCTGTCAGGTTAACCCCGGGGAGGTTTATTTACCAACATATGTGGCACACTCATCCTGAATTTATAGATTTTGTTAAGGTTCAGTGGAATAAAGTCATTCAGACTGATGTCCATCCTTTTCATACTCTTCAAAGTAAACTGAAAAGTTTAAGGCTTCATCTTAAAAGCTGGAACAAAGATATTTTTGGCAACATTCACAAGCTTAAAGAAGATACTAATCATGCTGTGGAAAGAGCTCAGGATTGTTATGATGAAAACCCTACTGCTGAGAACAGAGCCACTCTTAACAAAGTAAATGCAGAAATGAAGATGTTATTGGTTAGGGAGGAGATATATTGGTATCAAAAATCCAGAGTTCAATGGTTGCAGTCCGAAGATAGAAATACACAATTTTTTCACCATTATACTAAAGTCAAACAGCAGAGGAATTTCATTCAAAAACTTAAGGTGAATAACATCTGGGTGGAAGATCAAGCCTCCTTACTTGACGGGGCTGTTGATTACTTTAAGTCTTTGCTTGCTTCAGAGGATCACAATCTTGATGAAAGCTTGTTCTCAGCTATTCCTTCTCTGATTACTGATGATCAGAACACTTCACTATGTTCAACTCCTTCTGCTGATGAGGTCAAGACTGCGGTTTTCTCTCTGTCAGGAAACAGTTCTCCAGGACCAGATGGCTTTACAGGAGGATTCTTCACCTTTTGTTGGGACATTGTCTGCTTGGATGTGATTAAAGCTGTTCAGAGTTTTTTCCAAGGGTGGGGTCTTCCGCAGGGGATCACCTCCACTATTATGTGCATGATTCCTAAAGTCAAGAATCCATCTTCATTTGTAGATTTCAGGCCTATAAGTCCATGCAACTTTGTTTATAAAATAGTGTCTAAAATACTGAGTGACCGGCTGAGGCATATCCTTCCTATGATAATCTCAAGTGAGCAAAGTGGGTTTATCACTGGAAGACTGATAACTGATAATTTTCTTCTGGCCAGGGAACTTTTTATGGAGTTAGACAGACCGGTTAGAGGGCATAATATGCTTATTAAACTTGACATGGCTAAAGCCTATGACCGCATTGAATGAGATTTTCTTCTCCATACAATGAGAAAATTTGATTTTTCTAACAGGTTTGTGTCCCTCATTGCTCAACTTTTGATGAATTGTTGGTTCTCTATATCTTTGAATGGACAGATTCATGGCTATTTTAAGTCATCTAGAGGGGTTCGACAAGGAGATCCTTTAGCACCTGCATTGTTCATCTTAGCAGAGGAAGTATTGAGTAGAGGGTCAAGTTTCTTATTCTCTTCTGGTAAATGCAAATTTTATCATTTGCCTCGAGGTTCGCCTCAGTTATCTCACATCCTTTATGCTGATGATTCAATTATTTTTCTGAATGGGAGCATTCCCTCAGTTAAGCAGCTATTGTCTTTCCTTGCAAAATATGAAATGTCCTTTGGACAAAGAGTAAATGCTTCCAAAAGCTACTTTATTGTTGGAAAAAGAATGCCAGCCTCATCTATCAACAGATTAAAGCAATTGTCTGGGTACCAGCACAGAACAAATACAATCACTTACTTGGGTATTCCTTTGTTCAAAGGAAAAACTAAGGTTACTCATTTCAAATATCTTATTGATAAAATGAACAACAAACTAGCAGGTTGGCAGAGTAAATTCTTATCTCAGGCTGGCAGAGTTGTCCTTATTCGTTCTGTGCTGTCATCATTGGCAATATACTCAGCTAGTGCTGTTTCAATTCCTTGCACCATCCAGAGACAGATTGAAAAATTGTGTGCCAAATTTTTTTGGCAAGGGACCGGCACTTCTCACAGGAAGCATTGGGTTTCATGGGACAGAATTTGTAATCCTATTGTCAATGGAGGCCTGGGCATTAGAAGTATTGCTGATATTCAGATTTGCTGTCAAGTAAAACTCCTGTGGCTTTCTATATTCAGTGATTCTCTTTGGGCTCGGTTTGTTAGATGCAAATATTTGCAAGGCTGTCATATCTCTGATTGCACCTCCCCATATCCAGCAGGAATTAGAACCATAGATTATGTAAAAGCTAAAACTATTCTTCTTTCTGGTCTCCAGATGATCATAAAAGATGGCTCATCTATAAACTTCTTCAAAGATATTTGGTACAAAGATAAAGCCTTAACTGCTCAGGCTTCTTCTCAATCTTCTGTTGAGGATTATTCTGCAAGGGCTGTATTAACAGAAGTACAACATAATGCTTGGAGTTTCATTACTGATCAGCAGACCCGAGGGGATCTTCAGAACATTATTTTACAAAATGGTAGGGATATTCCCATCTGGTCAGTATCTAATTCTGGAAAATTCAACATTAAATCTACTTACAGATATATAAAGGGGCAAACAACTCAACAGGACAGCTCAGGTTTTAGCAAGCTATTGAATATCAAATTTCCTCCAAGGGCATCTTTATTTTGCTGGAAGCTCATACAGCAGGCGGTTCCCACTGACAGCAGAGTACAATCAAGTGGTGTACAGATGGCATCTTGCTGCTCCTGTTGTCAATTCACTAAGAATAATGAAGATGATGATCATCTATTCCTGAAAAGTGAACCTGCTGCCTTCCTATGGAATAAGTTTGGACCGCTCTTACCAGAATTAAAACCATCATCTAATTTCCGATTGTGGCTAAAGCAATTCATTTCAGAAATTCAAATTACTTCTCCTAAAGGTTTTATATCTCATATGATGGTGATTTTGATAACTTGGGAGATTTGGAAATATAGATGCTTGGTCAGGTATGAAGGTAGTTCTTCCAATATTCTAAGGGTGGCTGATATCATTCTTTTGGAGATTAAACAAATTGTGCAGCATTCCCATTTCAGACAAGGAATTAGTCATAGTCATAGGAAATTGATTCATGAATTTGGTATTGAGGTTAACATCAAACAGTCGGCATTTAATATCATTAGATGGATGCCCCCTTCTGTTAACTATTCTCTTAATATTGATGGGGCTTGTAAGGGAAACCCAGGCCCGGCTGGAGGGGGTGGCTGCATAAGAAATTCTTATGGCCAAGTTCTATTAAGTTTCTCTTATTTCTATGGGAATGGCACAAATATGCTTGCTGAAGGAAGAGCTCTCCTGGATGGTTTACGCCTAGCCAGCCTGCACTCAATCCCTCTGTCAATCATTTATACAGATTCTATGGTTATGGTTGATATGCTTACCAATAAGAAAGACCCCCCTTGGTCCCTTCTTCCATGGTGGGCAGATATTCAAGAAGATTTTCAGTCGTGTGGCTGCCCCATCTCCCACACCTACAGAGAGATTAATCAGGTTGCTGATGCCCTTGCCAATCATGCAATAATCATTGGCTGCAACAAGGAGTTTTATTCTTTCAAAGATTTGGCCATACTAGCCAAAGCTTATGCTTTAGCGGATGCATCTTCTATTCCTAATTTTCGTAGAATTTTTGTATAGCCTCTTTTCATACTCATTGTACTAGAGACTTGGTCTCTTCGGTCTCTATTGATCTGTACAGATTCTACACAAAAAGAAAAGTAATAAAATCAGCATTTAGGGGTTTGCTTGGTGGAGTGAGATCATTCCCTTCCTCTGGAATGGGGGTGCACTCTCCCTTCGGCAGCTAGATGACTTTGTGTTTGATAAAAAAAAAAATTGATCCAGATGTGACCTAAAAATGTTATTCATCAATTGCATAAAGGTTGCAGGGATATTTGTTAGTCCAAAAGGCATAACAGTAAATTCATAATGCCCATACCTGCTCCTGAATGTCGTTTTGAAAATATCATCTTCTTTAATCCTCGATTGATGATATCCAGACCTGAGATCAATCTTCGAACAATATTGGGTTCTTGAAATCTGATCAAATAATTCATCGATCCTCGGTAGTGGGTACTTGTTCTTGATAGTAAGTTGGTTTAATTACCGATAATCTTTGCACAGCCTCATAGATCAATCCTTCTTTTTGACAAATAAGACTGGCGCTCCCCACGGGGAAGTATTTGGCCTAATGAATCCTTTCTTCAATAGCTCCATTAACTGTTCCTTCAATTCCGTTAGCTCGGCGGGGGACATTCGGTAAGGTGCCTTTAAAACAGGGCCAGCACCAGAGACAAGATCAATTTCCCTTTCCAGGGGTAGACCGGGCAAATCCTTGGGAAACACATCGGGGAAATCCCTAACCACATAGATATCTCCTAGCTTCGATCCCTTAACCTCCGTTGCAGTTACAAAGGCTAGGAATGCAACACATCCTCTCCTTATAAGTTTGCTAGCTCGAAGAGGAAATAAGGGGTAACTTGCCACGACTCCGGGGACTGGAGTAGACAAGCTTGGGGTATTCACCAAAAGTGACTCTACCCTTTAGGCAATCTATAACCGCCTTGTGTGCAGATAGTCAATTGGCACCTAGAATGACATCATATCCTTCCATATCTATACATATCAGATCGGCAGGCAAATTATATCCTCCAACTAAGACTTCACTATCTGGATAATGGTATTTAATTTTGGATCCAATTCCAATGGGGGTGGAAGTAACTAGTCCGATCCTAATAGAATAGGTTCCACAGATAATGGAACAGCAAATCTCCGAGAAATAAATGAATGAGTCGCGCCGGTATCAAATAGGACAAGAGTGGTCTTGGAACAAATATTCAATGTACCTTCCATGATTTTGCCCTCACTTTGCTCCGCCTCTTGAAGTGCTTGAAGACGGCCTTGTTTCTTCGCCGGGCGCTTCTCGTTATTGGCTTGCTCGTTCAATAAAGGACAATGGGGAATCCGGTGATCGGGCTCCCGCAGAGGAGACAAGCTCCCAATCTCCTCCAACATTCTTCGGCCTTATGCCCTGCCTTGTCACAGTACTTGCAGACCTCCTTGGATGGTGTGGTGGTAATGGCAAATGGCTTATTGTTCTTCTTAAACTTTTTATCTTTGGAATGATCTCCTTCATCATTAGATCTCTTCTTTGTAGACGGGGCCTTGAACGATCCGGAACTTGTGACATGTTCCTTCTTGTCTCTCCCACGGATCTGGTCGGATAACTCCGTGACATCCTCCAACAATTGTGCTGGCCTAACTATCTCAGAGTAGACTTGCACGTCCATTGGTGCCAGTTATGTAATATATTGAGGCTTTAGTCCGTTTAGAAATCTCTGGGCCTTCATCTTTTCCATACACACTAGATGAGGTGCATAACGGGATAATCTCAAAAATTGTGCCTCATACTCGGCCACAGACAAGCTTTGTTGTTTGAGCGTGGCAAACTCTGCGGCCTTTTTCTCTTGGACTCGGTCGGAGAAGTATTTATTGTTGAAGTGATCTACGAACTCGCCCCATGTTACGTGTTCATGCAGCAATGTAGCTTCAACAGACTCCCACCAGAATCGAGCATCACGCTCCAGCTGAAAGGTTGCTAATAAAACCTTATCCTCATCTGTGCATTGCATCACACGAAAAATTCGTTCAATCTCCTTCATCCAGTTTTTGGCATCATCGGGATCGGATTCGCGAGTGAACTTTGGTGGGTTCATGTTCCTAAAACTCCTGTGGAGATCTCTCTCTCCACAATTCATACCTCCTTGCGCTACTTGTTGAAGTGCTTGCGTACATGCCACTGAGCTCTCTCGACAGCCATGATCCTACGAGGAAATTTAAATTTAATTAATATGTGGCTAAACTATAAGGTTTTAACGTCCTATATTGACTTAACCTATGGCTCTACCCAATCTCACTGGGTGAAAGACATAACCTATCCTTGGACTTGGTAACCTAGGTAACTTTGAATACCTAGGCTCTGATACCACAAAAACTGTCACGTCCCAAGCACGGAAGGAACCCGTGAGCGTGTGACGAGTTTATATCATTCATATCAATCAGAGCACGAGGTATTCAACATAAAGACAGAGTGCGCTATAACAAGAGATTAATCAAATCCTTTATTCATAATAATAACTCCCAATATTTCAATTACATGACTCCAACGTTCAAAATTCAAAATTCAAATGTCTAATCTCACTAGACTCGATAAAAGAAAATTACAATGATGACCAAGAAGAAATAGAAAGACTCGACTCGACGATAACAGGTGACGTCCAGGATCGGCTCTACGCTCAACTCTCTTGGCCATCCCCATCCGATTGGACCTCATCATCAGAATTACCTGAAAACTAGGGGAAAACACTAGGTGAGCGAACGCTCAATAGGAATTACATCTCTATAAATAGGCTTGCTTAAAGTAATTAACAATTTATGCAATGAGTCATGATCATGTATGAAAGGGTGCAAGAGAATATTGAAAGGGAGAACAATAGGAAATAATATGGTTGATCTAGCAAAATTTCAAGATAAATCGAGTAAAGGTAACAAGGACATCGAGCATGTAATATCAAGTCATGTCACGAGACATTGACTATTTAATTTAACAAATAAATACCAGATTCTAGGCCAAGCAAGTCATGTCATGTCTATAGACACTTCATTTTCAACATTACATTGGGTAAATCTCATATCACACCACGATGTCTCAAAGTGGCTCTCACATTTGAGTTATTTGAGTAATTTTCTATTTTTTTGATAATTTACCCATTTTTTAGATTTTTTGAGAAAAATCTTAAACGTGGCGGCCGAGGGGAACGCTTTCTTAAAAATGTGTCAGCCCCCTAAGATGCGTTCTTCAGTCAGCATTCGGCGCCAACCCGCCGTTTAGTTTGTCAATTCAAAAAATAATTTTAAAAAAGAAGGAAACGTCTTGCTGACCAGACGTGTCTCTAAAGTCAAGGTTGGGTGCCAAAATCAATGCACTGTCAGCGCCTTTTGGCGTCGCATTTATGGGGAAAAAATAAGATGCGTCCACCAAGCCAGACGCGTATAAAGAACGCATCTAATATGGTGGATGCGACTTCCTCAAAGAAAATAATTTTAAATTATTGTACGCGTCTGGTCAGCGGGACGCGTTCGTAGAAATTAATGCAATCTTCTCAACCACTAGATCAGTGATGGAAAGGGATGGGCCGACCCAGCCCCGGTACTTCTGGAGGAACTTTCTTTGGACCACATCAAAATTTTTGGCCTCACTTGGCTCTAAGGAATAGAACCATTCCAGTGCGGGGCCATCCAATGATCTCCTAAAGAGGTATGCTAGAGATCTCGTCATTTTGCCAGAAAGAGGATTCATACATGAAGTCCTTGAGATGGATAAAGGGGTTGCCAATGCCATTGTACCTGCGGTACGTAGGCATTTTAGAAGGGGGTAGATGGAATACCGAGAGGATCGACAAGGAGATCTCAGTAGTGGACTTTACATCCACCATTTTCTTCAAATCTTGAAATTGCTCATCCATTTTGTTCAGCTTGTTTAAGAGGGATTGGGTGAACTCATCAGTTGGTGAAGGTGGCGCTTGCCATGGAGGAGAGACGTGCCTTCCAGAGGCCTGAGAAGGGAACCTCAAACGGGACGGGTATTGTGGTCTGCTAATGGACAAACCTGGCTGAATCGGCGTTTGAGGAAGAGCTGGGGTTTGGGATTGTGAAGGGAATCAGAAGGAGGGAGGCTACTGACTTATCTGCCCGTGGGGTGAAGGAGAGGGAATAGCCTGTGTCGGCTCTTGAATGGAAATGATGGTAGCCGGAGTTGGCTCCGGGGGAGAGGGAGAAACATATTTCCCCTTTAGGATGGCTTGAATGGTCTGGAGTTGCTCAGGACTGAGCTGGGTGGTGGCGAGGACACCTAACATGGAGGAGATGCCTTGGGAGGGGGATGCTTCCCCGGCAGCAGTTTGCTCCTCGTGGGAGGGCTCATAGGACGGACCCGTGTCCATAGCATGGACATGCGGCTCACCTTGGTGGCCATGGTCGGGGTTGTACTCTCCATAAGAATCATGGCCCTGGCCATACATCTGGGGCTCGTAGCCGAAGGCCCCGGTCTCAAAGTCATCATAATTGTACTCGGCCATCTTCAAGGCTTTACCGGAACGCAATAACATGCACTATCAAACAAATAGCAGAGATGAACACACAAGTGGATGTTTTACGCCCCTTTTTTATTTTTTCTTAAGGTGAGAAATATGCAGAACAGAATAAGACTGAACAAATTTCACAGACAAATAAAATACGCGTCCAACCTGGGAGACGCCTTTTGAATAACACGTCCACTTATGAAGACGCATCTGAACCAAGGCTGACAGTTGTTAAGAGCGTTGCTGCTGAATTCGCGTCTGTCCACACGAACGCGTATTAAAATACACGTCTTGGGATACATACATTTTATCAGACTGAAGCCCGCTTTTCCAAAAATGACTGAAGGAATAACACGATAGGATTTCCACAATGTTATGGATGACGAAATCGTAGCGTGAATTGGAGAATGATATGAGAACACACAACACGACACGCACAGAGATTAATGGGAACAATAAGATGACAGAAATAAAAACCATCGCGAAACTTATGTCTCCTGGGAGTTTGAAATAGAATGAGATTACAGAGATGACGGGAATTAAACCACCGCGAGACGTGATTCTCCTCGGGATCTAAACAGAAAAACCATCGCGAGAAATGACTCTCCGTGAGGTATGAACAGAAATGAAAATGACAGAATTAAACCGCCACGAGAGGTGACACTCTCTGCGGGATTTATTGGGGGATGGGAGTGTGCAGAAATTAAATACTGAAAGTAAATTGTAGAAATCAAAGGACTACTGCGGGAAGTAACTCACCGCGGGTGTTATTGGATTAGTGTTGGGGTTAGTGTTAGTGTACAGAAAGTAAATTACAGAAATTAAATGGCCATAGCGGGAAGTGATTCGCCGCGACCTCGGAGTGAGGGGAATGATACAGAATTTAAATTACAGAAATTAAATGACTGAAATGAAATAGGGAGGGGAGCCACCGCGGGAACTAACTCTCCGCGCGGGTTTACGCAAGAATACTACCGCGGGCAATGACTCTCCACGCGGTGTTGATGGTGTGATCGCCAGGGGCTGAGAACCCCAGAATGGAAAGGAATTGATCACGTACGTCCGCCACGGGAGTGGAAACAGTGCGGGTTCTTTCTTCCTCTTCTTTCGGCTGGCCGACAAAGAGGGCTTTATTCGGTTACCCTGGTTGGTGTTATTTCTTTTTTTATTTTTTTATTTTATTTTATTTTTATTTTTAGAGAGATATAGAGGGAGAAAGAGAGAGGGGATGAGAAAGGATGAAAGAAATCAAGATGTGAAAAGATATATATAGAGAGAGTGAGATATGAAGAAAAAATATTAAATATTACTAAGAATATATATAGAGAGAGAGAAAGATTTTTTATATATATAGAAAATAGAGAGGGATGGGGGTGAAGGCTTAATAATAAACAATAATCAAGAGAGGAGAAAAGATAAAAATGGAGAGAGGGATGAGGGTTTAATCATAAAAAAAATATATCTATACATTAAAACCCACGTGTGTGCATGGTGGAGTAGAGAGAGATAGAGAAGAGAGAGATAGTAAGGAGAGAGATAGAGAAAGGGAGGGGGATCGTGAGGTGAGAAATAGAGAGAGAGAATAGTGAGAGAGAGGGGTGAGAGAGGGAGAGTGAGATATAAAGAATAATAATAACAAAAATATTAAATATTACTAAGAGCATATATATATATATATAGAGAGAGAGAGAGAAAGATTCTCTTTTATTATTATTATTATTATTTCATTTCTTTTTATTTTGATGAGGGCCAAGAGAGAGAAGAGAGAGGAGATGGGAGATGAAAAGAGAGATAGAGAGAGAGAGAATGTGGGGAGGGAGTTAGAGGGAGAAAGAGAAAGGGAGATAGGAGGAGTTAGAGAGAAAGCGGCGAGGTGGGGATCGACCGGTGGGTGGAGCACCAGAGGTGGAGGTGTGCTGGAGGTGACGAAGGGGGCCGCTCACAGTCGTGGCGGGGTCGTGGGCGTGGGCGGCGGGCGTGGCCGATGGCTGCGCTCGCGGGCGTACAGGAGAGTGGACTGGCGGAGGCCGGTGGTGGGGCTAGTGCGGTGACCACTCGCGAAGGAGAGGCCAGCGAGGGTGCATGTGCACTTGGGGAGGTGCTGGACGAGGGAGAGGCGTGAACGACCGTGGCGGTGGCGGAGGTCCGGTTGAAGGAAAGAGAGAGAGAGATATGGAGGGAGAGTGATGCGGGACGGACACGCGACCTGGGACTCTAGCTCGCGGGCGTCCCTATGCGAGGGAAGACGTGGGACCGTTCGCGGTTGAGAAACCGGTAGTGAGTCTCGGGTATCGGCCTTTCCGTGTTAACTCGGGTCGAGTCACGGGACGGGTTACACTCTTGCTCTCGCAGCGGTGATAAAATGATAACAAGCTAGATAATCTATAACTCATGCAGCGGCATATACAAAAATATACGAGTAAAGCAATGCCTACGATGAGGGTGGCGAGTGTAGCTCCACGCTCCGAGCTTGGGGAAGACGTTCCTGGCCAAGTACGGTAACTCCCGGTAACAATGGTAAAAGTTAATTACAACAGCGAATTTTATTACCCACTCCACGCAGGGAGGTAAAGGGCTATAAGTGGGGCCCAGGAGGACCGACCCTGTGTTGACGGGCAGCAATCTGGAGGTGCGTACGGCACGAACTCGGCCTGCTGGTCCGACTCGGTCCTGCGCCGACTCGGTACTGCGCCAACTCAGTTCTGACTCGCTGGATAGCAAGGCACGGTTTCCAAAGGAACGTCGCCCTACTGAGGTCTTCTGAAGGCGCCGCTTGGCTGGGATGATGGCGGGATGTCCCTGATCGACTCCCTGAAGTGGCGGTTCCAAAAGTTGACTTTTGATATTTTTGCTTGAATTCTTCTCGGACTAAGTTTTCTGATATGCACAAGGAATAGATTTACGCGCCTCGGCGGCAAGAATTATGGTGCTCAGATCCGGAGGCCGATCGAGGCGTGGCTGATACCGTTGGAAAGAGAACTCACAGAAATACAACATATAATTTTCACAGCTCCATCTACCAAACGGATTGAAGATGAGAATGACTGTAACACTGTTTTATTTTCTGACCCGGACTGATAAACACACAGGGCAGATTGTGTTTTTCATGAGACCGACCTTTGACCGAAGGAGAAAAGATTTTTATAGACTCCAAGAAAATTATGGTGGAAGGGGGTATATGTGAGGAACACCTGAGAATTTTTTGGGATTTTTTAAAATTTTCTAAGTGGGTGGGAAAAATGCAATAAGGAGACTCTGTCCCGTAGATCTGCAGAATGGCATATTACTGGGGGAAGAACAATAAATGTGGGAAAAATATCAGATGACGTCCAAATGACACAAAATTTAAACTGGAGGTTAAGGGAGATAGACAGAACAAACCCTCAAAATTAGGACTCCATCAGATAAAAATAACCAAGGATAAAAATCTGGAGATGTGCTTCTGTCCTGATGTAGATAGAATCCGACGATGAAGACGGCGGCGCGATGGCGGCGGCAGAAATAGAATTCAGAGGGGCTAAGGAGAAGATAAAAGGGCTTCACACCCAAGATTTAGCCGAAATCCATCTGCAAGAGGGGGGGGGGAGAGAGGAGAGAGGGGTGCACCCTTCAATGGCTCAAGCCAATTCACAAATTTTCTCTTCATTCATTCTTACAAAACACTATACATGGGTTTTTATAGAAGGGGAGGAAGGGGGAGGGGGTTGGAATTCGTGGGAGAGAGGGGAGGGGTAGCATCTTCTTCCCCCATGTGGTCAATTGACCTAAAAATATAAAATACAAAATGTCATTTTAATGGGGGGGCACCCCCTTGACTTAAGGGGAAGCATCTTGGACATTTTTCACCCATTGTCTCCCTTTGAATGGTCAATCATCTAGAAGCCCACCTTGGACCTTTGACTGGCCCCACATGGGCCCTAAGACTTAGGTGGACCAATAGGGAAGGAGATGGGGGCCCCTTGCTGGTCCTACTGGACTTTTGCACAAAAACCCAAACAATCCTAGGGAATGACACATTAGCTTATAAAGCCTTACAATTGCGCATATGCTTTCCCAAGGATATAAAAATAAACTAAAGGACACAAATGTAAATTAAAATGTCAGTGCTCTTGCTCTGATGTCCCCATCAGAGAGGGGAGTCTCTGGCGGGTGTGTGTGAGAGTGTTAGGGAGAGAGGGGGTTGTTGGTGTATGGAGAGGGCGATGGAGAGAAGGTGAGACAGTGGGGGAGGGGAGGCTGGTGCTGCATGCAAAGAGGGAGAGAGTGTGCGTTGGCTAGAGAGAGGAGGGAGGGAGAGGGTGGTCGACGTGCATGGGGTGACGCCGGCGAGGTGGGTGAGAAGAGAGAGACAGTGGAGGAGTGGGGAGGGACTTGCGGTTGGATGAGGGTGAAGGAGGAGAGGGAGGAGACAGCGGCGGTGTGTGACAGCGGTGGTGTGTGCGTGAGGGTTAGAGAGAGAGGGAACCACGGCGGCTCGGCGAGGGAGAAGGTGGGGCTAGGGGCAGTCGCGGAGGTGGTGGGAAGGTTGACGGGGGAGAGTGAAGAGGGTGAGAGTGAAGGGCGACGACGGTAGTGGCCGGTGGAGGGAGTGAAAGCCGGCGGATGGTGGGGCAGGTTAAAGAGAGAAGGAAAAGAAAGATTCTCTTTTTATTATTATTATTTTTTATTTCATTTCTTTTTATTTTGATGAGGGCCAAGAGGGAGAAGAGAGAGAGAGAAAAGGAAAGATTCTATCACGGCCATTCATCTAAATAAAAAGAATATTTATTATCAAATGTAGACACGCCATTCTTGACATTTTCATGAGTATATCCCATATTACACCGTGACGCCCCGAAGTGGCTTGCATGTTGGGTTGTGGGGTTGTGAATAATGGAGAGGATGAGGGATGGGTTCTGTCAGGAGATGGAGGTGGGGTTGGGTCATGGGTTGCGTGGGTTGTGTGCGTTCTATAATAGAGATGGGGAGAGGGATGGTGACATAAGAGAGAATATTATGGGGGAGTCCAGATTGTGAGAGCTCCCCCGTCAACTCTCTCTCTCTCTCTAACCCTCACTCCCACTGCACTGTCCGCCACTCTCTCTCACTAACCTGCCGCACCCATCGCGAGACCCACCTCCCCTTTTCCTTCTCTCTCTAACCTGCTACACCGTCTGCCGGCTTTCACTCTCTCCATTGGCCACTACTGTCGTCGCCCTTCACTCTCACCCTCTTCACTCTCCCCCGTCGACCTTCCCACCACCTCCACGACCGTTGCTAGCCCCACCGTCTCCCTCGTCGAGTCGCCGTGGTTCCCTCTCCCTCTAACCCTCACGCACACACCGCCGCTATCACACATAGCCGTTGTCTCCTCCCTCTCCTCCTTCACCCTCATCCAACCGCGAGTCCCTCCCCACTCCTCCACTGTCTCTCTCTTCTCACCCACCTCGCCGGCGTCACCCCATGCACCTCGACCACCCTCTCCCTCCCTCCTTCTCTCTCTAGCCAATGCATGACTCCCCCTCTATGGAGTTAGGTGTGGGTTTTAACAAGGGTTTAAGGGGTAGTGGTGGGGGAACAATTGGTAGAGCAGGGGTGATAACAATTGTAGGGTTTTGATAAGGGATTTGTTTGGTGGAAGTGGAGTGGAAGTGGATGGGGCCTCGGATGGATTGTGGATGATAGGGGTTTGGAGGGCATGGGTGGAGGCATAATGGAAGTAGATGGTGAGGTTGATGGTGACTCGGATGGGTGATGGATGATGAGCGGCTTTGTAGGCATAGGTGGAGACATAGTGGAAGTAGATGGTGAGGTTGATGGTGCCTCAGATGGGTGATGCGGCTTTGTAGGCATAGGTGGAGGCATGGTGGAAGTAGATGGTGAAGTTGATGGTGCCTCGAATGGGTGATGGATGATGAGCGGCTTTGTAGGCATGGGTGACGGCAGAGGTGTAATGGATGGCGAAGCGGGGGGATGAGAGATGATGAAGGGCCTTGAGGGTAAAGGGGGCATGGTAGATGGTGTTTGCTGGTGGATTAGCGGTGAGTTAGCAGTAGGGATGCGGATGAGAGGGCGTGATGGCTGTGGAAATGGGTGAGGCCTTGTTGCAGTTTATGCTACGAGTCGAACATAGACAGATGCGGGACGGATAAGGCATGAAGGTTGGCTAGATACGTGATTGGCGGCAAGGACGGAGGTGTCTTCCGTATGCCAACCTTGCCCTCTTCCAACTTCTGGGAATGAAGAGATGGTGTTGACTTGGTGATTAGGCTGTCGGTGCTCTGGAAGTGGGTTCCAGATGATGCCCATGTTCAGTTGCTGTTGTTGAGCCTACTGAGGTTGCTGCTGTGGCTGAGGTTGTTGTTGCTATTGTTGCTGCTGTTGCTGTTGGAATTGGGGTCTCGGCCGAGGTCTCCTGGCTTTTAACATGGCGATGTATCGCCTCATTTCTTCCCAATCAATCCCACCTTCATCATTCGTATCATAAATATAGTCTTTGAATTGAAAACAGTTTTCCACTGTATGACCTGGTTGTCTGTGGAAAACACAATATCTCGAAGTGTCAACATTTGGGGGCCACACGAGCTTCTCCCTTAGCAGAGTGAGTGCGTTGGCGGCCATGAGAGCATTGAAAATGTCCGGCAATGATTCCGGCAATGGTGGGTAATGGGCTCTTTTAGGGCCAATTGGCCTTCTCTGTTGTTGTGGAGGGCCATAGTTGTCGGGGGGTGGAACCTGATGATATTGAGGAGGTAGTGGTTGTTGGTGTCGTTGTTGGGGAGGAAATGGCTGCTGAGGCATGTTGTTTTGCTGGGGGTTGTTCTGGGGTGGAGGATAATGGGGTTGTAAACCTTTCTGATTTTGCTGGAGGGGAAGTCGTGGCATTTGTGGAGGTCTTGGATTGGCTAGCAGGCTAGGACTACCAACTGCACTCACTTGCTCGTTTGTAACTACCCCTTCTGTGACTCCACCTTGAGGACCAATGTTTGTCTTTCTGATTACCCTTGGCTTTGGTGGTTCAAACATGTGCATAAGAGGGGAATCCGTTAACTGTGTCTGGACGTATCGAGCCCTCTCATACAGTTCCTCCATAGTGGTAAGTTTGTTCATGGCTAATATGTGTCTGAATTGCGGAGTGGCATTCGACACGATCATCTTTACTTGTTCCGATTCCAAAATGGGGTCTCTCACTTTCTCTGCCAAGGATCTCCATCTATCAGCAAATTGGACAAAATATTTGTCCGGCTTCATTCTTTCAGCCACTAGGTCGGTAATAGAAAGGGAGGGACCGACCCTATCTCGGTACTTCTGTAGGAATTTTCGTTGTACTACATCAAAGTTCTCGGCCTCACTCGGCTCTAGGGAATAGAACCATTCTAAGGCGGGGCCATCTAATGATCTCCTGAAGAGGTATGCCATGGATCTTTGATCATTCTGCCAAAACGAAGACTCATACATAAAGTCCTTTAGATGAATGAAGGGGTTGCCTGTGCCAGTGTACCGTCGGTACATTGGCATTTCAGAAGGGGGGAGATGGAATATCAGAAGGACTGGTAAATAAATCTCAGGCGTGGACTTGACATCCACGATCTTTTTGAAATCTCAGAATTTTTCATCCATCTTGTTCAACCTGTGAAGGAGGGATTGGGTGACCTCATCGTAAGGAGCAGGTTGTGCTTGCCACTGAGGCCTCGCGGAAGCCTGAGAAGAGAATCCTGAATGAGAGGGATGCTGTGGCCTGCCAGCAAATGGAACTGGCTAAAATGTTGTATGATGAATTAGTGGAGTTTGAGACTGGGGAGGAAATTGGAAAGAGGGAGGTTGCAGACTTGCTGCCCGAGAGGAAAGGAGGAAGGAATCACCTGTGCAGGCTCTTGAGTAGGGAGAGCAACTGGTGTTGGGTCTTGGGGAGTAGAAGAAATAGATTTCCCTTTTAGGATGGCCTGAAAGGCTCAAACCTACTCGAGATTGAGCTGTGTATTAGCGAGGACACCTAGCAGGGAGGAGATGTCGTGCGGCGGAAATGCTTCCCCAACGGTGGTTCGCACCTCATATGAGGGCTCGCGGGAGGAACCTGCGTCCTCAGTGGGGAAATGTGTCCCCTGGTGGCTCGGGTTCAGATTCTGACCGTTCCCGAACATTTTCTGGTCTTTTTTGGAACGCGAGATTTTGTTGGAACGCAATAACATACACACCCAAACAATAAGTAAAGATTAACAAACAAGTTGATGCTTTATGCCTTTTTTTGTTTTCTTTTGTTCTAACTGAAAAGTGATATTTTTTTTGTTGTTTTTCATTTCTTCTTCTCCTTCTTTTTTTCTCTTTTTTTTTTCTTTTTTTTCATTTTTTTGGAAAAGTGTTTTTTTTAAATTATGATGTTCACACAATGGGAGGGACCTTAGTTACAATATCGGCTTCCGCCGTGTCACCTAAGGGCACTCGTCTCACCACGAATGGGTTGACTATCTCTAGGGAACTTCAATGGTACAACCAGCCCAATGAACGAAGAGGGAATGCTTCGCTGTCGGGGGACTTACGGAGGTCCCGATGGAGGAGATCCTAGTCCGTTGAAAGGAATTCTCAACGGAGAGTCCTTCCTTCACCGAGAGAGGGTAACCCTAGAAATGTGAAATAAAGGGAAAGATGGTATGCAATGGAGTACTGAATTTAACAAAACGTGTATAAACAGACAACAAATATATAAGACAACAGAGATTGAACAAATATCATAAAGCTCCTTTTCCGTAACGACGCGAACCTCTTAAGATCTCACAAGGGACCGTGGGGTAATGCACGTAGTACACGAGGGATGAAACTAAAATTGCAAGAGTGCTACTGGGAGCAGGAATGTGGCGCATGCAGGCGCAATAAGGAGAGGCACACGTGGGTGCCGAAAATAGATGGGTAATCAAAGGAAGCAAAAAGAAGTCCCATCGCGATCGCCAAGAGATGTGGACGACGAAATTGTAGCATGAATTGGAGGATGATATGAGAATACACAACATGACACGCACAGAGATTAACGGAAACAATAAGATGACAGAAATAAAAACCACCGCGAGAACTTGTGTCTCCTGGGATTTTGAAATAGAATGAGATTACGGAGATGATGGGAATTAAACCACCGCGAGACGCGATTCTCCGCGAGATCTAAACAGAAAAATCACCGCGAGAAATGACTCTTCGCGGGGTATGAACAGAAATGAAAATGACATAATTAAACCGCCACGAGAGGTGACACTCTCCACGGGATTTATTGGGGGATGGGAGTGTGCTGAAATTAAATGCTGAAAGTAAATTGTCGAAATAAAAGGACCACTACGGGAGGTAACTCGCCGTGGGTGTTATTGGATTAGTGTTAGGGTTAGTGTTAGTATATAGAAAGTAAATTATAGAAATTAAACGGCCATAGCGGGAAGTGATTCGCCGCGACCTCGGAGGGAGGGGAAGGCTGCAAAATTTAAATTGCAGAAATTAAATGACTGAAATGAAACAGGGAGGGGAACCGCCGCGGGAACTGACTCTCTGCGCGGGTTTACGCAGGAATACCGTCGTGGGCAATGACTCTCCGTGCGGTGTTGATGGTGTGATCGCCAGGGGCTGAGAGCCCCACAATGGAAAGGAATTGATCGCGTACGTCTGCCACGGGAGTGGAAATAGAGTGGGTTCTTTCTTCCTCTTCTTTCGGCCGACCGACGAAGAGGGCTTTCTTCGGTTATCCTGGTTGGTATTATTTCCTTTTTTATTTTTTTCTTTTATTTTTATTTTGAGAGAGATCTAGAGGGAGAAAGAGAGAGGGGATGAGAAAGGACGAGAGAAATCAAGATGTGAAAAGATATATATAGAGAGAGTGAGATATGAAGAAAAAATATTAAATATTACTAAGAATATATATAGAGAGAGAAAGATTTTTTTATATATAGAAAATAGAGAGGGATGGGGGTGAAGGCTTAATAATAAACAATAATAAAGAGAGGAGAAAAGATAAAAATGGAGAGAGGGATGATGGTTTAATCATAAGAATATATATATATCTATACATTAAAACCCACGTGTGTACATGGTGGAGTAGAGAGAGATAGATAAGAGAGAGATAGTAAGGAGAGAGAAAGAGAGAGATAAAGAGAGGGAGGGGGATTGTGAGGTGAGAAGTAGAGAGAGAGAAGAGAGAGGGAGAGGGGTGAGAGAGGGAGAGTGAGATATAAAGATTAATAATAACAAAAATATTAAATATTACTAAGAGCATATATAGAGAGAGAGAGAAAAAAAGAAAGATTCTCTTTTTAATTATTTTTTTATTTCATTTCTTTTTATTTTGATGAGGGCCAAGAGAGAGAAGAGAGAGGGGATGGGAGATGAAAAGGGAGATAGAGAGAGAGAACGTGGGGAGGGAGTTAGAGGGAGAAAGAGAAGGGAGATCGCAAGGAGAGTTAGAGAGAAAGCGGCGAGGTGGGGATCGACTGGTGGGTGTAGCGCCAGAGGTGGAGGTGTGCCGGAGGTGAGGAAGGGGGCCGTTCGCAGTCATGGCGGGGTCGTGGGCGTGGGTGGCGGGCATGGCCGATGGCTGTGCTCGCAGGCGTACCGGGGAGTGGACTGGCGGAGGCCGGTGGTGGGGCTGGTGCGGTGACCGCTCACGAAGGAGAGGCCGGCGAGGGTGCATGTGCACCTGGGGAGGTTCTGGACGAGGGCAAGGCGTGAACGACCGTGGCGGTGGCGGAGGTCCGGTTGAAGGAGAGAGAGAGAGAGAGAGAGAGAGAGAGAGATGAAGGGAGAGGGGAGTCTCTGGCGGGTGTGTGTGAGAGTGTTAGGGAGAGAGGGGGGTGTTGGTGTATGGAGAGGGAGATGGAGAGAAGGTGAGATAGTGGGAGAGGGGAGGCTGGTGCTGCATGCAAAGAGGGAGAGAGTGTGCGTTGGCTAGAGAGAGAAGGAGGGAGGGAGAGGGTGGTCGACGTGCATGGGGTGACGCCGGTGAGGTGGGTGAGAAGAGAGAGACAGTGGAGGAGTGGGGAGGGACTTACGGTTGGATGAGGGTGAAGGAGGAGAGGGAGGAGACATCGGCGGTGTGTGCGTGAGGGTTAGAGAGAGAGGGAACAACGGCGGCTCGGTGAGGGAGATGGTGGGGCTAGCGACGGTCACGGAGGTGGTGGGAAGGTCGACGGGGGAGAGTGAAGAGGGTGAAAGTGAAGAGTGAAGGGCGACGACGACAGTGGTCGGTGGAGGGAGTGAAAGCCGGCGGATGGTGTGGCAGGTTAGAGAGAGAAGGAAAAGGGGAGGTGGATCCCGCGATGCGTGCTGCAGGTTAGTGAGAGAGAGTGGTAGAGGGTGTAGTGGGAGTGAGGGTTAGAGAGAGAGAGTCGACGGGGGGGCTCCGCGGCGGTGTGTGTGTATGGAGGAGATGGGGAAGGAGAGTGGGCCTCGCGATGGGGGTTGGCAAAGAGAGGGGGAAGAGAGGAGAGGAGGTGGCTCCGGAGAGGCCGTGGGTGCAGGGAAGAGGCTGCCGATGGAGGGGTGTTGCATGTGGTGGCATGGTGAGGTTGCCGCAGCGGTGAGGGGTAGAGAAGGATAGAGGCAGAGGTGGTGAAGAGGTAAGGGGCGAGCAGGAAGGGGGGCCGCGGTGGTGTGAAGGTAGTTAGAGAGAGAAGGCTGGCCGATGGGAGGAGGCTGTGGGTTAGAGAGAGACAGAGATAAAAGAGAAGGGTTACGTGCTTGGGGTGAGAGGGAGAGAGTGGAGGTCGACTGTCGGGGTTGGAGGACGACGACGCCGATGGTGGAAGTGGAGGGCTGTGCGACGGTGAGAGGAGGCGAGGGCGGTGGTGCTCCAGCGGGAGGGGGCTTGCGAGGGCGTTGGCGGTGTGTGAGAGGGAGTGGGGGTGTCTTTCGGTAGGGAGGTGGGGAGAGTGGGTGGCGTGAGAGGTTACCGGTGGAGATGGGTGTGAGGGGAGAGGGTAACGGGGGACTTTGGTTCGGTTGCAATGGAGAAAGGGTTGGCGGCGACGGTGGCTTGCGGTGACGTGGGGTGCGAGGTGCGTTCTATCGCGGCGGAGAGAGAGGGTGCCTGCGGTGAGCGCTCAGGCGGAGGGGAGTGGAGGTCGGCCGGAGGTGGGGGTTTGCGGTGTGGAGCTGGGGGTTGCAAAGGGGGGGCGATTGGCGAGGTGGAGTGGCCGGAGGAGGAGTGGGGGCTCGACGGTGGTCGACGGAGGTAGTCCGGCGGGAGTGGTCGGAGGGAGAGAATGAGAGGAGGGAGAGAATGAGGGAGCCATGGGTTGCTTATTTTTTTGGAATCGGGGAGGGGGAGTTGAGGGAATGAATGAGAGGGGGGGAGTTGAGGGAATGAATGAGAGGGGGGAGAATGAGGGAGTAGTGGGTTCGATGTGGGAGTTGGGTTTCGGAATGCGGGAATTGAGAGTTTTGGCCGTGGGTTTCGGTTGTGAATGAATGGCGAGAAAAATCGGTGTAGAGAACGGATGAGAGTGGTTAGGAGGAGAGTGTTTCGATGGGTTGTGCGTTGTGAATAATGGAGAGGATGAGGGATGGGTTCTGTCGGGAGATGGAAGTGGGGTTGGGTCATGGGTTGCGTGGGGTGTGTATGTTCTATAATAGAGATGGGGAGAGGGATGGTGACATAAGAGAGAATATTTTGGGGGAGACCAGATCCTAAAGATTAGGGGGTGGGGCAAGCAATTAATGGGGAATGATTATTAGTATATGTTTTCTTTTCTTTTGTTTTATTTTTTTGTTATATATTCTTGTATGATTGAGAATGACACACAGGCATTCAGTGTTTATACCATGTGATTTCATAGACACGGGTAGGGATGGCGGTTGATTCATGATGCGTTGATGCAGATTGCTGGAGTATTGACCCGTCATCGTAACACCAAGATGTCTCGTAGACATGGGTTGGGATAATGGCTTCGTCCTGAGCAGGGGGATCTTGTGGAAGCGGTGCCCTCCTCTGGCCACTCCGCCTCGCCAACCGCCCCACCCTTGCAACCCCCAGCTCCACACCGCAAACCCCCACCTCCGGCCGACCTCCACTCCCCTCCGCCTGAGCCCTCACTGCGGACACCCTCTCTCTCCGCCGTGACAGAACCCACCTTGCACCCCACGTCGCCGCAAGCCACCGTCGCCGCCAACCCTTTCTCCACTGCAACCGAACCAAAGTCCCCCGTTACCCTATCCCCTCACACCCATCTACACCAGTAACCTCTCACGCCACCCACTCTCCCTACCTCCTTGCCGACAGACACCCCCACTCCCTATCACACACCGCCAACACCCTCGCAAGCCCCCTCCCACACCTCTCCATTATTCACAACCCCACAACCCATCGAAACACTCTCCTCCTAACCACTCTCATCCGTTCTCTACACCGATTTTTCTCACCATTCATTCACAGCCGAAACCCACGGCCAAAACTCTCAACTCCCGCATTCTGAAACCCAACTCCCACGTCGAACCCACTACTCCCTGATTCTCCCCCCTCTCATTCATTCCCTCAACTCCCCCTCCCTGATTCCAAAAAAATAAGCAACCCACGGCTCCCTCACTCTCCCACCTCTCCACTGCCACCTTGCCACTCTCACACGCCACCTTCTCAGCAGGCGTGGCCTATTGTTCCGGGAGTAGCTTTTAATATACCGGGTACTGGGATAGAATATACTGGGACTCTAGGGAACGAAGGAATGCAAGATGCTGACATGAATAGCAATGAAGATGTGAGTGGCGTCACAAGAACGAAGAGTGGGGGTGGATGCGAGTTGGGTGGTGAAACGCGGGGGAAAATACCCGGCGAGGGCTATCTCCACAGGGTGCAACACGACCCTCACTAGCCTTTCACCGCCAGCCACACTTTCTCTCCCCTCTACTATACACACAACACATCGCCCCCTCCCCCTCGGCTTCACTCTCACCTGCACACGCCTCCACCACCACGGCAACCTCGCCCTCGCCACCGTCGCTGCTCCCTCTCTCTCGAACACTCATTCCCGCTGTGGCAGCTTCACCGTCCCCCCTCTCTCTGCTAACCCCATCGCGAGGCCCTCTCTCTCTTACCTACACCAACACCACATCTTACCACCAGCGAGCTCCTCTTCCTCTCCCTCTTCAACCCTCTCCACCTCCATGCCGTGGCTCTCTCTCTCGTCCCTCCCGCTCTCTCTAAAACTTCTGTAGCAGCACCCCCTCCCACGCATCATCTCCCATCTCACCTAGTCCCACAGACCCGGCGGCTCACCACCTTCCTCACCTCCCTCTCTCTTGCCATGACCACCACTCCCATTGCCGTTTCCTCCCTCTCTCTCTCTAGCCTAATGCCCACGTCCCCCCTCACCATCGCAGCTAGCTCACCCTCTCTAACTCTCGCAACCTCCGGCGACTCCCCCCCTCTCACACTCCACAGCCACCATCCATTCTCACCCTCTCATCTCATTTCACACCAACCAGTGTCACCTACCATCCGTCACCATTGCACCAGCGGCTTTCCCCCAATTGCACCAGATATCACCGTCACCCACTACCGCTCTCACCTGTCGTCGTCACAGCTGTCCACCGTAGCGCCAGCACTGGGGCTCTCTTCTCTCCCGTCGCCAGCAACACCTCCTCTGCGCTGCACCCACAACCGCTGCCGCAATCGCGTCCTTCCGTCGCCATGACCGCCACGACGCTGTCGTCGCCTCCCTCTGCAACCATCGCCTTCATGAGCCTCCCCTTCTCTTCCATCGTCTCCACCAACCACCTCCCCTTTCTCTCTCTCGTTGCACACACATACAGCCCACCGACTCCACCCCCCTCTCTCTAGCTTACGCCCACGCCTCTCATACCTCCCCCTATCTCTCTCTAGCCTACATACACTCGCCCCCACGCCTCTTTCTCTCTCTTCTCTCTCTAACTCTCGCTCTCGCCTTCTCTCTCTATCTCGCAACAAGCCCAACATTAATTCCTAATTTGTTATTCAACCCTTTTTTATTATTATTATCACTCTCACTACCTCTATCTCTCTCTCTTCTCTCACTCTCTCTACCCCACATATGTGGGTTTTAATATGTGTATACATATATATTTTTATTTTCATTATTAAGCTTTCATCTCTCTCTCTCTCCGTGTTCCATATTTTCCTTCTCTTTTATTATCTCTCTCTCCAAATGCCACTTTCCAAAAATAAAAAAAAAGAAGATAATCTTTCTCTTTCTCTCTCTTTATATATTCTTAGTAACATTTAATAATCATATTCTTATTCTTTATATCTCACTCTCTCTTCATATCTTTTCACATCTTGATTTCTCTCTTCATTTATCATATCTCATTTTTTCTCTCTTTCTCCCTCTCTAGATTCCTCTCACAATAAAAGTAAAAAATAAAAAAAATAAAAAAAGAGGGAAATAACTTCAACAAGGGTAACGGAAGAAAGCCCTCTTTGTCGGCCGGTCGACAGAAGAGGAAGAAAGAACCCGCACTGTTTCCGCTCCCAAGACGGACGTGATCAAATTCCTTTCCATTGTGGGGTTCTCAGCCCCTGGTGATCACACCATCAACACCACGCGGAGAGGCATTTCCGGCGGCGGTATTCCTGCATAAACCCGCGCGGAGAGTCAGTTCCCGCGGCGGTTCCCCTCCCTATTTCATTTCAGTCATTTAATTTATGGAATTTAAATTTTGCATCATTCCCCTCCCTCTGAGGTCGCGGCGAGTCACTTCCCACTATGGCCATTTAATTTCTGTAATTTACTTTCTGTACACTAACACTAACCCTAACCCTTAACACTAACCCTAACCCCTAACACTAACCCAATAAAACCCGCGGCGAGTTACTTCCCACAATGGTCCTTTTATTTCGGCAATTTACTTTCAGCATTTAATTTCTGCACACTCCCATCCCCCAATAAATCCCGCGGAGAGTGTCACCTTTCACGGTGGTTTAATTCTGTCATTTTCATTTCTGTTCATATCCCGTGAGAGTGTGAGCCGGAGGAGGGAGTGGCTATGTGAGTGAGTGTTAGTGAGAGAGGATGTCTCGCGGTGTGTGCATGCACGTCCATGCGATGGAGGGGGGGAAAGTGCAATGTGGTGTGTGTGGGGAGGCCGGTGCGGCAGTGGCGTTCGACGGTAGGAGGCCGGGAGGCAGTGGCGGTGGTGAGTGTGTAGATGGAGGTGAGGGGGGAGAAAAGTGACCGTCGACAGCGTGTGAGAGGGAGAGATGAGTGGGAGAGAGATGGAGAGGGTGAGAGAGGGTCGCTGCGAGGAGGGGAGACGGTTGCGTGGGAGAGAGAGAGAGGAAGAGAGACGCGTGGGGGAGATAGGAGATGGGAGGAGAGATCATGGGTTGTGAGGAGGGAGCAGGTGATGGGTTTTGGCTATGCATGCATGGGCATGGTGGTGGTTTTTAGAGAGAGCATAGGGATGGAGGGAGGGGTGTAAGAGAAAGAAAGATGAGGATGGCAGCGACGGTGCGAAGGTGGTGAGGAGGGTGACGGCGGTGGAAGGTTGGGGTGCCGGAGGGTTAGGGAGAGAAAGGGAGAGGGATAAGAGTGAGAAGAGGTGGCAGTGGTTCGGTCACATGGGAGAGGGTGCAGTAGTAAGGTGCAGGCGGCGGACGGTGAGAGGGAGTGTCGCCGGCGACGGGGTGGTGTGCAGAGGAGTGTGGAGTGGGATGAGGGAGCGGTGGTTAGCAGAAAGAGAGGGAAAGGAGGAGAGGGGGTTCACGATGGTGAGAGGGGGGGCAAAGGGACGCCGGAGGTGGGCAGTCGCGTACGCGGGTAAGAGAGGGAGAGCGGAGGTCAGCTGTTGGGGTTGGAGGATGATGACGCCGATGGTGGAAGTGGAGGGTTGTGCGAGGGTGAGAGGAGGCGAGGGCGGTGGTGCTCCAGCGGGAGGGGGCTTGCGAGGGCGTTGGCGGTGTGTGAGAGGGAGTGGGGGTGTCTTTCGGTAGGGAGGTAGGGAGAGTTGGTGGCATAAGAGGTTACCAGTGGAGATGGGTGTGAGGGGAGAGGGTAACGGGGGACTTTGGTTCAGTTGCAGTGGAGAAAGGGTTGGCGGCGACGTGGGGTGCGAGGTGCGTTCTGTCGCGGCGGAGGGAGAGGGTGTCCGCGGTGAGGGCTTAGGCGGTTGGCGAGGTGGAGTGGCCGGAGGAGGAGTGGGGGCTCGGCGGTGGTCAAGCTGGGGGTTGCAAGGGGGGGAGGTTGGCAAGGTGGAGTGGCCAGAGGAGGAGTGGGGGCTCGGCGGTGGTCGACGGAGGTAGTTCGGCGGGAGTGGTCGGAGGGAGAGAATGAGAGGGGGGAGAGTGAGGGAGCCGTGGGTTGCTTATTTTTTTGGAATCAGGGAGGTGGAGTTGAGGGATTGAATGAGAGGGGGGGAGTTGAGGGAATGAATGAGAGGGGGGAGAATCAAGAAGTAGTGGGTTCGACGTGGGAGTTAGGTTTGGGAATGCGGGAGTGTGAGAAATATATATATTACCTGAATGAGTGGCGTAAATCCACTCACTGTCACCTCCTGATCTGACCCTTGGGAGAGACTCGCAAATAAATGCGCCAGTACGGTAGCTCCCCAGGCGTACGACCCAACCCTCGCAAGGTCTACCAGGAGCTCCAGGAAACAACAATGAATGTTGTTTCCTTTTGAGCCCAATAGCAACCTCCCTAATAGGAAAAGGGGAAATCTTCTTAAATCCATATTTGATCTCTCCCAATTGCTGGAATCCACGCAGTACAAGGCACGACATCCCCTTTCAGTCCTCTCCATGAACTCCTCCAGGGATTCATCGTCACGAGGATAAGTTTCAAACAATGCGGGTTCGTTCTTCCTCTTCCGTTGGCCGGCCGACGAAGAGGGCTTTCTTCGGTTACCCTTGTTGTAGTTATTTCCCTCTATTTTTATTTTTTATTATTTTTTATTTTTTTGGTTTTTTATTTTTATTGTGAGAGGAATCTAGAGAGGGAGAAAGAGAGAAAAAAATGAGATATGATAAAAGAAGAAAGAGAGTTTTGGCCGTGGGTTTCGGTTGTGAATGAATGGCCATAAAAATCAGTGTAGAGAACGGATGAGAGTGGTTAGGAGGAGAGTGTTTCGATGGGTTGTGGGGTTGTGAATTAATTCACTTGGCTCTTTCTTTCAGCTGTACCCCCTCTTTTCGGGTCCGCAAAAATTCTCTAAACTGCCCTGGCTTTCAAAGCTCACTTCCAACATTACTATCGGTATGAGGGCTATCGTCACAAAATGGCACCTTCAAGGGCTCGTGATTCATGCCAAGCATTACAACAAGATCTGCATAGATTGGGCGGCGATGGGTGCATTGGTGGGGATTTGACATCCTCAAACCCATACTTTCATTTTTTCCACTTTCGAATCGACCATCCTTCTCGAGGAGACGGAACTCCTACTTGGTCTCAAAAGATTCAAAAAGGACAACAAGATAAAGATCCTACCCATGTGGCAAAAGATCACCTCCGAAGAAATTCTCGAAAGTTTTATGCCTTTCGGAGCCATCAAGAGCGTCCAGACCCAAAGGGGAATCAACATGCAAAAGCTTGCGAAATGGACTCTGAGTGCCCTTGCAGAACCGACGGATGATGCATGTCTGGAGGGACTCATGAGGGGGTTTAAAATTTGCTTGGCAGGAGCCCTCCGATTCCCTTGCACCGACAATATCGTAGAGGAAGATCAATTGGGCTCAATTTATGGACTTTAGGAGGGCAAAAGAGTGGGGCCAGCCGTCCTTGCCAACCTTTGTAGTGATCTTACGGCTTCCAGCATGGGCCAACCTCCTTATAGGTGCATGTTTCTTCTCAATTGTTGGATCGATCTTCATTTCAAATTCAACCATCGTGAGGGAGTGCTGTTGACACCCGTTTTATGACCAATAAGTTGGGTCATCTCTTTATTCATTTTATATGATGCTCCGAGTTGTTCACTATTTATTGAGATTTCTTGGTCAGTTTGAGGTTTATTTGGTGAGTCTTGGCTCCTTGGATGGGTCTGGTTCCTTGTTGCTTTTCGTTGGTTGAAGCTTAGCAAGCGTTCAATTCATTTGAATCTTTACTGTCTCTAACGGTCTATAGCTGACGCGTTACACTCCTCTGACGCATCAGGCCATGGCCGTTACACTTTGAAGAGTCCTTGAGTGTAAGGCTTCTTTCTAGAGATTATCCTTTTGGTTATCCGTTGGCTGTGACAGTTCATCGTGCGGCCGTTACATTTCTCTAACGCGTCTTCATTCGACCGTTACATCCTTCAAGAGTCCAATTTTTGAAAGCTTCTCCCGTTGATCTTATCTTCTTAAGAGATAAGGTTTTGTTACGGTCTACCCCTGGAGCGTTACATTCCTTTGGCGGTCTATCGTGCAGCCATTACATCAAACAGAGAGTCCTGGCAGGTCTAGCCTTTTCTCTGCTACTCTGTGGCCGACTTGAGAGTTTGTTCTTGTGATTTCTCTTCCTAATCTGATCCTCATAACCTTCTGTTTGTTTCTATGGACTCTTGGGAGTATTATCTTCGAGAGTTTGCTAAGAATCATCCTACTTTTTAGCTGGATTATCCTTTGCTCGACCGGAGAGTTGGAGGGTCTATAAATAGAACCCTTGACTTCATGGCCTAAGGAGGAGAAATCTGGAGTTTGCGTCGAAATGCTGCTGCATTCAGGAGTCATATTCATCCAAGAGGAGTTGTTTTCCACGTCCATTTGTCTTATAATCAAGGGAGTACTTTGGTTTTGAGTGTCTAAGTTGATCATTGGCATATTTGTGTTCTTCCCTTTCTCTTTTCATCATAGCATTGTTCCACTTCTTCTTCCACATTCTTCTACTTGTTTCAATCATTTAAACATCTTTCCCACCTTTTTAAAACTTCAAGAGGGGTTTAAAAAACCAAACTTCCCCGGTATTCCCCTTTCCTTTTGAATGATATTAAGTTCCTTTGATTATTGATACTACGTTGCTTGAAAGGCTAATTTGGGGTTGTTTCTTGTGTTCTACATTTTTTGGCAGGTGTTCCAGAGTTCATTAGACGAGGCCCAAGCTTTCTAGTCGGCTGGAAGGTTTGGAGTTTGAAAGAATTCACAAGTTTGTTCTGCAGACACTCTGACGGTCTTCCTCAGACGCATTAGGCTACTCTAGCGGTCTATCGGGCGACCGTCACATCCCTGTGACGCGTAGGAGCTGGGCTTTTATTGGTTTCTATCTCCCGTGGATGAGTGCATCATCATCCTATTTCTAAGGTATTGATCAGGTCTTTGGCTTGTTTTACCTTAGTGGCGATCACGTTCTTCCTTGGTATTGGGCATTAGCTTTCTCTTTCTCATATCCCTTAGTTTTCTTTTGCTTGTTCCACCCACGCGGTGTGTTTTTATTTATTCCTTTGCTCCACGCTCCGGCGTGTGTTTTTCTTTTCCTTCCTTAGTTTAGTTTGATTGAGATAACATTGCCCATGCTAGAGCTGGTTCTGGTTGCCTAGGTTCATGGTTTACATGTTCATAGGTTGATTGAGATCATTGTTAATTGCTATTCATATTCATTATCATATCTATCTATTCTTATTTGCAAAACAAACACAACAAACAAAAATAAATCAACAGAATATTTCTTGGCGATCACGGTGGGACAACTTGTGCCAATCGTGTTTTGATCTCTGTTTAAACCTGCCATCATTCCTTTGCTTGGTTTTCCCCGGTTTTCCCTTTTATTTCCTATTGTTTCTCATTCTCTGGCTCCTCTGACGGTCTTCAGTCCCTGTGTTACACTGCTTCTGACGGTCCGATCTTCGACCGTCACATTATTCTGACACAGGTCTCCTAGACCGTCACATACTCCAGACAGGTACGCATCCCGAGGTGCATTTTAGTTCCGCAATTTTTGCTGTGATCTTTCTACTTGGGTGTTATCTGGTCTCCTCTCCAGTTGGTTATATATTCATATCATTGTGTGCATACTTGTTTGTTAGATTCTAGGCTAGAATTTGCATGCACTCCGGTGTGCATAGGTTCATTCATATTTTCATACCTTGGTGTGCGGACCTCTCATCTCCATATTCCTTGGGGCCAACTAGGAAATCACACCAGGGACCTCCATAAGTCCCCGCGAGCCGTGGATTCCTACACGGACGCCGGGCCGGTTGTACCTTTCCCACCCCGTGTCTAGGAGTGCATAAGTGAAGGAGTGATCATTTAGAGTCAAACCAAGCCTTATACCCTTCTCCTATCAGGAACCCATTGTTGAGAGTACATTTTAATCAATTCACTAATGTCCCAAAGGAGAAATCATAAAAATCTTGTAGCATCATCCTAAGCAACTTGGTTGACTTTGAGTGTTTTCATTTCTTTTTCACTTACATCTTTGCTAGGAATCATCTAAGTTTGATTGCTCATCGTGTGATTGTTTGTTGTCTTGTTTGCATATTTCTAAGGTTGTCCGTTGCATGTGGAGTCATCTCCATCCATTAGAGTCTTCATCACCCGGGGGCGATTCCCTCTCTTCCTCTTATTTCAATCCACTCTTCGAATCTTCAATGGCATCCTTTGATCTTCCTCGGTCCCAAGAGGAGTCCCTTCCTCAGGGCATTCTAGAGGACCCCTCTAGGGTCATCTCATTCCAGCCTCGGGAGGGGCCCGTTCCTCCCCCATCTTCTATTCCCATGGAGAGCGCTCCGTCCGCTCAACCTTCCCTTCCTTCGGCCAATTCTGTTCTTCAGATGATGGCCCAATTAGATCCGTCCCAACTTCAGGCCATCTATCAGGCTATGCAGGGGTCCAATACCTCGCCTTCTCCCATTATCATGGGCCAATCTAATCCTTCCGTCGCTCAGCCTAGAACTGATGGACCCGCTGTCCAACCCACTTCCATTGATCTTACTCCGGTCCAACCTAGGACCCTTTGCTTCTCCAATCTTGAAATGGGCCAGTCTTTTGGTTCGGCCCAACAACTCTTTGATATGGGCAACACCCTTGTTCCTCCTTTCCCGTCGGTTCATCACATCTCAGGCCCAGCTATGCTGCAAGTCCTTGTTGGTCCGAACGATTTTATGTGCCCTCAGCAAGGGGCAGCCCAGGTCCAGTCTAATGCGGGTCATCCTTCGATCCAATATCCTTCTTATGGGCCGCCTCCTCCATCGGCTTATCCCTCTATTCCTCAAAATTCATCTTTCGCTGTCCCTGCTCCCTCCCGAGAGCAGGAGTTGCTTGATAAATGGGCCGCTATGCAGCAACAACTCGATTTTCTTCAGAAGCGGGTTGGCCCTCAATCATTGGCGGACGTTCCAGTCCCTAGTTTCCAGAACATCCGGTTCCCTCCGCAGTCAGAGCTCCCAAACTATAGAAAGTATGATGGGAACATCAATCCCTTTATTCATGTGAGGGATTTCTTATATGAGTCGATGCAGTTTCAATATGATGATCGCCTTATGGCGTACTTATTCTGCCGATCACTGGATGTCGTTGCACTGGAGTGGTTTTATTCTTTGCCGCTGTAAGACGCTGAGAGCTTCAAGATAGTGAAAGATAAATTTATTCAGAGATTCCAAGATAGAGTCGGCCCGGAATACTCATTCACAGATCTGGTGGCCAAAAAGATGAAGCCAGATGAGGAGTTTGCTACCTACGCAGATCGATGGAGGCAAATGGCCGCTAGAGTGCCAGGCCACATCCCGGAGGAAGAGAAGGTCAAATTGCTGATTTCTAATGCTACTCCGACCTTCCGCAACATCCTAGCAATGAATGATATAGCCAATATGCATCAACTTTACAGCCGAGCGCGATTCATTCAGACTCAGTTCAAGGATTCCCCCATACACTCGCTCTTTGAAAACCAAAAGCCTAAGTATCACAAGAAACCTCAAGGGCCGGTTACCGAGGGGGTCCAAACGAACGAGCAAGTTCAAGCCGTTACCTTCCCATTCCAGGCCGCACCCTTCCGCCTTCCACAAAACCCCCACATTCCACAAAACCCCGCTCCCCAGAACTTCCACGCCGCTCCACAAAACCCTCTGCCTACTTTCACCGCTCCACGAAACACCTTCACCGCTCCACAACAACCTCCACAACCCCCACAATACCACAATGTCCCTCCCCCTAACGGCTACAATAACAACAATGCTAAGCGCTTAGGACCTAAGAGAGCCCAGTATCCCCCTTTGCCCGAGTCCCTCGCGGACATCTTTTCGGCTCTTATGTCAGTAAGTGCTATACAGCTTCCTCCGGAACGGCCCATCTGGAATCCAGCCGTTGATCAAACCAAATATTGCATGTATCATAGATAGCCGGGGCACACCATCGAAGGATGTTTTCAGTTTAGAGACCTGGTTTATGATTTGCATGAAGGACATAGAATCGATTGGGCCGAGATGCACAAGGCCATCGCTGAAATAAAAGAGAAAAGAAGGCAGCCGCCGAGGTAGCAAGTGCAGCAGCATCAAGCACTGCAGCCGCCACCACAGCAGCAACCACAGCCGGTTCAGGATCTGGGAATCCATCAAAACCCTATGCCGAACCATCCTCCAGCTCTACAACCTCAGCCGCCGGCACCGGCTCAGGTGAACGTAGTCCAACCCGTGGTTCCTAATGCCAGGTGGTCTTTTGATGATGACGGCGTTACGCCACAGATAATGGCCCTCCACCACAACCACCGTAATCCCCCTGTTTCCTCCATCCTCCTGCCTACCCGTCAAAACCCTTCTCTGCTTGTTCTCCCATTCACACCCGCTCCAGCAAATCCGCCACCACCCACAACTCCATCGTACCCACCACTAGTTACCTATGCTACCACCACTATCCCGTCATCCAATCCTTCACCCGTCACCCCGCATACACTAGTTCTTCCTCCATCCACACCATCTCCCATCATCACTACCCCACCTTTCACCAATTCTCCATCCATTATCCGTCCATCACCGCTCATTACCTCCACCAACGCAACCTCCCACTAGATCCCTTCTCCTGCACAGTCTACTCCACTCATTCACCCCACCGGGCTAATTATATCATCCCCTGAAGCCGTGCCGGCACAAAACCTCGCCCTACGGAGCGGGCAGTTGTTCCATCGAAATTATCCCACTACTTCTAATCCCCAGTCTTCCCAATCGGCGGCCGAGCAAGAAGAAGCTGAACCTCCGTCGGGTACCCAATACGACCTACTACATCATTTGGACAGGGTGCCCGCTAAGATATCTGTTTTGGAGCTTATTAAGAGGTCTACCCTTCACCAGGACGCTCTCAGAAACTTTCTACAAAAGGTGATGGTCAGTGAGGATATGGCAGTCGACAGTCTACTGATGGCACTGGCAGCTATCTCTAAAGGGCCGGCAATCACATTCTCAGAAACCGAGCTAGCTCCTCCAGAAGCTCGGAAAATGCCGCTCTGTATTTAAATCACTTTAAATAAAGTCAGCATTGATGCAGCGCTGGTAGATACGGGGGCATCGATTAATGTATGCCCGCTCAGTACTCTTCGAGCTTGCAACATCTCAGAGGAATTACTACGACCAACCCCCACCACCATAGCTGCCTATGATAATTCAAGAAGAGCCTGTCATGGGGTGGTCACTATTCAGGCAGAGCTTGGGCCTCTCACCATGCCCGTCGAATTCTATGTACTGGACATTGACCCTATGTTCAAGGCTATCTTGGGTCATCCATGGATTGATACTCTCAGCGCTGTACCCTCCACTGCACATCAATGCATTAAATTCCCTTTTCAAGGGAGGGTTGTCAAGGTGAAAAGCTTATCTACGGTCCAATCTGTGAAGGTCGTTTCAGACAAAATTCTTCCCACTTTATGGCCAAGCAGTCGGCCGGTCATCCCAGTACTAGATTTGAACTTTCCTTGGGCTTATGCATCTCGCAAGCCCGTTATTGCTCCTATTAATATTAAGATAAAACCCCAGATCTGAGACTACAAGGGCTGGGATATTATATTAAAACTGGGCTATCAACCGGGGAGAGGCCTCGGTGCACAACTGCAAGGACGAACCAAGCCCATCCCCAAGGGAAGGAAAATGGGAAGGAGAGTTCTAGGCTACCGAGAGACTGCATTATCTATGATGGGTGATTCTGGGCCACTCACCTGGGACTATCGTCAACATTTTGTCAGAGGGCCTCTCCAGCCCGGCACATTTACTTCACGGCCAGCTCTGCCAATAAAAAAAGATACAGTCTGTCCAGTTGCCAGTCCGCCCCCATTGCCAAGAGGGCCAGTTGATGACATGATTGACTATGGTCAGGCCCTTCAGGGGCTATTTTATGAAGAAGACTGCCAGATACATCAAGAGGTTCGACTCGTCCAATGGAGGCCGAAGAAGCAGCCAGTTCAGCATCCACGGGAGAAGGGGAGCTCGCTGATTGTCTTTTCTTGGTCTCCCTCCCGTTTTCAATCTCTGCTCCGCCGATGGGAACTTATACCCCGTCCTCCTCCGATTATGATAAATCCATCTTTCAATGATCCACTAGAAATTTTGATTGTTCCTTGCACCTGTGGGCGTTGTCCTTCCCTCAATCTTTTTGATTTATTTACTCCTCCTTCTCCTACCTCCGAACTCCATAAAATGTGGTTCTCTTCCTCCGATCCCCTCTTCGATTGCCTCTTTCCCTCTCTATTTCCTCCTCAACTTCCCTCGCCATCTTCCTCATCCTGCTTTATGATCTCCTTCGATCTCCAAAAAAAATGCCAAATTTGAAACAGAGATTTCGGTGGAAGATTATGCTACCCTGTCTCCATCCTCCTCCCAGGGGCACGAGTCCCCTGCTCCTTCCTTTCCAATAGATTTCCTTTCTCCTAGGATAGGAATAGGGTCCGTAGAGTTTAGGGAAGTAGAGTTAGTTAGGTTTAGAGAAGTAGGGTCTTGCTTTAGGTCGTCCAACCCTTCCTCCTCTGAGCCGTGCTCGCTTGCACGTTTCTCCAAATCTGTTCCTGATAGATTCCTGCAAGATTTAGCTCAGCGATGTCAGGCTCTTTTGAGATGTTAGGAGTTTGTTGCTACGGAAATTGTGATAGAAGATGAAGAGGAGATAGAAGGCGTGTGGAGCGACGACGAACTAGGTGTCTATGAAATCCTAGATGAAAAAGATCCAATTGATGAGGACAGCAATGTAGACGACACTGCCGATTTGTATGCGCACGGATTAAAGAGATTTGATGAGCCGTCATCGACAGTGGATGAACCTACAAAGAAAATAAATCTGGGAACTGAAGAAGATCCAAGGCCCATCATTATTGCCGCTAATCTCCCTCCACAGGTAGAAGAGGATTGGATTAAGGTTCTGAGAGAGTATAGCGATTCTTTTGCCTGGTCTTATGAGGACATACCAGGTCTTGACCCCTCTTTAGTAGAACATAGACTCGTGCTTAAACCAGGGGCAACACCTGTGAAACAAAGGTCAAGACGATTTCACCCCCACATGGCCTTGAAGATTAAGGAAGAGGTCGACAAGTTGTATAAGGCCAAGTTCATTAGAGTTGTCTTATATCCCCAGTGGGTGGCAAATATAGTCCCTGTTATCAAGAAGGATGGAAAGGTGCACATTTGCATCGATTTCAGGGATCTTAATAAAGCATGTCCCAAGGATGACTTCCAGCTACCTCATATAGACGTCCCGGTAGACAATACCGCCGGATATGAAGCTTTATCATTTATGGATGGATACTCAAGTTATAACCAGATCCGTCTCGCTCCGGAAGATCAAGAAAAAACTTCTTTCACCACGCCCTGGAGCACGTATTGTTATGTGGTTATGCCGTTCGGTCTGAAGAACGCGGGTGCCACCTATCAAAGGGCGATGATGGCTATCTTCCACGACATGATGCATATCTATATGGAAGCCTACGTGGATGATATTTTGGTGAAGCCAAGGACCAAAGAGGAACACCCCTCTATCCTGGCTAAGGTACTGCAAAGAGCCAGGGAGTATAAGCTAAAAATGAATCCGAAGAAGTGTGTGTTCGGAGTCTCCTCAGGGAAGCTGCTTGGTTTTATAGTGAGCAAACGGGGGATCCAGATTGATCCTAACAAAGCAAAAGCCATCATGGACATGCCCCCTCCGAAGAATATTACGGAACTTCGAGGATTGATTGGTCGACTGCAATTCATCAGAAGATTCATATCCCAACATTCTCAAAGGTGCCGCCCGTTTTATAAATTGCTCAAGGCGGGGGTCAAATTCGAATGGAATAAAGATTGTCAAAAGGCCTACGAAGACTTAAAGGTCTATTTATCCAATCCCCCAGTTTTGCAACCTCCTGTCCCTGGGAAATCCCTGATCCTATACATCTCGGTTATTGAGGACTCCCTAAGGGCGGTCTTAGCACAAGTAGACGATGAAGGGAAAGAGCGGACAGCTTATTACCTCTCTTGGTTGTTTAACCCAGCTGAGGCCAAATATATCGGTATGGAGAAGACTTGTGCCGCCTTAGTCTGGGTAGCTCAGAAGCTTAAACATTATTTCCTTGCCCACCCAGTTAGGTTGATCTCTAGAATGGACCCGATTCGCTATCTTTTAGAAAAGCCCGTCCTTTCTAGTAGGTTAGCTCGCTGGCAGAGCTTCCTCTCCCAATTTGATATCACCTTTGTCATTCAGAAGGTGGTCAAAGGATACACCATCACTGAGCATCTTGCCCATCTTCCTATTCCCCACACTGACTCTATTCAGGACGATTTCCCTGATGAGCATCTTTCTGCTATTTCTCACCATCCCTTTTGGTCTCTGCACTTCGATGGTGCGCTCAATTCTCAAGGCCAAGGGATCGGCGCTATTCTGCTCACCCCAGAGGGGGTGACCATTCCTTTTGCTTATCAACTCCGATTTCCTGCTACCAACAACATCGCCGAGTATGAAGCTCTCCTCGCCGGATTGAAGCACGCCTACCTCCTAGGCGCGCGTTATTTGAATATCGTAGGAGACTCCCAACTCGTCCTGCGGCAAGTTCTGTCCACTTACCGCACTCGTGACCCTAAGCTCAAGCCATATCAAGATTTGGTCACACTCATTGCTAGGCAATTTCGTAAACTAATCTATATCCATACTCCCTGTTCTCAGAACATGCTAGCTGATGCTTTAGCGTCTCTTGCTTCCTCTCTATCTTTCCCTCTCAGTTGGAGCACTGAGACCATCGTCGTTCAGAGACTGGACGCACCCTCTCTTCAGGATCCTTGGTACATCAACCTTAGGAAAACCGTAGAGGCAAGGGCTGAGAAGGAAGATCTCAAGGAAGTATCTCTAATGGAGCTAGAAGAGATTCTAGACGAAGTGGAATTGCCTTGGTATCATGAAATTGAGTTGTTTTGCAAAGATGGATCATTCCCAGAAGGGGCAAACGCTGAGCAGCGTAAGTCAATAAGAAGATCCGCCTCAAGGTATATCGTTGTTGCAGGAGAGTTATACAAGCATTCTACTAATGGAATGCTTTTGAGATGTTTGGATGATGAAGAAGCTTGAAAGGTGGCTGAAGCAGCCCATTCTAGTGAGTGTGGAGGTCATGTCAATGGCCAGGCGTTAGCAAAGAAAATCCTTAGGCAGGGCTACTATTGGCCCACTCTAGAGGAAGATTGCTCCCTCTATGTCCGGAGGTGTCTGAAATGCCAACTCCACGCTGATAAAATCCATGCTCCAGCTTCATCTCTTCATCCTCTTTCCGCTCCTTGGCCATTCTCTATGTGGGCTTTCGATGTTGTCGGCCCGCTCGGGGATCCCAATTCTCAAATCAAGTAGAAATCCTTTATCCTTACCGCCACAGAGTACTTCACCAAATGGGCCGAAGCCAAGGCGTACGCAGAGATTAAAGCAACAACGGTGTGCCGCTTCATCATGAAGAATATCATTTTGCGGTTCGGAGTGCCAAGTAGCATCGTCACTGACAACGGATCCCAGTTTGTTTCTCAAGAGCTCAGGGACCTATGTAAGAAGTTCAATATTGCATTGCATCATTCATCTTCATATTATCCTCAAGGCAATAGTCAAGCTGAGGCCACTAATAAAACCCTTCTTAAAATCATAAAGAAAACATGCGAATCTCATAAATTTTCAGACTGGCCAGAACGATTAGTGGAAGCTCTGTGGGCTTACCGCACCTCCATCCGTACTCCTACGGGACAGACTCCCTATGCTCTTACCTACGGGATGGAGGCGGTGCTCCCATATGAGATCTTGATCCCTTCCCTGAGAGTGCAGCTCGATAAAGAATTTAATCTCGATGAACGTCGAGAGGCATTGCTTGTCCAGTTGGAACTCTTAGATGAGAAGAGGATGAATGCAGCCGATCATGTATCCGTTTATCAAAAGAGAGTTTCGCGTTATTTTCAAAAAAAGGTAATTGAACGTAAATTTCAAAGAGGTGATATGGTTTTGAAACGCAAATTCATTCGGTCTGCAGGTCCTAGGTCCAAATTACAACCTAACTGGGAAGGACCGTTTGTTGTGAAAGAGGCTTATCCAGGGAATGCTTATCGTCTAGTAAACGCGGAAGGTGAGGAGCTCGCTCATGCATGGAATGGGTTGTATCTTAAGCATTTCTTTCCTTAGAGTCTAACCATGTGCCACCCCGGCAGCGAGGTGTCTTTTCCCTTTCGCTATGAAAAAGGTCCCGAGTGCAGCAATCACACACTACACGACATCCCTGGTCAGGTTTCCCGCTTTGTAGACATCGTTTCTCCTTGGCCATGCTTCGGGGGAAAGTCAAAGTCCATGTCCGTTTCTTTCCTCGGTTGAATCCAGGGGCAAGAGGTGAATAAGGAGGCGATGACCGATCTAGACACCCTGACGAGAGGAGGTCTCAAATAGGGGCAGTCCGTTATGACCTGACGCCACAAAAGAAAAGAAAAAGAAAAGCAAAAGCAAAGGAGCAATCTTTATGACAAAAAACAAAAGCTTATTTCAAAAGTCTGCCTATTATAGTTATAAGGCTCCAAAAAAGGAAAAGAAAGAATAAAGCTAGACATGGCAAGAGTGGCAGTATAGTTTCCCCGCGGGACGTCATGAGCCCGGTCGTATGCGTGCCTAGAGTGGACCAAGGTTCGATGATGGACACAAAGCCCCGGCGCAATAGACCGAATCTCTAAGGGGTTGTCTGGAAAGGAACTCAAGTCTTAAAAACTTCTATATCTGGCTTAAGCTTATCCCCGTATTCTATTTTTCTTTTTAGGACTAAGACAAGTACCCTGGGCATGGCCTTGGTAGAAGCACCGTCATGTGAGCAAGGTCTTGGCCAGGGGTTGTCACCTCTATTACACGCCAATCTCAGGAACTCTCAATCACATGAGGAGGACCCACGTTGTCGGGGGAAGCACCGGTTTTCAAAAAATCAAATATTTCCAAACTCCAAAAAAAATCCACATATTTTCCAAAATCCAAAAAAATCAAATATTTCCAAACTCCAAAAAAATCCACATATTTTCCAAAACCCAAAAAAATCAAATATTTCCAAACTTCAAAAGAAAATCCACATATTTTCCAAAACCCAAAAAAAAATCAAATACTTCCAAAATCCAAAAAAATCTCATATTGTCAAAATCTAAAAAAATCAGATATTTCAGAATTCAACAAGTCAAATGTTCTAAAGCTTCATCACATGCATCACATGCATTGCATTATTTCCATTGTATTTTTCTGCCTATTTAATAAGGCTCCACCCCTTGATCAAATATCAAGAAATGGTCATTTTCTAACTTGCTTCAAGGCAAGGGGTTGAGTCTAAGAACAGATCTAACTTGTTTCTTGTCTAAGTGTGTGCAGAGCGCAGGTTCAAGCCCGGGTTTAAATTTCTCAAATTTGCAGGTTCAGGTCTGTAACGCGCCAGAAGCAGGCCGTCACAGTCAGGTAACGGTCCATCATTCGACCGTCACAGTGCTCAGCAGGTTGGCTTTCATTCTCTTAGCAGGCCTTCCCTGACGGTCTGGGCTATGACCGTCAAGTCCTTCTAACGGTCTATCATTAGACCATTACATCCTCCAGAGAACAGAATTCTCAGTCCATTCCCCCTGACGGCCTATCGCCAGACCATCACATCCTTCTAGCGGCCCTGTGAAGGACCATTACACTCTCCAGAGACTTTGTTTTTCAGGTCATTCTAGCCAAATCAAGCAACAATTCATGTTCATTTCGATTAAAACATTTCCATCTCATTTCAATAGAACTTAATGAAACATAAGATTGATAAATTTCAATTCTGATAGTCAATGTTTGAACAAAAAGTCAAGCTACATTCAAATTACTATCTGCAAGAGGGCGGATCTTCCTTAATTCCTTCACGTAGCCACGGCGTGCTTCGTCATTTTCTTCCACTTCCTCTTGCCATGGACGCGCCTTGCTGATCTCCCACATGATCAATGCATTCCGAATTGCTCTTTCATCTTCCTCCACCTCGGTCCGGGGTAGCCCGATCTGAAGATAGCACCGTGCGGGTTGTAGATCGTCAGGGTAGTATTCCCCACTAGCTAGAGGTCAAGGCCTGGTCGCCGCGGTGTTCTAAGCAAAGTGCTCCGAAGGATTCTTGGTCGCATTGAGAACTTCTCTATTGGCAAGGTGTTGAGGAAGAGGCGCCATTCGTCCCGCATTTTCTTGCCCGCCGTCCGGCATTCCACCTGAGAAGGAAATCCAAATGCCCCTCTAATAAAGAAGAGAGGGTGGCTCCCGAAGATCTGGCTAGCAGAAGTTATATCCTCCTTGGGATGGAACTTAATTCTCACTCCCATCCAGCACTCGAGGAGTATCATGGAGCCGTATAGAGGTCCTCCTAGGCACGCCGAGCTTAGTCCTTCATAGAGATATGAGAGAATCGCTTGAGAAACGGACATTCCCCGCCACAACCCGCTAATAATGTTAAAATTTTGGGTATCTAAGAGGTGGTCGGTAGTGGTGAAAAGGAAAATCCTACATAAGCAAACCGACACCGCCTTGGCTATTGCTTCATGTCTCTCCCACTTATTTTTGCAATGAGAGACTATCCATTGTGCCATGGGTATCAAATGAATGTGGTGCGGGCTGATCATGGTCCTCACGTCCTTTGGATTGTGTATGAAATCACTTAAGATCAAGGCCGGGTCAATTGGTTCCACCGTATGGCAAACTAGGTCTTCATCCTCCGCCTTAGTCTTAGGAAGGGCTAGGTAGGTTTCTACCTCCTCTAATAGGACTGTAGCTTCAAAGGAAGGGAAGATGAAGGTATGTGTTTGTGAATGCCACAATTCTATGAGGGCTGAGATGCTTGGTCAATATAAAGTCAATTTTTGAAAATTCTTGCCTAAGACCAATAGAGGTTGGATGTGCCATGCTCTAAGGATTGATAAAACCTCTAAAGGGAGTTCTTTGATCATGGGAGCCACCCACTTCAAGTTGGAGTAACATCTTGGACCATGAAGAGGCTAGAAGAGAGAAGAAGGATGAAGAAGAGGAATCATAAGTAGTTGAAGTGCAGAATTATTGAGCTTGGTTAAGGAACTAGAACTTACCACCCTTTGAGCATTTGAGCTCAGATGCTTGGAGACTGAGCTCAGCCTTTGCAGCTCTCCATGTTCCTTTCTCGCAGCTTTAGGTCCAGTATAGACCTTCTCCTCCATGCCCATCACTTCGAAGCTTCTCTTCATGGTGTTTCCTGCCCTTGAAGGATGTTCTTCAGCCCGTGTAGCAGAAAATTCAGAAAGCTACGATTTTTGGCTAAGTTCCCAGGTTTTAAAGGCTTGCTTTTGGCTCTAGAATGATAAGATATGGGTTAGAAAGCCTTATCTCGAGTTTAGGAGAGTTCTAGTGGGGGTTTAGGTGGTTAACCTTCGAGTTTGGACTCTCACGGCATAATCCATCTCAGAGTACACCTTGTTCTCTGGCGGTCTATCGTAGGACCGTCATTTGTCTGTGACGCACCACTCCTAGGCTGTTACATTTCCTGTGGGTTTCTTTTAGCCCAATCTCGTTCTGTCAAGCTTAACGGTCCAACTTTAGACCGTTACATCTTTTGACGCATGAGCCTTGAGCCGTCACGTTTCCTGCCGTTCAGTATTGGATCCTTCATTGCTCAATCATTCTTGACGGTCTGGGTCACGGCCGTTACTTCACTCTGACGCTCCAGGTATGAACCGTCACATTTTCTGCAAGCTGCTTCAGTCCAGCATGATTCTGTCATCTCTAACGGTCTTGATTCGACCGTTACACTCTTCTGACGCTCCCCCAATGGACCGTCACGTTTCCTGCTGCCCAGTTTTACAGTTTGGCCTCTGTCATCTCTGATGACCTGCAGTTGATGCGTTACATAACTCTGACAGTCTGGATCTAGACCGTCATATTGTCTGCTGCTGGATATGTGCCATTTTTTTTCTGCCTGTGGTTAGACCTGCCGGTCTTACACACCATCCTATCCTTCATTTACACGTATCTCATCTCATCCATACATATTCCATTTACACAATTTCACTCATTCCATTCATTTCTTTCCCACATGTCCACTTATTCCATCACACACATTTACACATAATTCATTTTCACACATCCACACATTCATTTCCTGCATTCACACATTCATTCCACATATTCATCCAGTCATTCACATAACTATTCCATTCATTTGCATTTCCATTCATACATTTCATTCATTCATTCATTCACATAAAAACAACCACAAAAGCCAAAAAAAGATTTTTTTTCATTTCATTCATTTTCATTTTCATATAAGTCATGTACAAGTGTAATAAAAGAAGATAAATACAAGCTCACTCGGTCGGCTTGTCTGTCGGGCCGCCGTCATCATCTCCACCCTCGGGTCTCCTAGCTGGTGGCGCTATGGAGGCACTCTCCTCCTGCTGTCCCCTCTATGCTCTCTCATTCCTCCGCTGGCCGGAGGAACTGACAAGAAAGTCGGCTACTGTTCCGCTCCGGGCAACGCTCCTCTGTACTCCGCTCTGGGAGGCGCTCCGCTCCGGTCCTCGACCTATCATCCGAACGGTCCTCTCCAGAGTCCACAGCTCGATCTTCATGTCGTAAGCCTGGCGCCGAGCCTCGCGTGCCTCGGTCCGGTTGCGCTCCAAGTCGGTAGTCTCGATGCGGAGTCTCTCCACCTCAGCCCGTGACTGAGCCAGCTCAGCCCGAATCTTCTCCGTCTCCGCCCGTGTACGCTCCGCCTTGGCTACCGCTGCGGCTAGCTCTCTCGCCTGTAGTTTGCATCATAATTAGTCAAAATAAGCATTTAATTTTGCATAAACATAAACATTTAGTTTCTTACCCGCTCTGCGAGGGTGGCCTCCACCTCCTCAGCCCGAGTAGCCACTCGGGTGAACCCAGCGTCGCGCTCAGCTCTGCCTCCCGCAGGCTGTAACGACGACGATGGGGCATCGGGTCCCGCTCTTTGGGCTCCCTCAGCCCGCTGCATTTATGAATCATGGTCAGTCATTCGCATTTGCATACATTTGCGTTATAAGCATAATCATTTAAGTCTCAGGTTTTTCGAATCTCACCAGAAGCTCCAGGGCGGTCCGGTACTCATCCCGCTGCTGGATGGTCGCATGGAGTAGCCCTTCGAGCTCGGCTATCCGTCCCTCAGGGTCTAGCTACATTTGGAAATCATAAGTCAGTGCATATAGAATTTTTTAGAATAGAATGAGTTTAGGGTTTAGAAGTTTCATACCGGTCGTCGGGTACCTCGGTACACCTAGACCCCGTATCGCCGGGCGAAGGCCTTCAGATACGCCTCGTCGCTCTCGGACCGCTCCTTTACCGCTCGGCCCCGTCTGTTCCAGTCGTGGACGTATTTCGCCTTTCGGGCGCACCAATCCACGTCGCCGCTAATCCCTTTTGATGACTTGCCCGGGCGCTCGTCGTCGCGGCGTGGGAAGGTCACCTCGGGCTGATGTAGTCCCCTGGTTCGCAGGATCAACCGGTAGTGGAGTGGCTCAATGACGTTGATACAGTGCAACCAAACGTCTCACCCTCGGTATGATAGGGATGCCTGGACCCATGGCTGTCCCTCGTAGCCCTCATCTCGGTACGGGGTCCATCTCACCTGAAAGTCATGTTAGTTCATTTGTCAGCATATAGAAACATTCATAAGCATATAGAATATTCATAAGCATTTAGAAGCATTCAAAGCATTTAGAGTTCTGGGCTTACCGCCGTATGCGGGAAGGAGTCCAGGTCGTCCTGGATCGCCCGGGTCAGTCTGGTGATCGACCCTGAGTCCCTGGCGACAACCCATCGTCTGGCGATCGAGATCTGCTCGAGATATTGTAGTGTGCCTCGCCCAATCCCAGGGAGGTACACGAAGGTCCAGATCTGCATTTAGGAGTCAAATGTCAGTCAATTGCATAATCATTTGCATAATCATAATAGGAAGCATTTAAGTCAAGTTTACCTGTAGGAAAGGCGAGAAGCCGTCCAGCATTGTCTGTCGGTCCGTCGTACTGAGTGACTCAAACAGGAAAGCCAGGACCGCTACTCACCATGCATACTTTCCTACTCTGCCTAAGTCCTTGAGCAATGGTAATAGTCTGCAACTAATCACGTCCGCTTGAGTAGCGAACAGCAGCTTCCCAAATAGCAGCATGAGGAACCGCCTCAGCACGCGGTCTCCCTCCGGTCCTGCTTCTACCGCCACATGTGGGTGCACCTGCTCAATCACTCACCCGAGATGCTCCTCGGGTAGCTCTCCCATTGCAATAGCAGCTCCCCTCAGTCCCACACTGTCCTGCAGTCTCGATCTCGAAAGCTGGGACGAGGTGTGGCCCGATCTGATCAAATCCAAGCCCAGCAACTCCTGGGCTAGGTCCATGTAGTTCCCGTAAGTCCACCCGATGACTGCTGCTCCGTGGACTCTCAATCCAGAAATCCTCGCCATGTCTTCTAGCGTGGGGATCATGCGGCCCCATGGGAAGATGAAAGCTCTGCTAACTGGGTCCCACCACTCGTGCAATGCGTATAGCAGCGGCGTGTCCATCCTGATTGCCTCGATGCTCAGCACCTCGGCGAATCCCATAGCAGCGAGCTGCTCTCTCTGGTAGTCGGGCAATGCCTGGTAAACCGCCCGGATCTGGAGCCAGGAGATCCTCGTCCGTCTCTTTTCTTGTATTCATTTAGATCATAAATTAGTCAATTGCATCATAAAAACATTACATGACATTCATATAATGAAAACAAATAAAAAATTGAAAAAATTGAATAATTGAAAACCCTAAAAATAGTTCTGGTCTCTGGTGAGTGTGACGGCCCAGGGGTGGTGCGTCACAGTGCTCTAACGCACCAGGGGTGGTGCGTCAGAGTTGTGACGGTCACTGGTAGGACCGCCACATCCCCTGTAGAAGGGTGGTCCCCATTTTCATTCCTTGGCTTCCCACTTTGGCCAAATGACCTACAGACGTTTCTAATGGGTTCGTAGACCCATTTTCTACCCCCCATTCATGCATTCATGCGCTTAAAAATTCATTAAAAGTAAAATTGGGGTTTTAGGGTGAAGGGGCCTACCTCATGCTCTTGGCCTTTTTTCTTCTTCTTCTCTGTTGCTGGAGCCTCTCCCTCGTCCAAGGGAGCATCTCCTTGTTCTTCTACGGCCGTGGGGCGTTCTTCCTCCGTCGTGGGCGCCATCGCCGCCATTTCTCCCTCTTCGGCCGGTGGGACCTCCTCGCGGTCCACACGAGCCCTGAAGCGGCGTATCGCCTTCCTTTTTCTCCCCTTTTCTCTTCCAAAAGGCCTGAGAGCCTCGTCGCCGGCCATCTTTTGGTGGTCGCCGACGATGGTTCTCGGTGGTTGGGGATTTTGGGTGTTAGGGCTGTGAGTGAATGCTTGAATGAGGCTTGTGACCGTTTGATTTGTTTTTTTTGAACGCCCAGAAAATGTGACGGTCTATCGTAAGACCGTTACATTCTCTAACGCGTCTACGTGCGACCGTCAGGTCAGTTTGAATTTTTCATTGGGGGATGTGAACCGCCAATCTCTAACGGCCCATCCTTAGACCGTCAGAGGTGTGACGCACCCAATGTAGACCGTCATAGTTTGCAAATTTCTTGATGAAGAATATAGTCTATTTGATGCCTGAGGGCCACTTTGGTAATGGGTTGGGTTAAGGGGGGGTGGTCTACCCGGGTTGGCCCACCCATCCCTTAACCTAACCCGGGTGGAGTAACTCATTCCACCTATTTAAGTGGAATGAGTTAATCCACTTTAACCCTATCCGACCCGGGTTAAGGGAAAAGGTATCAAACAGGGAGTAAGTCAACCGACCCCAGTTAACCCATCCTAACCCACCTTAACCCATTGTCAAAGAGGCCCTGAATGATTGCATTTTCTGCCATGGGGTAGATTATTAATGGAATTCATGCGTACAAATGGTTATACCTTGTTTCATGTTCATATTTATTGTTATTGGCTAACCTTTTGTTCATGGATGAAGTTATGAACATCATGCTCCGCCGTTCGTCAGGCAGGTAAGTCAGGTACAGTATCCCGATTCCCTTGTCCTTTAATGCATTACTATATGTTATCTATGATATATTATCTCGAGAACCGACTGGTCATTCATGTGTTCTGGGATCTGATGTTCCCCTCTAACAAAAATGATGATGATCTAAGTGCACATGTTTGATCGTTGGATAGGCCGTTAGGTTGGAAAAGTTTGGGGACGATGGTTCTGTCTTACACGCCGTGGTTGCAGATGGTGTCCTGACCCTGATTTCTCCGGTCTAGCAATACTATTCTTGAGTATCTTGTTATTTTATCTTTCTTTGCATTCGTTTTGATGATTTCTTTTTGTTTTAGCCCAGCATGCATCATGCGCATCTTTGAGCTTTCATGAATCGTCATCTGTTCAAAGTGTCTCAATAATGGTGAGTAACGATGTTCATGTTCTCGAATAAGGAGAGTCATTCCACTCTGAGTTGGAAGGTCTTCTTCGATCTATTCGCTTGATCTGGTTGGCTGAAGATTCTTGTCTGGAGTTTAGTCGATTCTCTTTTTCTTTTCCGTTGCCTCCGGCGGCCAGCCGTGTTTTCCTTTCCTTAGTTGTTAGTTGTTAGTTCCTCCAGACATGCATCATTTGGTTGGCTATTTCCTTGTGATTAGTTCGGAGTTTTTCAGAAAATTCCTATCGCTTGTTGGTTGAGAACGGGTGTCGTTTGCCTTAACACCCGCTTTTCAGTCCGCTCCGCTTCATTTTCGCTTCATCTCCATGTTCCATTTCGCTTTCGCTTCACCTCCGCCCGCTCCCCTGCAAAGAGGGCGTTAAGAAGGGGCATCTGTTGACACCCGTTTTATGACCAATAAGTTGGGTCATCTCTTTGTTCATTTTATATGATGCTCCGAGTTGTTCACTATTTGTTGAGATTTCTTGGTCAGTTTGAGGTTTATTTGGTGAGTCTTGGCTCCTTGGATGGGTCTGGTTCCTTGTTGCTTTTCGTTGGTTGAAGCTTAGCAAGCGTTCATTTCATTTGAATCTTTATTGTCTCTAATGGTCTATAGCAGACGCGTTACACACCTCTGACGCATCAGGCCATGGCCGTTACACTTTGAAGAGTCCTTGAGTGTAAGGCTTCTTTCTAGAGCTTATCCTTTTGGTTATTCGTTGGCTGTGATGGTTCATCGTGCGGCCGTTACATTTCTCTAACGCATCTTCATTCGACCGTTACATCCTTCAAGAGTCCAATTTTTGAAAGCTTCTCCCGTTGATCTTATCTTCTTAAGAGATAAGGTTTTGTGACGGTCTACCCCTGGAGTGTTACATTCCTGTGGCGGTCTATCGTGCAGCCGTTACATCAAACAGAGAGTCCTGACAGGTCTGGCCTTTTCTCTGCTACTCCGTGGCCGACTTGAGAGTTTGTTCTTTGTTGACACCTGTTTTATGACCAATAAGTTGGGTCATCTCCTTGTTTATCCATATGATGCTCCGAGTTGTTCACTCTTCATCGAGTCTCCTTGATCAGTTTTAAGCCTGTTTCTTGGGTCCTCTCCTTGGTTGAGTGTGGTTTATTGTGGCCTTTTATTTCGATGAGCTTAGCAAGCTTTGCACCTTTTTCCTCATTGTTAATAACGGTCCTCCCTGGGGGCGTTACTTCTATATAACGCATGATCCCTGGGCCGTTACTTATTGAAGAGTCCTAAAGTTTGAAGCCTTTGTTCTAAAGCTTATCCTCTTGCTTATCCGTTGAATCTAACGGTCTGTCGTGCAGCCGTTATTTATTCCAACGCGTCCAGCCTTGGCCGTTACTTTCCTTCGAGAGTCCAACTTATTTGATCTTTTTCCTGTTGATCTTATCTCTTTTGAGATAAGGTTGAATGTAACGGACGTTCCCTGGCGCGTTATTTTCATGTGGCGGTCTGTCGAGTAGCCGTTACATCCAACAGAGAGTCCTTGCAGTTCAGGCCTTTTCTATGCTACTCCGTGGTCGAGATAAGAGTTTGAATTATTGATTTCTCTTCCAAATCTGATCCTCTGAACCTTCTGTTTGTTTCTATGGACTCTTGGTGATATTATCTTCAAGGATTTTCTAAGAGTTATCCTTTTATCTTGCTGGATTATCCTCTGCTCGACCGGAGAGTTTGAGGGTCTATAAATAGCACCCTTAACTTCATGGCCCGAGGGAGGAAGATCTGGAGTTCGCGTCGAAGTGCTGCCGCATTCTGGAGTCACATCTGACCAAGAAGAATTGTCTTTCACATTCATCTGCTTCGCGGTGAAGGGAGTATTCGTTCCGTTGGTTTTCAAAGTTCATCATTACATATTGTGTTCTTCCTCATCTCCTTTTCATCAAAAGCATTGTCCCTCTTCTTTTTCCACGTTCTCCCTGGTTTTTCATCATCTAAACATCCTCCTATCTTTTAAAACGCCCAGAGGGGTTAAAAAACTAAAACATCCCCGACACTTTCCTTTCCTTTTGCATGCTATTGAGTTTATTGAAGAATTGATGCTATATTGTTTAAAGGGCTAATCTGGGTCTGTTCTCTTGTGTTTTCACGTTCTTTGGCAGGTTTACAGGTTCACTACACGAGGCCCAAGTCTTCTGGCCGGCTGGAAGAGTTGGAGTTAAAAGCATTCACAAGCTATTACTGCAGGTTATTTGACGGTCTTGTGCAGGGGCGTCATATTCATATAGCGGTTCATCGAGCGACCGTCACTTCCCAGTGACGCGTGGGCTTTCGGCCGTTACATTCCGTTGATCTGCAGATTTCCCTGATTTTATCTCTCCCATGGGCGGGTGCTTCATCCACCTATTTCCAAGGTATTTTCAAGTCTTTGGTTTGTTTCTACTTTGGTGGCGATCACGTTCTTTCTTGGTATTGGGCATTAACTTTCTCTTTCTCTCTCATATCTCTTATTCTCTTTCCTTGTTCCACCCTTGCGGTGTGTTTTTTATTTGCTTTTGCTTTACGCCCCGGCGTGTGTTTTTCTTTATTTCCTTTGTTTAGTTTGATGATTGAGATAGCATGCCCATGCTAGAGCTTGTTCTGGTTGCCTAGGTTCATGGTTCACATGTCCTTGGGTTGATTGAGATCTTTGATTTTTGCCTGTCATCTTTATTGCACATAAAACAAAAAGAAGAAGAGAAGCAAAAACAAATCAACAGATAATTTTTTGGCGATCACGGTGGGACAACTTGTGCCAATCGTGTCTTGATCTCTGTTTAAACCTGCCATCATTCCCTTGTTTGATTGCCCTCGGATCTCCCTCTTACTTCATCTTATTTCTGGTTTTCTGGGTGTTCTGAAGACCCTCTGTCCCTGCGTTACTCCACTCTGACGCATGGGCGTTGGACCGTTATACGCCTGATCCTGTGTGCGGGCTTTTCACGGATTTCTCTTTTATTTCTGGTTGTTTTTGGCTCTCTGGCTCATCCGACGGTCCTGGTGCTCTGCGTTATATTACTTTTGGCGGTCTGGCCTTCAACCGTTATTATCTTCTGACGCAGGGTCTATAGACCGTTATACTCCAGACAGGTACGCATCCCGAGGTGCATTACTTTCCGCAGTTTCTGCTGTGATTTCCTTACTTGGGTGATATCTGACTTCCTCCTTGATTGTTCTACATACTTACATCATTGTGTGCATAATTGTTTGCTAGATTCTAGGCTAGATTTTGCATGCACTCCGGTGCACATAGGTTCATTCATACTTTCATACATTAGATTGCATTTTTCCCACCTTGGTGTGCGGACCTCTCGTCTCCATATTCCTTGGGGCCGACTAGGAAATCACACCAGGGACCTCCATAAGTCCCCGCGAGCCATGGATTCCCACACGGACGCCGGGCCGGTTGTACCATTTCCACCCCGTGTCTAGGGTTGCATAAGTGAAGGAGTGGTCACACTTAGAGTCAAACCAAGCTTTACGTCCATCTCCCGCCAGGAACCTATTGTTGAGAGCTCATATTAATCCATCCACTAAAGTTCCAAAGGAGAAATCATAAGAATCTTGAAGCATCATATTAAACAACTTGGTTGACTTTGAGTGTCTTCATCTCTTGCTACTTACATCTTTGTGATAAATAATCTAAGTTTGGTTGCTCATTGTGTGTTTGTGTTGTGTTGTTTGCATCTTGTTAAAGGTTGTTCGTTGCATGTGGAGCTGTTTTCGTCAGTTGGAAGCACTTCCTAGGGTCGACTCATTCTCCAAGTGCTACTCAAATCCGCTCTTCGAATCCACCATGACTTCTTTCAATCCTCCCCGTTCCCAAGAGGATTCTTTTCCTCAAGGGCTTCTTGAAAATCCTGCTAGGGTTACCTCGTTCTCTTCTGGAGAGGGGACGGCCCCTCTTCCGTCCTCTACCTCCATGGAAGGTGGTCAGGCTACCCCTTCCTTCTCTACTCCTTCTGCGAGCTCCATTCTCCAGATGATGGCCCAATTGGATCCGGCCCAACTCCAAACTGTCTATCAGGCCATGCTAGGATCCAATATCTCCCCTCCCACGATTATGCAGGGTCAATCCAATCCTCTCATCCAGCCCACTCCAATTAATCTCACTCCGGTCCAACCCCGGACCATCACATTCACCGGCATGGAGACGGGCCAATCTTCCGCTTCGGCCCAGCAATCTGTTGACAAAGGGAAGTCTCCTATCCCTTCTTTCACTCAGATGGATCATCACTTGTCTAGCACACTTGTTCCATAAGTTCTGCTGGGTCCCTCCGATTTTCTGCACCCTCAGTCAGGGGTGGTCCAAGCCCACTCCAATCTGGGTCAATCTCAGGCCCAATATCCTTCTTATGGACCCCCTACGTCGGCCTCTTATCCTTCGGCTCCTTCTTATGGGCTCCCACCTCCTACTACAATTCACCCCTCTGCTCCTCAACTTCAAGCATCATCTCTTGCTACCCCTGCTCCATCCAGAGAGCATGAATTACTTGATAAATGGGCCACCATGCAATAACAACTCGACTTCCTCCAGAAGCGGGTTGGCCCACAATCCTTGGCAGATGTTCCTGTCCCCAGCTTCCAGAACATCCGGTTCCCTCCCCAGTCCGAGCTCCCCAATTATAGAAAATATGACGGGAACGGCAATCCCTTTATTCACGTGAGGGATTTCTTATGTGAATCGGCCCAATTCCAATATGATGATCGTCTTATGGCATATTTATTCCGCCGATCATTGGACGGTGTTACACTGGAATGGTTTTATTCTCTGCCATTGGAAGAAGCGGAGAGGTTTAAGGTAGTAAAAGACAAGTTCATTCAGCGGTTTCAAGACTGGGTCGGCCCGGAATATTCTTTTACAGATCTGGTGGCCGAAAAGATGAAAACAGATGAGGAGTTTGCCACTTATGCAGATAGGTGGAGGCAGATGGCCGCTAGAGTGCCTGGCCATATTCCGGAGGAAGAGAAGGTCAAGCTACTTATTGCAAATGCTACTCTAACCTTCCGAAACATCCTGGCAATGAACGACATAGCCAACATGCGCCAACTATATAGCCGGGCGCGCTTTATTCAGACTCAGTTCAGGGACTCCCCTATCCATTCTCTGTTCGAAAACCAAAAGCCCAAGTACCATAAGAAGCCACAAGGGCCGGTTACAGAAGGGGTCCAAACGAATGAGCAGGTTCAAGCTGTTGCTTTTCCATTCCAAAATGCACCTTTCCGCTTCCCTCAAAACCCCCGCACTCCACAAAATCCCGCTCCACAGAACTTCCAAATCACTCCGCAAAACCCTCCGCCCACCTTCACCATTCCACAAAACACCTTTGCCGCACCACAGCAACCACCACAACCCCCACAATACCACAACGTCCCTCCACCCAACGGCTATAACAACAACCCAAACAACAAGCGCCCGGCTCCCAAGAGGGCACAATATCCTCCACTGCCAGAAACCCTCACGGATATTTTCTCGACTCTTATGTCGGTTAATGCTATACAGCTTCCTCCGGAACGGCCCAACTGGAATCCGGCCATTGATCAGACGAAGTATTGTATGTTCCATAGGCAACTGGGACATACCATTGAAGGATGTTTTCAATTTCGGGACCTAGTATATGATCTTCATGAAGGACAGAGGATAGATTGGGCCGAAATACACAGGGCCATCGTAGAAATTAAGGAAAAGAGAAGGTAGCCGCAGAGGCAGCAAGTGTAGCAGCATCAAGCACCGCAGCCGCAGCAGTCGCCACAACAGCAGCAACCACAGCAGGTTCAGGATCTGGGGATCCATCAAAATCCGATGCCAAACCATCCGCCCGCTCCACAACCTCAGCCGCCGGCGCCGGCGCAAGTCAATGTAGTCCAACCCCCGACTCCTAACACCGAGTGGTCTTTTGACGATGATGGTACTGCACCACAAGTAATGGCCCTCCACCATAACCACCGCAACCCCCTCACTCCTTCATTTATCCTCCCTACACACCCAACACCCTCTCCGCTTGTCCTTCCATTCACACCCACACCAGCAAATCCACCACCACCCACAGCGCCATCATACCCACCATTAGTTACCCCCGCTATGGTCATAACCATCCCCTCATCCAATCCTCCGCCCGTCACCCTGCCTACACTCGTCCTCCCACCATCCGCACCATCCCCCATCATCACCCCACCTTCCGCTCATCCCACGCCACTCATCCGTCCACCATCTCTTGTTAACCCCAACGTCACCCCTCACCAAATCACCTCTCCTACGCAGTCTATTCCACTCATCCACCCTACCGGGCCAATAATATCATCTCCCGACGCCGCGGCAAATTACGCCTTAAGAAGCGGGAAGTTGTTCCATCGGAATTACCCCACCACCTCCAATCCCCAGTCCTCTCAGCCAGCGGCCGAACAAGAAGAAGCCGAACCTCTACTAGGACCTCAGTATGACTTGCTACATCATCTCGATCGAGTGCAGGCCAAGATATCAGTTCTGGAACTTATCAAAAGGTCCACCCTGCACCAGGACGCTCTCAGGGATTTCTTACAAAAGGTGATGGTCAGCGAGGACATGGCAGTTGACAGCTTACCAACAGTGCTAGCAACTATTTCTAAAGGGCCGGCAATTACATTCTCAGAAACCGAGCTAGCACCTCCAGGAGCTCGGCAGATGCCGCTCTGCATTACAATTATTCTGAATAAGGTCAGCATTGAGGCAGCACTGGTTGACACAGGGGCTTCAATTAATGTATGCCCACTCAGTACTCTCCGAGCTTGCAATATATCGGAAGAATTGTTACGACCTACCCCCACCACTATAGCAGCATATGACAACTCAAGGAGAGCATGTCACGGGGTAGTCACTATTCAAGCGGAGCTCGGGCCCCTTACTATGCCCGTGGAGTTCTATGTGCTGGACATTGACCCCATGTTTAAGGCGATCTTGGGTCGTCCATGGATTGATACGCTCGGTGCCGTACCCTCCACCACACATCAGTGCGTCAAATTCCCTTTCCAAGGGAGGGTCGTCAAAGTCAAGAGCTTGTCCACGGTTCAATCGGTTAAAGCCATTTCAGAACAGATTCTTCCTACACTTTGGCCAAGCAGCCGACCAGTCATATCAGTGCTGGATTTGAACTTCCCTTGGGCTTATACACCTCCTAGGCCCATCACTACTCCAGTTAACATCAAGATGAAGCCCCAGATCCGAGACTCAAAAGGCTGGAACATTATACTGAAACTGGGCTACCAACCGGGGAGAGGCCTCGGTGCACAATTACAAGGAATGACCAAGCCCATACCCATGGGGAGAAAGATGGGAAGGAGAGGTCTTGGCTATCGAGAAACCGCATTATCTATGATGGGTGATTCTGGGCCACTCACCTGGGACTACCGTCAACACTTTGTTCGAGGGCCTCTCCAGCCCGGCACATTAGCTCTACAGCCGGCTCCGTTAGGGAGAAATACAATATGTCCAATTGCCAGTCCACCGCCAATAGTGAAGAGGCCAGAAGATGATATGCTTGATTATGGTCAAGCCCTTCAGGGGTTGTTTTATGAAGAAGACTACCAAAAGAAGCAAGAGGCTCGGCTCGTGCAATGGAGGCCGAAGGAGCAGCCAGTCGATGATCCACGGGAGGAGGGGAGCTTGCCAATTGTCTTTTCTTGGTCTCCCTCCCGCTTTCAATCTCTCCTCCAACAATGGGATTTCTTACCCCATCTTCCTCCTATCATGGTAAATCCATCCTTTGTTGATCCGCCCGAGATTCTATTTGTTCCTTGCGCTTGCGGGCATTGCCCGCCCATTGATCTATCCACTTTATTCACTCCTCCTCCTCCCAACGCCCAACTCCACGAGATGTGGTTCTCATCTTCCGATCCCTTCTTTGACTGCATCTTCCCCGAGCTATTCCCTATGCAGCTCCCGCCTCCTCCATCTTGCTATGTAGTCTCTGCTGATCTCCAAAAAAAAAAAACGTCAAATTCGAAACGGAGATTTCAGTGGAAGATTATGCTACCCTGTCTCCATCCTCATCCCAGGGGCACGAGTCCCCTGCTCCTTCCCTTCCACTAGGTCCCCTTTCTCCTAGGTTAGGATTAGGGTCCATCGAGTCTAGGGTAGTAGAATTAGTTAGGTCTAAGGAAGTATGGTCTTATTCTAGGTCGTCCAACCCTTCCTCCTCTGAGCCGCGCCCGCTTGCGCGTCCTCCCAAATCTGTTCTTGATAGGTTCTTGCAAGACCTAGCTCAGCGTTGTCATGCCCTTTTGAAATGTTCAGAATTTGTTGCTACGGCAATTATGATTGAAGAGGAAGAAGAAATAGAAGGGGTGTGGAGCGATGACGAACTCGGCGTCTATGAAATCCTGGATGAAAAAGATCCGGTTAATGATGACAGCGACGTAGATGACATTGCTGATCTGTACGCGCAAGGACTTAAGAAATTCGACGAGCCGTCGTCAGCAGTGGATGAACCTACGAAGGAAATCAATCTGGGAACTGAAGAAGACCCAAGGCCCATCATTATTGCTGCTAATCTCCCTCCACAAGTAGAAGAAGATCTGATCAAGGTTCTAAGGGAGTATAGCGATTCCTTCGCCTGGTCTTATGAGGACATGCCAGGTCTTGACCCCTCTTTAGTGGAACATCGACTCGTGCTTAAACTAGGGGCCACACATGTGAAACAACGGTCAAGGAGATTTCACCCCCACATGGCCTTAAGGATTAAAGAAGAAGTTGATAAGTTATATAAGGCCAGGTTCATTAGAGTTGTTCTATATCCTCAGTGGGTGACAAACATAGTCCCTGTCATCAAGAAGGATGGAAAGGTGCGTATTTGCATCGATTTCAGGGATCTCAATAAAGTATGTCCCAAGGATGATTTCCCGCTGCCTCACATTGATGTCTTGGTCGATAGTACCACCGGGTACGAATCGTTGTCATTCATGGACGGTTACTCAGGATAAAATCAAATCCGTCTCGCTCCAGAAGATCAAGAGAAAACCTCCTTCACCACGCCCTGGGGCACATATTGTTATGTGGTTATGCCGTTCGGTCTGAAGAATGCAGGTGCCACCTATCAAAGGGCGATGATGGCCATCTTCCACGACATGATGCATATCTATATGGAAGCTTACGTGGATGACATTTTGGTGAAGTCAAGAACCAAAGAAGAACACCCCTCTATTCTGGCTAAGGTGCTGCAAAGAGCCAGGGAGTACAAGCTTAAAATGAATCCAAAGAAGTGTGTATTCGGAGTCTCTTCAGAGAAGCTGTTAGGTTTCATAGTGAGCAAACGGGGGGATCCAGATTGATCCTAACAAAGCACAGGCCGTCATGGACATGCCTCCGCCTAAGAACATTATGGAACTTCGAGGATTGATCGGCCGATTGCAATTCAGTAGAAGATTCATATCCCAACATTCTCAAAGGTGCCGTCTATTTTATGAATTGCTTAAGGCGGGGGTTAAGTTTGAATGGAATGAAGATTGTCAAAAGGCCTACGAGGACTTAAAGGAATATCTATCCAATCCCCCGGTTTTGCAACCTCCTGTCCCTGGGAAACCCCTAATCCTATACATCTCGGTTATTGAAGACTCCCTAAGGGCGGTATTAGCACAAGTAGACGATGAAGGGAAAGAGCGGGCTGCTTATTACCTCTCTCGGTTGTTTAACCCAGTTGAGTCCAGATACACCGCTATGGAGAAGACTTGTGCCGCCTTAGTGTGGGTAGCTCAGAAGCTTAAACACTATTTTCTTGCCCACCCAGTTAAGTTGATCTCTAGAATGGACCCGATTCGCTATCTCTTAGAAAAGCCCATCCTTTCTAGTAGGTTAGCTCGCTGGCAGAGCTTCCTCTCTCAATTTGAGATCACATTCGTCGTTCAGAAGGCGGTCAAAGGATACGCCATCGCTGAGCATCTTGCCCATCTTCCTATTCCTCACTCTGATTCTATTCAGAACGACTTCCCTGATGAGCATCTCTCAGTTCTCTCTCACCATCCCTTCTGGTCTCTGCACTTCGATGGTGCACTTAATTCTCAAGGCCGAGGGATCGGCGCTGTTCTGCTTACTCCCGAAGGAGTAACTATTCCCTTTGCTTATCAAATTCGATTTCCTGCTACCAACAACATCGCTGAGTACGAGGCTCTCTTGGCTGGATTAAAGCACGCCTATCTCCTAGGCGCGCGGTACTTGAATATCATAGGAGACTCTCAGCTCGTCCTGCGGCAAGTTCTGTCTACTTACCGCACTCGTGACCCCAAGCTCAAGCCTTATCAAGATTTGGTCACGCTCCTGGCTAGGCAATTCTGTAAGCTGATCTATATCCATACTCCTAGGTCTCAGAACATTCTAGCCGACGCTTTAGCATCTCTTGCTTCCTCTCTATCTTTTCCTCTCAGTCGGAACATTGAGACTGTCGTCGTTCAGAGATTGGACGCACCCTCTCTTCAGGACCCTTGGTTCATCAACCTTAGGAAGGCTGTAGAGGCGAGGGCTGAGAAGGAAGATCTCAAGGAAGTATCTCTAATGGAGTTAGAAGGGATTCTGGATGAAGAAGAAATACCTTGGTATCACGAAATCGAGTTGTTTTGCAAAGAAGGATCATTCCCAGAAGGGGAAAACGCCGAGCAACGCAAGTCAATAAGAAGAGCCCCCGCAAGGTATACTATTGTTGTAGGAGAACTGTACTGGCGCGCTACCAATGGAATGCTCATGAGATGCCTGGATGATAATGAGGCTTGGAAAGTGGCTGAAGCAGCCCATTCTAGTGAGTGTGGAGGTCATGTCAATATCCAGGCTCTAGCGAAGAAAATCCTTAGGCAGGGCTACTACTGGCCCACTCTAGAGGAAGATTGCTCCCTCTATGTCCGGAGGTGTCTTAAGTGCCAACTCCATGCTGATAAAATCCATGCTCCAGCTTCATCTCTCCACCCTCTCTCTGCTCCTTGGCCATTCTCTATGTGGGCTTTCGACGTTGTCGGCCCGCTCGGTGATCCTAATTCTCAGACCAAGCAGAAATCCTTTATCCTTACCGCCACTGAGTACTTCACCAAATGGGCCGAAGCCGAGGCGTACGCAGAGATCAAAGCTTCAACGGTGTGCCGCTTTATCATGAAGAATATCATCTCGCGGTTCGGAGTACCAAGCAACATCATCGCCGACAACGGACCCCAGTTTGTCTCCCAAGAGCTCAAGGACCTATGTAAGAAGTTCAACATTGCATTACATCATTCATCTCCATATTATCCACAAGGCAACGGTCAAGCCGAGGCCACTAATAAAACCCTTCTTAAAATCATAAAGAAAACATGCGAATCTCATAAATTTTCAGACTGGCCAGAACGATTAGTGGAAGCTCTGTGGGCTTACCGCACCTCCATCCGTACTCCTACGGGACAGACTCCCTATGCTCTTACCTACGGGATGGAGGCGGTGCTCCCATATGAGATCTTGATCCCTTCCCTGAGAGTGCAGCTCGATAAAGAATTTAATCTCGATGAACGTCGAGAGGCATTGCTTGTCCAGTTGGAACTCTTAGATGAGAAGAGGATGAACACGGCCGATCACGTTTCTGTTTATCAAAAGAGGGTTTCGCGTTATTTTCAAAAGAAGGTAATCGAACGTAAATTTCAAACAGGTGATATGGTTTTAAAACGTAAATTCATTCGGTCTGCAGGTCCTAGGTCTAAATTGTAACCTAACTGGGAAGGGCCGTTTGTCGTGAAAGAAGCTTATCCAGGGAATGCTTATCGTTTAGTGAACGTGGATGGTGAGGAGCTCTCTCACCCGTGGAATGAGTTATACCTTAAGCGTTTCTTTCCTTAAAGTCTAATCAGTGCCACCCCGGGCAACAAGATGTTCCTCCTATTTCTCTAAAAAAGGGTCCCGAGTAAAGGCAATCACACACTACACGACATCCCTGGTCAGGTTTCCCGCTTTAAAAGACACCATTTCTCCTTGGCCATGCTTTGGGGGAAAGTTGAAGTCCCTGTTCGTTCCTTCCATCGGCTGAATCTAGGGGCAGGAAGTGAATAAGGAGGCGATAACCAATCCAGGCACCCTGACGAGAGGAGGTCTCAAATAGGGGCAATCCGTTATGACCTGACGCCACGAGAAACAAGAAAAGAAAGCAAAGTATTAATCTCTACGACAAAAATCAAAAGTATCATCTCGAAGGTCTATTGAGTATAAATTCCAAAAGCTCCAAAAAAGCAAGAAAGAAAAAGAAATCTAGGCATGACAAGAGTGGCAGTACAGTTCCCCGCGGGACGAATGAGCCCGGTCGCACGCATGCCTAGAGTGGACTAAGGTTCGATGACGGACGCAAAGCTCCGGCGCAACAGACCAAATTTCTAATGGATTGTTTGGAGAGGAGCTCAAGTCCTAAAAACTTCTAAGTCTGGCCTAACTTACCCCCGTGTTCTTTTTTTCCTTTTTCAGGATTGAAACTAGTACCCTGGGTATGGCCCTGGTAGAAGCACCGTCATGAAAATCTGGGCTTTGGTCAGGGGTTGTCACCTCATTGCACGCCAACCTCGGGACTCTCAATACGATACGGAGGGCTCGCGTTGCTAAGGGAAAGTCCTGGTTTTCAAAATCCAAAAACATCATATATTCCAAAATCCAAAAACAACATGTATCCCAAAATCCAAAAACAACACATATTTCAAAATCCAAAAAAAACAACATATATTTCAAAATCCAAAAACAACATGTATTTCAAAATCCAAAAACATCATATATATTTCAAAAATCCAAAAAAACCACATATTTCAAAAATCCAAAAACATCAAATATTTCCAAAACACACAAAAAGAATTCGAATATATTTTCTAAAATCCAAAAATACCATCATATGCATCGCATGCATCGCATTATTTCTATTATATTTTTTTCCTGCCTATTTAATAAGGCTCCACCCCTTGACCAAATATCAAGAAACGGTCATTATCTAACTCGCTTCGAGGCAAGGGGTTGAGTCTAAGAACAGATCTAACTTGCTCTATGTTTAAGTATGTGCAGAACGCAGGACCAAGAACAAAGCTGAAATCTCACAACCATGCAGGTTCAAGGCTGTGACGCGCCAGGTACAAGCCGTCATATTTGTTTAACGGTGCATGCTAGCCCGTTACATCTCTTCAGGCCTTCACTTTGACTCTCTCAGCAGCTCTCTCTCTAACGGCCTGGGGCACAACCGTTACTACTCCTAACGGTCCATCGTTGGACCGTTACTTCCTCCAGAGCATTTAGTTCTCAGAGCATACACTATAACGGCCTATCTCCCCACCGTTATCTCTTGTAACGGCCCTGCTTAGATCTGTTACATTCTCCAGAAGCCCGGTTCTGCTGGTCGTTCTAACCAAATCAACCCACAAATTCATGTCCATTCAACTGAGGCAATCCCATCTTATTCAAGTGAACTTAATGAAACATGAGATTGATAAAAATTCCAATTCCGATTGTCAAAACAACATCCTTCATGAACAAGGAAATCAAACTACATTCAGCCTCTTATCCGTAAAAGGGCGGATCTTCCTCAACTCTTTCAGGTAGCCACGGCGTGCTTCGTCGTTCTCTTCCACTTCTTCTTGCCACGGGCGCACCTTGCTCAACTCCCACATGGTCAGCGCGTTCCGTACTACTCTTTCATCTTCCTCGGTCCCCATCTTCCTAGGTAGAAGGGGAGGGTAGTGTGATAGTGCAGAAACTTTCGTTCGAGGAAGCCCGATCTGAAGATGGCACCGGTGTGGGTTGTAGATTGCCATGGTAGTATTTCCCACTAGCTGGAGGTCCAGGCCTTGACGCCACGGTATTCTAAGAAGAGTGCTCCGAAGGATCCTTGGTCGCATGATGAATTTGTCCGTTGGCAAAGTGTTGAAGAAGAGGCGCCATTCATCCCGTGTTTTCTTGTCCGCCACCTTGCATTCAACCTGTGAAGAAAATCCAGATGCCCCTCCAATTAAGAAGAGAGGGTGGCTCCCGAAGATTCGGCTAGCAGAAGTAATGTCCTCCTTTGGTTGGAATTTGATTCTCACGCCCATCCAACACTCAAGGAGTATCATGGAGCCGAACAAAGGTCCTCCTAAGCCAGCCGAGCTGAGTCCTTCATAGAGGTATGAGAGGATCGCTTGAGAGATAGACATTCCCTGCCACAACCCACTAATAATGCTGAGATTTTGGGTATCTAAAAGGTGGTCGGTTGTAGTGAAAAGGAAGACTCCACATAAGCAAACCGCCACCGCCTTGGCTATTGCTTCGTGTCTCTCCCAGTTGTTTTTACAATGAGACACTATCCATTGGGCTAAAGGTATCAAGTGTATGTGGTGTGGGCTGATCATGGTCCTCACATCCTTTGGATTATGGATAAAATCGCTCAAGATCAAGGACGGGTCGATAGGCTCAATCGTGTAGCAAACTCGGTCTTCATCCCCCACCTTAGTCTTAGGAAGGGCTAGATAGGTTTCTACCTCCTCCAAAAGGACTGTTGCTTCGAAGGAAGGGAAGATGAAGGTGTGTGTTTGTGGATGCCACAACTCTATGAGGGCTGAAATACTAGGCCAATCTAATGTCAATTTCTGGAAATTCTTACCTCAAACCAAGAGAGGTTGGAGGTGCCATGCTTTGAGAATCGATGTAACCTCTAAAGGGAGTGCCTTCACCATGGGAGCCACCCACTTCAGAATAGAATAGCATCTTGGACCAGGGAGGGGCTAAGAAAAGAAGAAGATCTTGAGGAAGAGATTAAAGAGCAGAAATTTCTGAACTTGGTTAGGTCATGGAAGCTTACCACTCTTTGAGCATTGGAGCTTAGGTGCTTGGGAATTGAGGTCAGCCTTTGTAGCTCTCCGTACTCCTTTCTTACAGCTTTGGATCCGGTGTAGACTTTCTCCTCCATAGCCATCACCTCGAAGCTTCTCTTCATCTTATGTCCTACCCTTAGGAGGGGTTTTTCAGCCTTCTAGCAGAGAATTCAGAAAGATACGATTTTGGCTAAGTTTCCAAGTTTTAAAGGTTTGGTTTCGGCTTTAAAGAGATAAGATTCGGATTGGAAGGCTTTATCTTAAGTCTGGGAGGAGTCTTTGAGGATTCCTATCTCGGGTTTTGCCCCTTGCGGCTCAATCCGTCTCGGAGTACAATTCGTTATCTAACGGTCTGTCGCTAGACCGTCACTTTCCTCTGACGCGCCAGATCTGGGCCGTCACATTTTCTGTGGGTTTAATTTGATCAAACCTGTTCTGTCAAGCTTAACGGTCTAGCATTAGACCGTTATATTCTTGTGACGTGTTCTATCTGAGCCGTTACATTCTCTGCTGATCAGTTTTGGCCTCTGCTTGGTCAATCATTCTCAACGGTCTTGCTCAGGGGCGTTATCTGCCTCTGACGCACTGCGCCTGAATCGTCACATTTCCTGCATATTTGGTTAAGTCTGTACATCCCCTTCATCATCCCAGTCTGCATTCATCTATCATATTGAAGTCTGTATATCAGCTTCAAGTCCATGCATCAGCTTCAAGTCTGCACATCAGCTTGAAGCTCATACATCTTCACCCAAGTCTATACATCCCATTTGTTGAAGTCTATACATTCTTCACCATCATTTTCGAAGTCTGTACATCCCATTTGTTGAAGTCTATACATTATACACCATCGTTTTTGAAGTCTATACATCCCCCATTCTTTGAAGTCTATACATCCTATTCGTTGAAGTCTATACATCACATTCTTTGAAGTCTATACATCCCATTTGTTGAAGTCTATACATTCCATTCACTTTGAAGTCCATACATCAGGTGCAAGTCTATACATTCGTTGAAGTCCATACATTTGTTGAAGTCTATACATTCCCATACCTTCCCCCAAGTCTGTACAGCCTTCGTCCAAAGTCTACACGTCGTTCAAGTCTGTACATTCTTCATCCAAGTGTGTACACTCTTCAAAGTTCATACAGTCTTCATCCCAAGTCTATACGTCCACACCGCTTCAAGTCTGTACATTCTTGATTCAAGTCTATACATTGCCCAACGTGAGCACAAGCCCCAAGTCTGTACATCCCTTGTCCAAGTCCATACATCCTTGCTGCTGTGTGCATGAAGTCTATACATCATCTGGACATCTGGACTCGAAGTCTACACATCGCTTGGGCAAAGTCTATACACACTGAGTACAGTCAGTACGTTCATAGTTCAACATTGCTCTGCCATCTCTAACGATCTAGCATTTGGCCGTTACTTGTATATAACGCACCATCTCTGAGCCGTTACTCTTCATGCTGCTTAGTTCTGCAAAGTTGGGCACTGTCCTTTCTAATGGCCTCCACCCGATGCGTTACTTGATCCTGACGGTTTGGGTATAGATTGTTACATTGTCTGCTACTGTGACTTGTGCCATTTCTATCTGCCTCCGTGTAGACCTGGCGGTCCTACAGGCTTCCCATTCCGTTCATCCTGTACATCCACACATTACCTCATCCCCATCGTTTACATTTCATCCGCTCTTTAAATCCGTTCTTTAGCACATCCACATACATTTCCTGCATTACAAATCACACATTCTCACATTCATTCTTGCCTTCATTCATGCTCATCTGTTTACATTCATATACGCATCCATTCATTCACGCATTCACAAACAAAAATCCAAAAAGAGCTTTTCATTCTCATTTTCATTTCATATAAGTCATGTACAAGTAAAAAAACAAAAGAAAAAATGCATCCCTCGGCTGGCTTGTCTCCCGGGCCGCCGTCACTATCCCCTGTGCCCTCCGGCTGCCTGGCTGATGGTCCCATGGCACTGTGCTCTCCCTCCTGCTGTTGTCTCTGGTCCACCTCCTCGTTCCTCCGATGGCCGGAAGAACTAGTGAAGTACCCTTGAAACCCGCTGCTAGGGGCCGCGCTCTGGCTCCGACTGCTCGTCCCTGACTTCTTCCCTAGGAGACGGAGTGCATCCTTCAAGGCCCCGATCGCGCCCTTCATCTCGAAAGTCTGCACTCGGAGTTGGTCTCACTTACCTCTTAGGTGCACAGCATCAGCCCTAAGTCGCTTCACCTCTGCATCGTCCGGATGTCGCGGGGTCTCCGCTCTCAATCGGGCCATCTCTGCCCGCACAAGCTCTGTCTCTGCTCGGGCTCACTCAGTCTCAGCCCGGCTCCTCTCTATCTCTGTCTGGAGACGCTCTGCCTCCGTTCGAGCCAGCCTTGCCTCGGCCACTGCTGCGGCTAGCTCTCTCGCCTGTAGTTCGCATTGCATCTAGTTAGTCACATAAGCATCTAAATTGCATAAAAGCATAAGCATTTGAGTATAGCATTTAGCATCTTACCCGCTCCGCGAGGGTGGCCTCCGCCTCCTCGGCCCGAGCGACCGCTCGAGCAAACTTGGCGTCTCGCTCAGCCCTGCCTCCGGCAGGCTGTGAGGATGACGATGGGGCATCCGGTCCCGCTCTTTGGGCTCCCTCGGCCCGCTGCATTCAGAAGTCATGGTCAGTCAATCGCATTTGCATCATTAACATCATAAAGCATAATCATTTTAAATCCAAGGTTTTGGGAATCTTACCAGGAGCTCCAAGGCAGTCCGGTACTCGTCCCGCTGCTGGACGGTGGCGTGGAGTAGCCCCTCGAGCTCGGCTATCCTTCCCTCAAGGTCTAGCTGCATTTTTAGAGGCATGTGAGTCAGTGCATATAGGATAATATTTTTTTTAAAAGGCATTTCAGAGTTTTGAGTTTAGAATTGCATACCGGTCGTCGGGTACCTCGGTACACCCGGTCCCCATACAGTCGGGCGAAGGCCTTCAAATACGCCTCATCGCTCTCATCCCGCTCTTTCACTGCTCTGCCCCGCTTGTTCCAGTCATGGACGTACTTTGCTTTCCGGGCGCACCAGTCTATGTCGCTGCTGATTCCCTTCGCTGATTTCCCCGGGTGGTCGTCACTATGGCGTGGGAAAGTCACCTCAGGCTGATGTAGTCCCCGAGTCCTCAGAATCAGCCGATAATGAAGAGGCTCGATGATATGGATGCAATGCAACCATATGTCCCGTCCCCGGTACGAGAGGGCTGCCTCTACCCATGGCTGTCCCTCGTAACTCTCGCCTCTGTACGGGGTCCATCTCACCTAGAAGTACGATAGCCCATTCATCATCATTTAGAAGCATATAAAAGCATTTAAATCATTTAAAAAGCATTTTGAGTTCGGGCTTACCGCCGTATGCGGGAAGGAATCCAAATCGTCCTGGATCACCCGGGTCAATCTAATGATCGACCCCGGGTCCCTCGCGACCACCCATCGCCTGGCGATCGGGATGCGATCGGCATGGAGTAGTGCGCCCCGTCCGATGCCCGGGAGGTACATGTAGCTCCAGAACTGCATTTAGAAGTTAAATCAGTCAACAATTTGCATAAACAGTTGCATAAATCATATACGAAGCATTTAAATTGCATTTACCTGTAGAAAAGGCGAGAAGCCGCCCAACATCGTCTGTCGGTCCGTCGTGCTGAGGGACTCAAACAGGAAGGCTAGCACTACCGCTCCCCAGGCGTACTTTCCAACTCTACCCAAATCCTCGATCATCGGCAGCAGCCTGCAGCTGATCACATCTGCTCGAGTCGCGAACAGCAGCTTCCCGAACAGTAGCATCAGGAGCCGCCTCAGGGTGCGATCTCCCTCCGGTCCCTCCTCTGCCGCCACTCGTGGGCGCACCTGGTCTATCACTCTACCCAGATGCTCCTCTGGTAGCTCACCCACAGCTATCGCTGCTCCTCTCAGTCCTAAGCTCTCCTGTAGTACTGATCTCGAGAGCTGGGATGACGTCTGTCCCAGTCTGATCAAATCCAGCCCCAGTAGCTCCTGGGCCATCTCCCGGTAATTCCTGTAAGTCCATCCTGTCACTGCGGCTCCATGGACTCGCAGCCCGGTAATCCTCGCCATGTCTTCTAGCGTGGGGATCATATGACCCCATGAGAAGATGAATGCCCTGCTAATCGGATCCCATCTCTCGTGCAAGGCGTATAGCAGAGGCATGTCCATCCTAGTCACCTCGATACTCAGCACCTCGGCGAATCCCATCCCAGCCAGCCTCTCTCTCTGGTAATCGGGCAGTGCCTGGAACACCGCCCGGATCTGGAGCCAGGAGATCCTCGTTCGTCTTTTTCCCTGCATTCATTTAGATCATAAGTCAGTCAAATGCATCATAAAATCATTGCATAGCATTCATAAAATGAAAACAAAACAAAAATTGAATAATTGAAAACCTAAAAAATAGTTCTGGCCTCTGGTGGATGTAACGGCCCTGGAGTGGGGCGTCACATGTCTCTAACGCACTAGGAGTGGCGCGTTAGGTATGTGACGGCCACTGGAAGGACCGTCACATTCCCTGCTAGAGGGCGTTTTTCCTTTGCATTCCATGGCTCTCCCACTTTGGCCAAAAGGGCCTACAATCAATCCTAATGGGTTCGTAGACCCATTTTCTACCCCCATTCCCACATGCATACATGTAAAAAAAACTATAAAAATTAAAAATTGGAAGATTAGGGTGGGCGGCCTACCTCTCGGTCTTGGCCCCTCTTCCTCTTCTTTTCTTGTTCCTTGGGCTCTCCCTCGTCCATGGGGATTTCCCCTTGGTCCTCCTCGGCCGTGGGAACCTCTCTTTCCTCCGTTGTTGGCCCCCTCGCCCTAGTTTCTTCTTCCACGGGCCTTGGCACCTCCTCTCGTTCTATTCGGCGGTGGAGGCGTCGGATGGCCTTCTTCTTCCCTCTCTCCCTCTTCTTCAGCGGCAGTGGAGGCTCGTCGCCGGCCATTTCGTCGGTGGTCGTGGGTGGTCGCCGGTGGTCTTCTCGGGTTGGGGTGTGTGGGCGTTTGAGGGCGATTGAGTGTTGAATGCTTGAATGAGGCCATGGGCTGTTCGGTTTGTTTTTTTGAGCGCTCAGGAAATGTGACCGTTACACTCTCTGACGCGTACTATTCGGACCGTTACATGAATTTGAACTATTTCATTAGAGAATGTGAACCGCTTAGTTTATGACGGCTTTTCCCTGGCCGTTACTTTGTGTGACGCCCTCTGAGTAGACCGTTACAAACTTGCAAATTTCTTGATGAATGAAATAGTTTATTTGATGTTTAAAAGATTGCATTTTCTGCCATGGCACATATTATTAATGCTTCTAACATGTACAAATGGTTATGCCTTGATTTATACTCATATCAATTATTGGCTAACCTCTTTCTTTGTGAATGAAGTTATGAATAACAACACGCTTTGCCGTTCGTCAGGCAGGTAAGTCAGGTATTGTATCTCTTTCCCTTAATCCATTAATGCATTACTATATATATCTATGATATATTATCTCGAGAACCGGCTGGTCATTCGTGTGTTCCAGGATCTGATGTTCCCCTTAAACAAAAATAATGATGATCTAAGTTCACATGTTTAATCGTTGGATAGGTCGTTAGGTTGGAAAAATTTGGGGACGATGGTTCTGTCTTGCACGCCGTGGTTGCAGATAGTGTCCTGACCCTGGTTTCTCCAGCTTAGCAACATTATTCTCGAGTATCTTGATATTTTATCTTTCTTTGCATTCGTTTTAAATATTTCTTTTTCTTTAGCCCAGCATGCATCATACGCATCTTTTTGAGCATTCATGTGCTTCATCTGTTCAAGGTATCTCGATGTTGGTGAATAGCTGATTCTTGAGCTCGAATGAGGAGAATTATTCCACTCTGAATTAGAAGGTTTCCTTCGATCTCATCGCTCGATTTGGTTGGCTGAAGATTCCTGTCTGGAGTTTAGTCAGTTCTCTTTCTTTTCCGTTGCCTCCGGCGGCTAGCCGTGTTTCCTTTCCTTAGTTGACAGTTCCTCCAGACATGCGTCCTTTGGTTGACTTTTTCCTTATAATCAGTTCGAAGTTTTCCAGAAAGTTCCTATCGCTTGTTGGTAAAGAACGGGTGTCGTTTACCTTAACGCCCACTTTTTCGCTTCACTTCGCTTCATTTCCGCTTCATCTCCATGTTCCATTTCATTTTCGCTTCACCTCCACTCGCTCCCCTGCAAAGAGGGCGTTAAGGAGGGGCATCTGTTGACATCTATTTTATGACCAATAAGTTGGGTCATCTCCTTGTTTATCCATATGATGCTCCGAGTTATTCACTCTTCATCAAGTCTCCTTGATCAGTTTTAAGCCTGTTTCTTGGGTCCTCTCCTTGGTTGAGTGTGGTTTATTGTGGCCTTTTATTTCGACGAGCTTAGCAAGCTTTGCACCTTTTTCCTCATTGTTAATAACGGTCCTCCCTGGGGGCGTTACTTCCATATAACGCATGATCCCTGGGCCGTTACTTATTGAAGAGTCCTAAAGTTTGAAGCCTTTGTTCTAAAGCTTATCCTCTTGCTTATCCGTTGAATCTAACGGTCTGTCGTGTAGCCGTTATTTATTCCAACGCGTCCAGCCTTGGCCGTTACTTTCCTTCGAGAGTCCAACTTATTTGATCTTTTTCCTGTTGATCTTATCTCTTTTGAGATAAGGTTGAATGTAACGGACGTTCCCTGGCGCGTTATTTTCATGTGGCGGTCTGTCGAGTAGTCGTTACATCCAACAGAGAGTCCTTGCAGTTCAGGCCTTTTCTATGCTACTCCGTGGTCAAGATAAGAGTTTGAATTGTTGATTTCTCTTCCAAATCTGATCCTCTGAACCTTCTGTTTGTTTCTATGGACTCTTGGTGATATTATCTTCAAGGATTTTCTAAGAGTTATCCTTTATCTTGCTGGATTATCCTCTGCTCGACCGGAGAGTTTGAGGGTCTATAAATAGCACCCTTAACTTCATGAACGAGGGAGGAAGATCTGGAGTTCGCGTCGAAGTGCTGCCGCATTCTGGAGTCACATCTGATCAAGGAGAATTGTCTTTCACGTTCATCTGCTTCGCGGTGAAGGGAGTATTCGTTCCGTTGGTTTTCAAAGTTCATCATTACATATTGTGTTCTTCCTCATCTCCTTTTCATCAAAAGCATTGTCCCTCTTCTTTTTCCACGTTCTCCCTGGTTTTTCATCATCTAAACATCCTCCTATCTTTTAAAACGTCCAGAGGGGTTAAAAAACTAAAACATCCCCGGTACTTTCCTTTCCTTTTGCATGCTATTGAGTTTATTGAAGAATTGATGCTATATTGTTTAAAGGGCTAATCTGGGTCTGTTCTCTTGTGTTTTCACGTTCTTTGGCAGGTTTACAGGTTCACTACACGAGGCCCAAGTCTTCTGGCCGACTGGAAGAGTTGGAGTTAAAAGAATTCACAAGCTATTACTGCAGGTTATTTGACGGTCTTGTGCAGGCGCGTCATATTCATATAGCGGTTCATCGAGCGACCGTCACTTCCCAGTGACGCGCGGGCTTTCGGCCGTTACATTCCGTTGATCTGCAGATTTCCCTGATTTTCTCTCTCCCGTGGGCGGGTGCTTCATCCACCTATTTCCAAGGTATTTTCAAGTCTTTGGCTTATTTCTACTTTGGTGGCGATCATGTTCTTTCTTGGTATTGGGCATTAACTTTCTCTTTCTCTCTCATATCTCTTATTCTCTTTCCTTGTTCCACCATTGCGGTGTGTTTTTTATTTGCTTTTGCTCCACGCCCCGGCGTGTGTTTTTCTTTATTTCCTTTGTTTAGTTTGATGATTGAGATAGCATGCCCATGCTAGAGCTTGTTCTGGTTGCCTAGGTTCATGGTTCACATGTCCTTGGGTTGATTGAGATCTTTGATTTTTGCCTATCATCTTTATTGCACATAAAACAAAAAGAAGAAGAGAAGCAAAAACAAATCAACATTCTTGTGATTTCTCTTCCAAATCTGATCCTCAGAACCTTCTATTTGTTTCTATGGACTCTTGGGAGTATTATCTTCGAGAGTTTGCTAAGAATCATCCTACTTTTTAGCTGGATTATCCTCTGCTCGACCGGAGAGTTGAAGGGTCTATAAATAGAACCCTTGACTTCATGGCCTAAGGAGGAGAAATCTGGAGTTTGCGTCGAAATGCTGCTGCATTCAGGAGTCATATTCATCCAAGAGGAGTTGTTTTCCACGTCCATTTGTCTTATAATCAAGGGAGTACTTTGGTTTTGAGTGTCTAAGTTGATCGTTGGCATATTTGTGTTCTTCCCTTTCTCTTTTCATCATAGCATTGTCCCACTTCTTCTTCCACGTTCTTCTACTTGTTTCAATCATTTAAACCTCTTTCCCACCTTTTTAAAACTTCAAGAGGGGTTAAAAAAACCAAACTTCCCCGGTATTCCCCTTTCCTTTTGAATGATATTAAGTTCCTTTGATTATTGATACCACGTTGTTTGAAAGGCTAATTTGGGGTTGTTTCTCGTGTTCTACATTTTTTGGCAGGTGTTCCAGAGTTCATTAGACGAGGCCCAAGTTTTCTAGCCGGCTGGAAGGTTTGGAGTTTGAAAGAATTCACAAGTTTGTTCTGCAGACACTCTGACGGTCTTCCTCAGACGCGTCAGGCTACTCTAGCGGTCTATCGGGCGACCGTCACATCCCTGTGACGCGTAGGAGCTGGGCCGTTACATTCAGTAGATCTGCAATTTTTATTGGTTTCTATCTCCCGTGGACGAGTGCATCATCATCCTATTTTTAAGGTATTGATCAGGTCTTTGGCTTGTTTTACCTTAGTGGCGATCACGTTCTTCCTTGGTATTGGGCATTAGCTTTCTCTTTCTCATATCCCTTAGTTTTCTTTTGCTTGTTCCACCCACGCAGTGTGTTTTTATTTATTCTTTTGCTCCACGCTCCGGCGTGTGTTTTTCTTTTCCTTCCTTAGTTTAGTGTGATTGAGATAGCATTGCCCATGCTAGAGCTGGTTCTGGTTGCCTAGGTTCATGGTTTACATGTTCATAGGTTGATTGAGATCATTGTTAATTGCTATTCATATTCATATTCATTATCATATCTATCTATTCTTATTTGCAAAACAAACACAACAAACAAAAACAAATCAACAAGCGCAGACTCCCTCGAGGATCTTCCAACAAAGCCCCCTCTCTTACATGGCCGATGTATTGGGCTTTAGCGTGAATGTGACTAATCGCATGCCCCAATTGAAGACACGTGGAGACTGGTGGGCTCATTTCGGCACTATGGCGCAAAATCTATTTATTTATGCACCGGCATGCTTATTCTCACATGAGTTGCTCACGAGATCTGCTCCTGATGCGGAACTCCAATTCATCGGTGCAACCGAAGTTGTTCTTTATAACGCGTATTGGTGTCATTCTCAAATCGGCCTCCCTTGCCATGTTTTTCCTGTGTTTTTCGACTTTGCTTTAATTCAGAAAAGAGAGCTGGGCACGGATGGTGATGCCCAGGCCGTGAAGACGATCAAGGCATCGTGGAAGACAAGCATTCCACGGAAGACGATGGTGCATATAAACGAAGACTGAGAGTTGTGGAGAGCTTATATAACTGAATTAAGGAAATTGAGGCCCAGAGTGCCCAGCCCTTAACCCTTTTGTTTGTTTCTAATAAGCATGGACTTTTGATGCTTATTGCGTGTGAATTTCGTCTTCTCTCCATTCCTTTTTTTTGTTTGCCATTTTTTTTATTTTTTGACGTTGTGAAATGATCAGCTCTGGCCGACAGTGGAGATTCGAGATGCCCTGACTCGCGCGGTGTGGAGTGAGGAGGAGCGTATTGCTAGGTGGCAGAGCGCAATGCTCAGATAACGGAGTTGGAGGAGGAACAGTGACGACATGAGGACCTGCCCCGAGATGTCTTGAAGCTGAGGGTTTCTCTCCAGATTGCGAGAAGAGTGAAGGGCAGGGTAAGGTAGAGCAATGATACCGGAGAGGAGGGTAGGGGAAGAGTGGTTTTCTCTCCAGATTGCCCGCGAGAGGAGGGTACCGAAGACCGTGATGATGGAGATCCGGTTGAGCCTTGGGGTGGCGGAGGAAAGGCTATGAGAGAGTGAGAAGCGCCACCAAAGGTCACAGGAGCTCAGGGGACGCCTTCGCCAGTCCGCCTCCTTCTCTGCGGGCAGCTTCTTTGTCACACTATATAGAGAGAGAGAGAGAAAAGAAAGATTCACTTTTTTATTATTTTTTATTTCATTTCTTTTTATTTTGATAATGGTCAAGAGAGAGAAGAGAGAGGGGATGGGAGATGAAAAGAGAGATAGAGAGAGACTATGGGGAGGGAGTTAGGAGAAAGAGAAAGGGAGATCGCAGGGAGAGTTAGAGAGAAAGCGGCGAGGTGGGGATCGACCGGTGGGTGGAGCGCCAGAGGTGGAGGTGTGCCTGAGGTGAGGAAGGGGGCCGTTCGTAGTCGTGGCGGGGTCGTGGGCGTGGGTGGCGGGCGTGGCTGATGGCTGTGCTCACGGGCGTACAGGGGAGTGGACTGGCGGAGGCTGGTGGTGGGGCTGGTGCGGTGACCGCTCGCGAAGGAGAGGCCGGCGAGGGTGCATGTGCACCTAGGGAGGTGCTGGACGTGGGCGAGGCGTGAACGACTATGGCAGTGGCGGAGGTCCGGCTGAAGGAAAGAGAGAGAGAGATGGAGGGAGAGGGGAGTCTCTGGCGGGTGTGTGTGAGAGTGTTAGGGAGAGAGGGGGTGTTGGTGTATGGAGAGGGAGATGGAGAGAAGGTGAGATAGTGGGGGAGGGGAGGCTGGTGCTGCATGCAAAGAGGGAGAGAGTGTGCGTTGGCTAGAGAGAGAAGGAGGGAGGGAGAGGGTGGTCGACGTGCATGGGGTGACGCCGGCGAGGTGGGTGAGAAGAGAGAGACAGTGGAGGAGTGGGGAGGGACTCGCGGTTGGATGAGGGTGAAGGAGGAGAGGGAGGAGATAGCGGCGATGTGTGACAGCGGCGGTGTGTGCGTGAGGGTTAGAGAGAGAGGGAACCACGGCGGCTCGACGAGGGAGACGGTGGGGATAGCGATGGTCGTGGAGGTGGTCGGAAGGTCGACGGGGGAGAGTGAAGAGGGTGAGAGTGAAGAGTGAAGGGCGACAACGGCAGTGGCCGGTGGAGGGAGTGAAAGCCGGTGGACGGTGTGGCAGGTTAGAGAGAGAAGGAAAAGGGGAGGTGGGTCTCGCAATGGGTGCAGAGGGATGAGGGTTTAATCATAAAAAAAATATATCTATACATTAAAACCCACGTGTGTGCATGGTGGAGTAGAGAGAGATAGTAAGGAGAGAGAAAGAGAGAGATCGAGAGAGGGAGGGGGATCGTGAGGTGAGAAATAGAGAGAGAGAGAGGGGTGAGAGAGGGAGAGTGAGATATAAAGAATAATAATAACAAAAATATTAAATATTACTAAGAGCATATAGAGAGAGAGAGAAAGATTCTCTTTTTTTGTTATTATTATCCTTTATTTCATTTCTTTTTATTTTGATGAGGGCCAAGAGAGAGAAGAGAGAGGGAATGGAAGATGAAAAGAGAGAGAGAGAGAGAGAGAACGTGGGGAGGGAGTTAGAGGGAGAAAGAGAAAGGGAGATCGAAGGGAGAGTTAGAGAGAAAGCAGCGGGGTGGGGATCGACCGGTGGGTGGAGCGCCAGAGGTGGAGGTGTGCCGGAGGTGAGGAAGGGGGCCGTTCGCAGTCGTGGCGGGGTCGTGGGCGTGGGCGGCGGGCGTGGCCGATGGTTGTGCTCCCGGGCGTACAGGGGAGTGGACTGGCGGAGGCCGGTGGTGGGGCTGGTGTGGTGACCGCTCGGGAAGGAGAGGCCAGCAAGGGTGCATGTGCACCTGGGGAGGTGCTGGATGAGGGCGAGGTGTGAACGACCGTGGCGGTGGCGGAGGTCCGGCTGAAGGAAAGAGAGAGAGAGATGAATGGAGAGGGGAGTCTCTGGCGGGTGTGTGTGAGAGTGTTAGGGAGAGAGGGGGGTGTTGGTGTCTGGAGAGGGAGATGGAGAGAAGGTGAGACAGTGGGGGAGGGGAGGCTAGTGCTGCATGGTGGTCATGTTGCATAACTCTTCCAACAACATTTCATATCTTTGAGGCCAACGATTACCAACAATTGGTGTCCGAATTGGTACCATCTCTCTCTGCCTACCATGTTCATATCATGTCCAATAACTCCCTGTCTTTTTGTAGATGACAAAAAAGGGGGAGAAGAATGTTGGTTGTGTGCTCAATGCCTTCTGCTCAACGAAGAGAGAGTAGTTTTGAGGGAGAATGTGATTAAATGTCTTATCCACCATTCTCATAACATACATTGAGATGCTTCTCCGCTATCTTTAGGAACTCTCGCACACATTATTTTGTCAACATCAAAAAGGGGGAGATTGTTGAGGGAGATTGTTACATCTCCTAGTTGATGTTTGGTGCTTGGTTTTAATGATAACAAAATGATTGTGCTTGTGACGATGTGCATCATTGAGCATGCCTGTGTGTGTTTCATTGAGCAACATGTATGCATCTTGGTTGATGAGTTAACAGATGACTTCAAGATTCTAACTTGAAAGCCATATGAATGATTGTTGTTTAAAGAACTCACGCTATGTTTATATTGGCTTGCAGGATCAAAATCAGCTTAGAACTCAAAGGAGTCCATCAATGAAGTTCTTCTTCACAAATAGAGAAAGAAATGGTTGGATCACACTTAAACATCACATGGATGCATGGTAATATCATCTCACGTTTTCTGTCTCATGGGGTTGTGGAGAATGGCTTTTATGTAAGAAAGGTTTCATGGGTATCTTGTATAGTCTTGAATGCATTCCATGCATATTTCTCTTGAAGTATTAAAAGCCATCATGGTGAGTACTAGTTGAGATTTTCACATGGATCTTGATAAGCTAGCCTTTACTCACTTACGTGTTTACGCATATTCTTAAATGCAAATTGAAGGGGTTTTATAAATCTTGGAAGAATATGCTTGATGTGTGTTCTCATAATCCTCATACATGGTTGTTGAATGCTCACATGAACCTTGGTAGATTTGGTTGAATAGTATTCATACCTTGTTCACATGCACAGACATATCTCTTGATCCTTAGCTTAGAACACTTGTGTTTCAAAGTGTTCACATGCACCGAGTTCATGGGCTTTCATACATGTACTTCATGCATTTATCATATGGATTATTAAGCTAAAGCTCTAATCCTTTTTTCTATGGTTTTGCAGGTCAAAACACTCAGTACATATTCCCCAAGATCAAGGAGTTTGAAGCCTCACACTTGAATGGGCTGACCAATGGGGTTAAGGGGCCGACCGTTGCAAATCTGGGAATTTCCCAGATTTCGGTCGACCGCCACTGGGGGCTCGGTCGATCGAAATCCCCAGAGAGGGGATTTTCAGTCCTGTAAAATTCCGGTCGACCGCCCAACCCGTGTAGGTCGACCGGCAGCGGCGAAAACCAAAAAATATGGTTCCGAAACCCATCTAAACCAAGTCAACTTGTGCCTAACTCTTACCCCTTTGCCCTTGGGTTGGTGGGAGACCTATTGGGGGTCCTTTTGGAGGTTTCTAGAAGGGCTATACTAGTCTTTTGATGTCTCCTATATGTATACATATGAGAGCTACGAATTTCACAACTGAGAACCCTAATGTGTTCATTGTTTTCTATCTTGTAGGTGAAGAAAAGGAGAAAGGAAGGAGAAGCTATTGTGGAGGAGATTTCATTAACATCCAAGAGGATTTGGAGATCGTGCATGAAGAGAAAGTGAAGCGGATTGAAGAGAGGAATGCATTGGCGTTCAAATCGACATCATCCGACTTCCTTCCAACCATTGCTTGAAAGAACATCATCAACTTGATTTTGGAAACCAAAGGGGGACCTTCTTTACATCCATTCTATGCTGTTCTTGATGTATTTCATGATCTATGTTTAGGGTTGAGCATGGTTGAATATTTGTGTTAATTTTTTGAACTAGAAATATTGTATGTGTGTGTGACCGTTTGTATACGGTCGTGTGTCTACCGTGCTGCGTTTGTTGCAGCATGTATGTGTGCTTGTGATCCGATCGTCGGATCGTGTTGGGGAGTCTTCCCCATGCTGGTTTATCCAGCGAGTGGATCCTTACCAGTTTGGTAAGGGGTGGACGTAGGGAGCCCGTCTTGGTCCCGAACCACCTTAAAAATCCTCGTGTCTTGTGGTGTGCATTGTGGTTTGCTTTATTGTGATTAATTGTTAATTCAATACACGTGTGATCGGTGAGTATGAGCGAACTCCAATTGCACAAGCAAATCTCAATTGCCTAGATTACATTGTGTAACGTGCTTAATTGCTTAAACTTGTGCATGATCGAGTGAGCTCAGCGAGATTGAGAGAGCTTAAATCACTTTGTTAGTTTAATCCTTTCAACCTCGTCAAAGTTGTTATTTTCGCTTAGTTAGTTTTTAAATTTACCATTTTGAGTGGGGGACAATTCAACCCCCCTTCTTCTCCGCTCGCCTACTCGGGACCAACACTTCACTCTTCACTCTCACCCTCTTCACTCTCCCCCGTCGACCTTCCCACCACCTCCGCGATTGTCGCTAGCCCCACCGTCTCCCTCGCCGAGCCGCCGTGGTTCCCTCTCTCTCTAACCTTCACGCACACACTGTCGCTATCGCACACTGCCGCTGTCTCCTCCCTCTCCTCCTTTACCCTCATCCAACCGCGAGTCCCTCCTCACTCCTCCACTGTCTCTCTCTTCTCACCCACCTCGCCGGCGTCACCCCATGCACGTCGACCACCCTCTCCCTCCCTCCTTCTCTCTCTAGCCAACACACACTCTCTCCCTCTTTCAAGATGATATCATTCAAAGTCTAAAGCTCATTTTCGATTTTCACAAGATGCAAGAGCAAAGCAACGGCAAGATGTTTGTCAAGAAGGAACAATAGTGGGGACATCAAAAGCCTTTACTTTTGGAGTTTCAGATTTTTGATTTTTAGATTTTTAGATTTTTCTTTTGAAATGCATACAAACTCAATGCATACAAGTGATGACACATGACATGAGTTTCTTTGATTTTTAGATTTTTAGATTTTTAAATTTTCTTTTGAAATGCATAAAAATTCAATGCACACATATGATGACACTATGAATGCATGCAATGCGACTAAACAGATATGCCTTTGAAAAACAACTAAGCCAGTAGTTGAGCTCAAAGACCATGTTGATTATTTCTATGTGAGGGTCGCACATTTTGATTTTCATGGTTTTCAAATTTTCAAATTTTCTTTAGGAATGCATGAAGCTAAATGCATACAAATGATGAGATATGAAATGCACCATGCAACCAAGCAGATATGCATATGTATATATATGCAACACAGCTCCCTCTTACTTATTTAAGAGAGGAATGGGTATAAGAAAAGTGCATGTGAGTCAAATCAACTAGGATGCTCATGTGTAACACCAAGGAGATTGTGTAATCACACAGAAGAGTTATGCAATAGTCAATGTAGTCAATCAATTTTTTGAATATATATTAAATCAAATTTCCATATGTGTAGCTGAATAACATGAAAATAGATTGTAGCCATATGGATATTTGGATTTTCAGATCAACACAATGAGAGATTATACAAACTGTATTTTATTTTAAGAGAACATCGTATTGGAGGATACGCTATGCCACAACGAGTTTTCACCATAATTTTTCAACTCAACCAATATCACATGATAGTCAGAATTTTTCAAGAGTGATCAGGTTCAAATAATTCTTTTTTACACGAGGAGACACATGGAGCTCATGCCAGAATCCCCGGTTACTCAGAATATTGAACCATTTCACCTTATTTTGAGCAGAGATACTATAGTATAACACATTTCTGAAGTGAACCACATCACGTCTCAGGTGACATGTGCCCAATTTACTCAGTAAGACTAAACATTGCTCTGCCATTCTATTCAGATTCTTTCTACAAAAAATAGGCAGACAACTTTTTCCTCAACTGCCTCTTTAACATTCATGCAGTAAGTTTAATATCTCTAGAGTGTTGAAAGGAAATTCTTACATCCTTATCTCTAACACTCATAGTCACATTTTGTGCATGAAGTGTGCGAATTTGATTCAGCATATATACCGAAAATTTCATGAACACATAATAGTGCAGCTCTCCCTATCTAGATGCACTTATCAGGAGATTACTCCCCCTGAGTGTATGACAGGTAGCACTCTAGAGATGACTCAATTTGTAACATTATTTAGCAAGAAATATGAGGTCTTAGAAATTTCAAAGAAGGGGATGATTAGCATATAATAACATGCAAGCATACAACGGGAGTATATGCAATATGCAATGTAATATTTTGGCACACAGTGAGCTTCATCTTACAAATGCATTATGTGAATGATATGTAGATATGATATGCAAATATGCAATGTGATGCAGAATGTCAGGTTTTTATTTAAAGGTTCTAAATGCATTGCAAAATTTAACATGGGTGCAAGATGCAAGTTTTCAATTTTTTATGTGAATGATCTAAATGCGCCTTATGAATATTCTAATGCATGCAACTTATAAAAATATGAGAATGCAATGCAAGATGCAAAAATAAGATGCACGAGTTTATTTTTCAGAACATTATGACTGATTGCACAAAGGGACATACACATTCAAAAGATGAACAACACCATTTTCCAAGACTTCCCCTTTTTGAACAAGGGTGCACAAATGATCAAAATTAAGCAGTGCAACTCAATTATTTTCAGAAATGTTCAAAGACAAAATTTTCAAGTTCCGGTACGAGGTAGAGGTGAAGGTCCGCAAACCCAACTCACACATAGTGAGAGCTTTTAGGTGGACGTAATCCACCCTTCCACTACACACCATTTGATATACCAAATACTCAATTAAGCTCAGATGCTCATGCATTTCATATTGAAAAGTATTCAATAGGCAAAGACATCATGCTTATTCCTCAAAATTTTTAAATTCATTCAACCAATGAGACATGTTCATCATAGTAGAATACAGGAATAACAGATCAAGTTTTCAGAATGAATATCTGTCAAATGAACAATTCTGCATTTCATAAGTTTTGCCTTCTTGAAGCAAGAAAGAATTTCAGATGCAATTTGAGAGCACATGGTGTTTCAGAATTTCAAGGCAAGTTGATTTCCTTCTAAAGACATGTTTCCTCATTAGCCAAATAATTCAATTTTTAAATTTTGATACAAGGCGGAGAACTTTGATTTGAGGATCACCTCATGCATAGTGTTAGCTTCCTGACAAACTTAATCTGTCATTTCACATAACAGCATTTGATATACCAAATATTCATTCAATGAGAGCATGAATGGCTTGTGCAAAGTAGCAGAAGGAAAACATCAAGAATATCAATTTGACAAAGAGGAAGAAAAGTTGGGGTTTTACCATTCGAGTGTGCCTTGTTCCATTTTGTTGGAACCCTTTTCATTCTTTATTTACCTCAAGATACACCTCCATCAAAACTAACTCAGTTGACAGATTTTGGCACCAAAGCCTTTTTGGGTCCCTGGAGATCAGAAACATTTCTACCAAAATCTTTCTTCGACATCCTCATAGCCATCATATCATCATTCTTCATAATCATGCAATCCTCAATAACATGTCCATGATTTCTACAATAAAGGCAGTGAGGAAAAACAGTTTTACCAAAAGATTTCCTTCTAGGAATAAAGGAATTTTCAAATCTATTCCAACTTCTATTTTCAAAAGATCTACATTTAACAAAATCAAACGTAGCATTCATTCTTGAAGGATGGAAATTTTGTGTTTTTAAAAATCAACACTCTCTCATAACATGTCCGTACTTCCCACAATGAAAGCAATAAGGAGATGTGGGTTTACGAAATGACTTTCTATTTTTTGCATGAGTGTTTGTGAACAAGTTTCTCTTATGTGATGAAAATCTTAGAGCATTGGAAGCATGTTCATTTCTAAATTTTCTTTGAAAATTTGATTGTGTATTCATGGCATGAAAATCATCATTTTGCTTTACAAAGTAATTTTCCATCACATAGCCTAGTTTATGACAATAGAGGTAAGAAACATATATCTTTCTTTTGAAAGTAGATTTATCTTTACATGCTTTTTCATCATCTATTTTCATGATAACACAATCATTCATTTCATGGCCATGCATGCCACAATAGAAGCATTCAACATTCAATTTTATTTTCGCCCATTTTGAACCTTTTGAAACCCTTTTTGCATGGTGAGTTTTGTGTTGATATTTTCTTTTTCTCAAAACTATTTTCAAAATTTTTCATTTGAGAAGTGGAAGGAGGTGCTTTGGAAGTGCTGGGAATATCAGATGTATGAATAAAAGAGGTTGTCATTTTATGTTCAAAAGACTTTTTGTTGAACGGGATGTATCCAAGACCATCCTTTTGAAAATTCACTTTAACACCCAACATCTTATCCAGATTTTCTTTCCCTTTGACAAATCTAGATAAATCATCTTTCAACATTTTCACCTCTTCTTCTAGATTAGAAATATGCAATTCAACATTTGTGATTTCTTCTTCGCATGCAAGGATTTTATCACCATACAAATAGTTCTTTGTTGTGAGTTTCTCATTTTCTTGTATAATTTCTTTATTTTCATCATTTATAACATGCAGTTTTTCAGTCACTTTTTCAAGAACTATCTCAGTTTCAGCAAACTTTTAGATCTTAGCAAACAGCTGTTCATTCTCAGATTTCAACAGTGAAATTTCTTTTTCAAGTTTTTCAAGACCTTTCAATCTACCTTCAAGCAAAGAGTTCTCGATTAGCATGGTATCATTTTTATTTTTAAGATCTTCATTTTCATCCATGATGCTCTTGCTATCAATTTCAGAATCAAGTAATTTCTCAAACAACTTATCATCATCAGACAAAGAGGCTAACTTATTTCTAAGAGATTTTTCTGTTTCTTCAAGTAATAAAATCTTAGATAGCAAGTGTTTATTCTGATCAAGCAAATCATGACATTTGTTTTCAATTTCAAATGATGTATTAGATTTCCTAGTCATTTCAAGCTCTTCAGTCATGCAGGAAATCTCATCTAAAAATAATTCAACTTTTGATTCAAGAGATTCATTTTGTTCTTCTAGATTTTTCACTTTTGATTCCAAAGTTTTGCAGTTTTCACATGAAGAATTAGCATGTATATTTTTATCATTTTTCTTTTTCAATCTCTTGATTTCGGATTTGTATTTTTTGCATCTGTCATGCAAATCGGCATATGCTAATTGCCAGTCTTCAATTGAAAGTTCATCGTAGTCAAAATTTACCTGATCTTCACTTTCTCCATGAGCCATCATGCATGTATCCTTTGCATCTTCTTCATACTTGTATGCCAGCTCATCCCAAAGCTCCCTTGTTGATATGTACATTGAAAATCGTAAAATCACATTAGATTCTATGCTATTCTTCAAAATATTTAATGCAGTAATATTTATAGCATTTTTCTTGATGTGTTTTTCATTCCACTTGGTTTCATTTGCAGGGAGTTTGTGTGGACCATTACATATCACTTTCCACATTTCAGGTTCATAAACTCTGAGGTAAGCACACATGTTATTTCTCCAAGAAATTAAACTGTGATCATCAAAATGAGGAGGAAGAGAAGACAAGCAACATATAGACATGATGTTCAATGAAACTCGTTGAGGGATCACTCTAAAGGTCGTTATACCCAAGAAATTAGAGCTGTGCTCTGATACCAATTGTTGGTCCCGGGTAGGCGAGCGGACAAGAATGGGGGGTTGAATTGTCCCCCACTCAAAATGGTAAATTTAAAAACTAACTAAGCGGAAATAACAACTTTGACGAGATTGAAAGGGTTAAACTAACAAAGTGGTTTAAGCTCTCTCAATCTCGCTGAGCTCACTCGATCATGCACAAGTTTAAGCAATTAAGCACGTCACACAATGTAATCTAGGCAATTGAGATTTGCTTGTGCAATTGGAGTTTGCTCATACTCACCGATCACACGTGTATTGAATTAACAATTAATCACAATAAAGCAAACCACAATGCACACCACAAGACACGAGGATTTTAAGGTAGTTCGGGACCAAGACGGGCTCCCTACGTCTTCCCCTTACCAAACTGGTAAGGATCCACTCGCTGGATAAACCAGCACGGGGAAGACTCCCCAACATGGAGCAGGACTCCAACACACACGGGGATAAATCCCCAACACGGAGGCTACGCTCGAGCAACATGCAGGACGACGCCTGCACACACACGGGGACACGCCCCAACACACACACGCAGAGTAAACCCTGCAACCACGGGGTACAACCCCAAACACACACGGAGACGGAGTCTCCAACACGATCCGACGACCGGATCACAAGCACACATACACGTCGCAACAAACGCAGCACGGTAGACACACGACCATATACAAACGGTCACACATACACAATATTTCTAGTTCAGAAAATTAACACAAATATTCAACCGTGCTCAACCCTAAACATAGATCATGAAACACATCAAGAACAACATAGAATGGATGTAGAGAAGGTCCCCCTTTGGTTTCCAAAACCAGGTTGATGATGTTCTTTCAAGCAGTGGTTGGAAGGAAGTCGGATGATGTCGATTTGAACGTCAACGCATTCCTCTCTTCAATCCGCTTCACTTTCTCTTCATGCACGATCTCCAAATCCTCTTGGATGTTAATGAAATCTCCTCCACAATAGCTTCTCCTTCCTTTCTCCTTTTCTTCACCTGCAAGATAGAAAACAACGAACACATTAGGGTTCTCAGTTGTGAAATTCGTAGCTCTCATATGTATACATATAGGAGACATCAAAAGACTAGTATAGCCCTTCTAGAAACCTCCAAAAGGACCCCCAATAGGTCTCCCACCAACCCAAGGGCAAAGGGGTAAGAGTTAGGCACAAGTTGACTTGATTTAGAGGGGTTTCGGAACCATGTTTTTTGGTTTTCGCCGCTGCCGGTCGACCTACACGGGTTGGGCGGTCGACCGGAATTTTACAGGACTGAAAATCCCCTCTCTGGGGATCTCGATCGACCGACCCCCAGGGGCGGTCGACCGAAATCTAGGAAATTCCCAGATTTGCAACGGTCAGCCCCTTAACCCCATTGGTCAGCCCATTCAAGTGTGAGGCTTCAAACTCCTTGATCTTGGGGAATATGTACTGAGTGTTTTGACCTGCAAAACCATAGAAAAAAGGAGTAGAGCTTTAGCTTAATAATCCATATGATAAATGCATGAAGTACATCTATGAAAGCCCATGAACTCGGTGCATGTGAACACTTTGAAACACAAGTGTTCTAAGCTAAGGATCAAGAGATATGTCTGTGCATGTGAACAAGGTATGAATACCATTCAACCAAATCTACCAAGGTTCATGTGAGCATTCAACAACCATGTATGAGGATTATGAGAACACACATCAAGCATATTCTTCCAAGATTTATAAAACCCCTTCAATTTGCATTCTAGGCCACAAAGACCACAATAAGAATATGCGTAAACACGTAAGTGAGTAAAGGCTAGCTTATCAAGATCCATGTGAAAATCTCAACTAGTACTCACCATGATGGCTTTTAATACTTCAAGAGAAATATGCATGGAATGCATTCAAGACTATACAAGATACCCATGAAACCTTTCTTACATAAAAGCCATTCTCCACAACCCCATGAGACAGAAAACGTGAGACGATATTACCATGCATCCATGCGATGTTTAAGTGTGATCCAACCATTTCTTTCTCCCTTTGTGAAGAAGAACTTCATTGATGGACTCCTTTGAGTTCTAAGCTGATTTTGATCCTGCAAGCCAAGATAAACATAGCGTGAGTTCTTTAAACAACAATCATTCATATGACTTCCAAGTTAGAATCTTGAAGTCATCTGTTAACTCATCAACCAAGATGCATACATGTTGCTCAATGAAACACACACAGGCATACTCAATGATGTACATCGTCACAAGCACAATCGTTTTGTTATCATTAAAACCAAGCACCAAACATCAACTAGGAGATGCGACAATCTCCCTCAACATGAAGGGCGACAACGGTAGTGGCCGGTGGAGGGAGTGAAAGCCAGCGGACGGTGTGTCAGGTTAGAGAGAGAAGGAAAAGAAAGATTCTCTTTTTATTATTATTATTTATTTCTTTTCTTTTTATTTTGATGAGGGCCAAGAGAGGGAAGAGAGGGAGAGAAAAAGAAAGATTCTCTCACGGCCATTCATCTAAATAAAAAGAATATTTATTATCAAATGTAGACACGTCATTCTTGACATTTTCACGAGTATATCTCATATTACACCGTGACGCCCCGAAGTGGTTTGCACGTTGGGTTATTTGAATGATTTTCATGATAATTATGAGTTCCTATAAAATAATTTTCTTTATGATCAATGAGACACCCTTTTTGATATATAATAATAATAATAATCATAAATCATGGAATTGTGATGCTTATAAAAAAATAAAAAAATTATATATACATATATATAAAACAAAAAACTATATATATATATAAATAAAAAAATAAATGAAACAAGAATATATAACAAAAAAATAAAAAAGAAAAGAAAAGAAAAGAAAACATATACTAATAATCCTTCCCCATTAATTGCTTATCCCACCCCCTAATCTTTAGGATATGGTCTCCCCCATGATATTCTTTCTTATGTCACCATCCCTCTCCCCATCTCTATTATAGAACGCACACAACCCACGCAACCCATGACCCAACCCCACCTCCATCTCCCGATATAACCCATCCCTCATCCTCTCCATTATTCACAACCCCACAACCCATCGAAACACTCTCCTCCTAACCACTCTCATCCGTTCTCTACACCGATTTTTCTGGCCATTCATTCACAACTGAAACCCATGGCCAAAACTCTCAACTCCCGCATTCCGAAACCCAACTCCCACGTCGAACCCACTACTCCCCGATTCTCCCCCCTCTTATTCATTCCCTCAACTACCCCCATTTCCCACCGTGTCCACCTCTGGCGCTCCACCCACCGGTCGATCCCCACCTCTTGCATGATTGCATCCGTGTGCTGCATTTCATCCTTTAATTCTCCCCTCACCAGTTTCCCCCTGCCATGGATGCTGGTCCATATTATGAGTCCTCACATGGAGTACATGCCACTGCCAGGGGAGCTTCCCCCTCCATTAGTGCCCCCTATGCCTTAGATGTCCTAGCTCCTCACATCGACTCCCTTACCCCTCCACAACTTGAAGCCATCTAGGCTGTCATTAAGAGGGGATCTACTCCTCCTCCACAAGGTCATCCATCCGCCATAGCTGGCCTTCATGCTTCTCTTTTTAAGAACCACGTGGGACAACCACCACCCTCATTTCAGCATCCCTCATGGCCCCAAAATCTGGCTGTCCCTCGTACCTTGGTCCGACTGGGTCACTCTATGGGCAAGCCTTACTCACCTTCTCCTTCACGGCCTCCATGTCAAGCCGCCCCTCTAAGGTCTCAAGGCCGATTCTCAACTTTACAAGTCACACCTCTCCAACAAGCTCTCATTGACAAAATTGATCAAATGGAGGAATAATTAAAGACGGTCACAATTCTGTGACCGCCTCCTCCTCCTCCTCAAGTCAATCCCCTTCACGCTTTCACGAATAACATTACCAAAATGGAGAGGGATTGGAAGGAGAGAAGAGATGAGTATGACATTGAGAATACGAGTGAGCAAGAAGTTCTCCCAAGCTTTTACAATCAAGTGGACGTCGTTCGCCCACCACCCATTTATCATACTCATTCACATGGCCCTCCGCTTCCACATCCACATCCATATACGCGAAATCCTCCATGCCAATATACACCACCTCCCCTCATCAATACGCCTCCACCATGGCGTCCATTTGAACTTGATGATTATGAAGAATTGTAAATGGCACATGATGAAATTTGTGTAGATTTTGAAGATGCACCCACTTCGAGTTTTCTTCGTGTCATTGCCCGCGGCGGTATTCCTGCGTAAACCCGCGCGGAGAGTCAGTTCCCGCGGCGGTTCCCCTCCCGGTTTCATTTCAGTCATTTAATTTCTACAATTTAAATTCTACATCATTCCCCTCCCTCCGTGGTCGCAGCGAGTCACTTCCCGCTATGGACATTTAATTTTTGTAATTTACTTTCAGTACACTAACACTAACCCTAACACTAATCCAATAACACCCGCGGCGAGTTACTTCCCGCAGTGGTCCTTTTATTTTGGCAATTTACTTTCAGCATGTAATTGCTGCACACTCCCATCCCCCAATAAATCCCGCGGAGAGTGTCACCTCTCGCGGCAGTTTAATTCTATCATTTTCATTTCTGTTCATACCCCGTGGAGAGTCATTTCACCACCCCGTCGCCGGCGACACTCCCTCTCATCGTCCGCTGCCTGCACCTTGCTGCCGCACCCTCTCCCACGTGACCGAACCACTGCCACCTCTTTTCACTCTTATCCGATGACGAAATCGTAGCATGAATTGGAGGATGATATGAGAACACACAACACGACACGCACGGAGATTAACGGGAACAATAAGATGACAGAAATAAAAACCACCACGAGAACTTGTGTCTCCTGGAATTTTGAAATAGCATGAGATTACGGAGATGACGGGAATTAAACCACCGCAAGACGTGATTCTCCGCGGGATCTAAACAGAAAAACCATCGCGAGAAATGACTCTCCGCGGGGTATGAACAGAAATGAAAATGACAGAATTAAACCGTCGCGAGAGTTGACACTCTTCGCGGGATTTATTGGGGAATGGGAGTGTGTAAAAATTAAATGCTGAAAGTAAATTGTAGAAATAAAAGGACCACTATGGGGAGTAACTCGCCGCGGGTGTTATTGGATTAGTGTTAGGGTTAATGTTAGTGTACAGAAAGTAAATTACAGAAATTAAATGGCCATATGGGAAAGTGACTCGCCACGACCTTGGAGGGAGGGGAATGAAAGGAAAACATGGCGAGGGAGGCCGATTTGAGAATGACACCGATGTGCGTTATAAAGAACAAATTCGGTTGCATTGATGAGTTGGAGTTCCGCATCAGGAGCAGATCTCGTGAGAAGCTCATGTGGGAATAAGCATGCCGGTGCATAAGTAAACAGATTTTGTGCCATAGTGCCAAAATAAGCCCGCCAATCTCCATGTGTCTTCAGTTGGGGCATGCGATTGGTCACATTCCCGCCAAAGCTTAATACATCGGCCATGTAAGAGAGGGGGCTTTGTTGGAAGATCCTCAAGGGAGTCTGCGCTCCCTCACGATGGTTGAATTTGAAACGCAGATCAATCCAACAGTTGAGAAGAAGCATGCACCCATAAGGAGGTTGGCCCATGCTGGAAGCCGTGAGACCACTGTAATGGTAGGCGAGGACGGCTGGCCCCACTCTTTTGCCCTCCCAAAGTCCATAAATCACACCCAATTGACTTTCCTCTACGATGTTGTCTGTCACGCTCTGAGCTTTTAGTACAGCGGAAGATGATTTCGGGAACGTGAACAGCCGGCTTGGTAAGCCTCCCGCAAGCAAGAATAATCAGAGCGCAAGACAATCACGCAAAGATAATTGCACCATCAACTCATTCAAACCTTTACTTTTATTGATTAGAATGATCCAAGTACATGAAATATTGACTCTCTTTAATTTACTAGATTCAAAATAAAAGAAAAATTACATAGATGGACTCAATCTAGACATGTTTGACTTCTAGGTCTTCGCTCAATTCTATAAGACATTCAATCGCTCTCGGACCCGCTACCTATGTAATCCGAATCCAACTCACTTGCACTTCCTGAAACATTGAGAAAGTAGGTAATGAACACACTTGCCCAATAGGTATCTTCGCATTAACATGTAGGTAATCTTTAAGTAATTAATATTTTTAGCTCTAGAGAATAAGGTAAATCTTGCAGGTACGATAAAACATGTGGTATAAAACCAAAGTAGCAAGAACATGAATGATCAAGATAAAATATAAGAATATGATTGAGCAAGTATATAGCAAGAAATGTAAATTTGGCCTTTCCATGAATAAGAACGTAACAAGAATATACTTTTCATAACCATAAATGCTATGCACTAGAAAGTCATGTAATAAGCAAGAAAATACTTTTTGCTTAATAGCAAGTACTTCGTGAATTTACGTGGATCTCTATTCATGTCCGTGAATCTTCACTTATTTATAAAGAAAGTACTCACAACGTAATGCGACGCCAGTAGCATCATACCCCATGATTTACAGTATGTTTCTGACAATCAGCCGAGGGGGCTAGCATAGAGCCCTTGAACACAATCAGTGCTCGAACTGCATCTTCAAGTATAAATCAAGTTACTTCCACGATTTAATCAATAATGTGGCCAATAATGTACCAATTCATTGATAGTTCTTATGATACAATGTCAATGGAAGAATGCACCAAATATGAATATAAGAATTCAAGGAATGCTTTAATGACAAAGTCATGTTACGGGAAAAATTTAGCAGCATAACAGTACATTCATTATTTTTTTATATCTTCAACATTGACTTGCTAGCATAGGTTTAGAGTCTAGATAATTCTAAGACCAGCTAGGATCTCAAGAAAACCAACCCCAAGGGTCATCCTCGGGTTAGAAAATCTCAGGAACCAAGCGGTCGTTTACTGGACCGTTTAGGAACGCAAGCGGTCATTCACTAGACCATTTGAGATCGCATGCGGTCTAATGCTGGACCGTTTGGAAACAGGGCTTAGAAAAACACCGATAAGTGCTCTCTAGATAATTGGGCTTTAATGGTATAACCCGCTCGGCGTCCTAGTGGGAATCCCAGGCTCGCGGAGACTTACGGAGGCCTTGAAACAAGATTACCTAGTCCATTGGAAGGAATATCAAATGGAGAGGTTATCAAGTCCAAGAATATGTACTTAATGTGCAAAGGTGTAACTAATGACAACATACTGGGATATGTGCATGCCATGTACTTAAGAAAATGACTCTTAGATAAGAGAGAGATAGTGTTAAAATAGCGATCAAATCATGACTAGTCTATGAATCATATAAAATTTAAGTTAATTACAAAAGTATATGATTTTGTCATGAAAATAGCATAAGATTAAAAATAATTCTAAGTGCATAAAGAACACGAAATCCACTAGAATGATTAGTAAGTATAACCAAGAGTATGAAAATAGCACTTAAAATAGGGTAAAGACTTATTTAACTAGGCATATTATAAGATAAGTAGGGCCGTTTTGCATTATGCTTCGGGTTAACATAAAATCAGAACTCAGGAATGAAAACGGTCTAATTAATGGCCGTTTCATCATGCTAAGCGGTCTATCGTAGGGCCGCTTACGAACGTATGCGGTCTAAGAATAGACCGTTTATCTCTATCTACAGTAACAGTTAATAAAATCGAAATCAAAACTAATCTAAGGCCAAATAATGCATGATAAAACATGGAAACAATTAAATATGGCATGTTAACACCATATTTAAGACGTGGAGATGCATGGTTTCAGTAAAATAAACCAAAGTTCATTTTTTTATTTTTTAAGGGTTAGGTTTATGCATGCTATACATGATCAAGATAAAACCGTAATTACACTGCGTAGAAAGCATGAAATTGACCGTAAGAAGAGGGCTTTTACTCCTAGAATCATGTTTAAGCCATTCATGAGATAACCTACCGTTAGTAGTGCTCCTAAAGTCTGAATTTCTGACTGGAAGTAAGCCCTAATTCTGCACGTTCTGTGCTAAACCAACAACTTCATGACCTTGTAACTCCTGATCCTCTTGACCTAAGAACGTAACAATTGGAGGGTAGATAGAAGCCATAAAGGATAACAAAACGTTCTAAAGGCATAGGTCCTAAATACCTCGTTTAGGGCTTCTATTTCCTTGATCTTCCTGGGTCTCTTGCACAGGTTCCTGGGTCACTTGTACAGAATCACCAACTCTGCTTGCCCCTTTCTCTCTGATGACTTGATCTCCTAGGATGGGATTTTGGGGAAGTTAGACCTTAGTATTAGGAATAAAAACCTTTAAAGAACATATCTCTAATTTTGCTTCCTTACCTTAGTTTCACGCGAGCCAAAAGTAAGGGTCGCGCAAGTTAAACTTGGGGTCTATTTATAAGGTTAGCTAGGGTTTCATGGATTTGGACGAACTTAGAGTCCTAATTAGGTCATTCAACCAATCCTGATACACTCTAGAGTCTTCTAATTGACAGATTACTGCAATCCCTAGAGATTTAGCCTGGAGAAAATGGAGTTTTCATACAACCTTTGTTGATCGCGATCGGGCTCTGGTATGCAGTCTAATAGATGACCATTTATTTCCCCGTGCGATTATCCTGGGCGTCGAATTTCAACCTAGTTCAAACTCTTCTATCTATTACCCCTTCAATTATCTAATAGAGAGTAATTATCTTCTAAATTCCATAGATAGACTAATTAAGCTTCTAGAATGTGAGCCAAAACTTATGGGCTTGGGTTTTAAGTCCTTTGGGCTTATTTAAATAGACTAAATCAATTAGTTATTAGCTTTTGGGCCTTTAACAAATTTATCATCCCAAAAATTCACTTAGCAATTCATTTAAGCCTTTATTAATTCCCAACAACTTCTAGAATTATTCCAAAAATATTTTATAAAAATTCTGGGATATTACACCCTCCCCCACTTTAGAGAATTTGGTCTCCAAATTCAATATACAGATTTTAAAGGAGAGTGTACTTACATTGGAATATCTCAGGAAACCTCTTACGCATAGCTTCCTCCGCTTCCCATGTCGCTTCATAAGGCCATGATTTGTTCCATTGAACTTTGACCATAGGAATAGTTTTGTTCCGGAGTTGACGCACTTCTTGCTCAAGTATTTTGATAGGTTTTTGATCGTACGTCAAATCCTTTTTAATCTCCAGGTTGTCGTAAGTGATGACATGGAAAGGATCAAGAACGTACTTTTTGAGCATTGAGACGTGAAATATATCATGAATTCCTGCTAATTGAGGGGGTAAACCTAATCGATATGTCACCTCACCAACCCTTTCAAGAATTTCAAAAGGGCTAATAAATCTTGGAGTAAGCTTGCCTTTGATACCAAATCTTCGAATACCTCGATCCAGAGAAACCTTAAGGAACACATGGTCTCCTACTTGGAACTCCAAGTCACGTCTTCGATTGTCAACATATGATTTTTGCCTATCTTGTGCCATCTGGAGTCTCTCCCGAATAAGCTTAATCTTCTCGGTAGTATCTCAGATGATGTCGGGCCCAAGAAATTGCTTTTCTCCTACCTCATTTCAGCATATTGGCGATCGACAACTTCGACCATATAGAGCCTCGAACGGTGCCATTTGTATTCTAACTTGGTAGCTATTATTGTATGAGAATTCCACTAGAGGCAAGTGATCATGCCAACTTCCTCCAAAGTCAATAGCACAAGCCCTGAGCATATCTTCCGCCACCTGATTTATCCTTTTAGTTTGACCATCAGTTTGTGGATGGAAAGTGGTGCTAAAGTTGAATCGGGTCCCTAATGAATGTTGTAGACCCTTCCAGAATTGTGAGGTAAACCGAGGGTCTCGGTCCGATATGATGGTGACAGGGACACCATGTAGTTTGACAATTTCTCTTATGTATAGTGTTGCTAGTACATCCACAGACCATCGACTTTTTATTGGTAGAAAATGTGTAGATTTAGTCAATATCATCGTGTCATCCTCTTGTCTTGGGTAAACCCATGATGAAATCCATCTTTATACTTTCCCACTTCCACTCGGGAATATTCAAGGGGTGTAATTTACCAGCGAGTTTTAAATGTTTTGCCTTTACTTGTTGACAAGTGAGACAGCGGGACATAAAATCTGATACTTCTCTTTTCATATTGGGCCACCAGATATTCCTTTTTAAATCTTGGTACATCTTGGTAGCACCAGGGTGAATAGCATATCTTGACTTATGAGCTTCTTCCATGATTAATTTCTTAGTGTCATCATGATTCGGCACACAGATTCGATCCTTAAATAATAGTCTTCCATCATTTGAGATAGAGAATTCCGGTCTCTGATCAATGGTATCCTTGATCTCCATCAAAATGGGGTCATTTTCTTGCAATTTGACTATATCTTCAATCCATGTAGGCTGAGACCTTATATTGGCAATCATACCTCCTTCTCCTTTGCTATCAATATCAAGATTCAAGTAAGAAAAATCTTCAATTAGACAAGTTATACCTTTCCCGAGGCTTGCTAGAATTGCCATTGATTTTCTGCTAAGAGCGTCAGCCACAACATTTGCCTTCCCTGGATGATATTGAATAGTAAAGTCGAAATCTTTGAGATATTCCAACCATCTACGTTGTCGCATATTTAATTCCTTCTGGGTGAAGAGGTATTTCAGACTTTTGTGATCTGAAAATATAGTAAATTTCTCCCCATAAAGGTAATGTCGCCAAATCTTCAATGCGAATATAACCGCAGTTAATTCCAGATCGTGCACAAGGTAGTTCTCTTCGTGACGCTTCAAATGTCTTGAAGAATAGCGAATCACCTTCTCGTTTTGCATAAGAATGCATCTTAGGCCAATGCCAGATGCATCTGTATAGACTTCAAAGCCACCACCTTCAACGGGCAATGTCAGAATGGGGGCTGTAGTAAGGTGATCTTTAAGAATTAGGAAACTCTCTTCGCAATCCTTCGACTATATAAAAGGATTCTCCTTTCTTGTGAGTCTAGTCAAAGGGACAACGATCTTTGAGAAAGCCTTAATAAATCTCCTGTAATAACCAGCCAGACTTAGAAAACTTCTGACTTCAGACACGGTCGTCGATCGGCTCCAGTTCTTAACAGCTTCCACTTTAGAAGGATCAACAGCGATACCTTCCCTTGAAATAATATGGCCAAGGAAAGAGACCTCCTTTAGCCAAAACTTACACTTGCTAAGCTTTGCATAGAGTCTGTGCTCTCTTAGTGTTTGCAAGGCTATTCTTAAGTGCTCTTCATGTTCCTCCTTTGTTTTGGAGTATATAAGAATGTCATCAATGAAGACGACCATAAATCAGTTGAGATCAGGCCTGAAGACATTATTCATAAGTTGCATAAATGCGGCCGGGGCATTAGTTAACCCGAACGGTATTACTACGAATTCATAGTGGTCATATCTGCTTTGGAAAGCAGTTTTATGAATGTTTTCATCTTTGATCTTGAGCTGGTGGTAATCTGACCTGAGGTCTATCTTAGAGAAATATTATGCTCCTGAAATCTAATCAAAGAGTTCGTCGAGATGCGGCAACGGATATTTGTTCTTGAGAGTGAGTTGATTTAGTCATCGGTAATTGATACATAGCCTGAGAGATCCATCCTTCTTCTTGACAAATAAAATTGGCGCACCCCAAGGGGATGTGCTATGTCGAATGAAGCCCTTGTCTAATAACTCTTGAAGTTGTTTCTTCAATTCCTTGAGTTCTGTGGGGGACATCCTGTAGGGAGCTATTAAAACAGATGCTGCTCCGGGAATGAGTTCAATAGAGAAGTTTACTTCCCTTTCAAGTGGTGACTCGGGTAAATCCGACGGAAATACATCGGAAAATTCATTTACAATGGGGATGTCTTCTAAGATGACTTCCTTGGGCTCAGTAATGACTACGGAAGCAAGGAAGGCTTCACATCCTTGTGAAATAAGCTTGCAAGCGTGAAGAGATGAAATAATAGTAGGATGCTTCCTATATTTGATACCAAGGAAAGAAAATCTCAGAAGACCAAGTTTCCGAAAAGAGATTATCCTATTACAACAGTTTATATAGGCGTCATGGTCTACAAGCCAATCTACACCTAAAATAGCATCGTAACCTTCCATGTTAAGGCATACGAGGTTTTTAGGAAGATTATGACCTTCTACCATTACTTCACTATCATGGTAGTAATTTGTAAGTTCTGTTTTGGGACCTAGAGGTGTAGTAATAGCAAGGTCCGAGGGTAAAGGAGTTGATAAAACTAGCAAGATTTTTGCAAAAGTAGTAGATATAAAAGAATGAGAGGCACCAATATCAAATAGTATGAATGCAGGATGGGAATAGATTTGAACAGTACCTTCCATAAGCCCATCATTTTTTGGTGCTTCTTCATCATCTATAACATCATTGAGACGAGCCTGCCGCTTACGTCCGCCACTGGAAGATTGATCCTTCATAAGAGGGCATTCCGGCATGCGGTGCTCCCGGCTGCCACATCGTAAACAAGTAACGAGACGCTTCCAGCATTCTTCGGCTGAGTGGCCGAACTTTTCGCAAAATGTGCAAGCCGCCATGACTTGCTTTTCTTCTTCTTTAACCTTCTTATTATTATGAGAGCCACTACCACTCCCATTCCGGATTCTCTTCTTGCTATCACGAGATTTGTAAGGTTCCGTGATACTAAACTTTCCCTTCCTTTCATGCCGATCAGACCTTCGACCCAGCTACTCTCCCTTGCCTTTTAATTTTTCGACCTTCTCCAAGGTCCATTCACATAGATGCGCCCATTGGACCATCTCCGCATATGTACGGATATTTTGAGTCCCGAGTTGTTAAATAAATCCGAGCCTTAAACTATCCATATGTACTAATCAAGTGAGGAGCATAAGGTGCCAGTCGAGAAAACTGAAGTTTATACTCCGCCACTGAAATCATGCCATGGGGCAAAGAAGCGAATTCCATAGCCTTCCGCTCCTTGACATGTTCAGAGAAATATTTGGCTTAGAAGAGCGTAAGAAAACCTTCCCAAGTATGTGGTGCATCTGCTGCCAGTGCAGGAATTGACTTCCACCATGTACGGGCATCTTTATTGAGTTGGAATGTGGCTAGACCAACCTTTACTTGGTCGGCACATTGCATGATCTCGAATATACGATTCATTTCATCGATCCAGTTTTATGCCTCATCAGGATTAGAAGAACTTGAGAATCGCGGAGGATTTAAGCTCCAAAAATTACGGTGTAGGTCTCCAACTCTTGCCCCTGCACCGGCTTGAGCCATATTCTGTAATGCTTGGGTGAGACCTGCAACGGTTTGCTGCATACTGTCCCAGTCAATAGATGAGCCATTATGAGAGTAAGGTACCTGAGAAGAGTAATGAATTTGTTAATTCTAATGGAATGAGTGGGGTTAACCTTAGAAATAATTCTAATTACTATCTTATCCCAGGTTCTACCCAATTCCTCTCATAGGTTGGGAGTTTCTTTCCTAGTTTCATATGTGTGGGTCCTTAAACCTTGGAGTTTAGCCTATGACATGACATATTCTTAGGACTTTCTTAAGCCTAGGCTCTGATACCACTCTAACTGTCACGTCCCGAGCTTTTAGTACAGTGGAAGACGATTTTGGGAACGTGAACAGCCGACATGGTAAGCCTCCCGCAAGCAAGAATAATCAGAGCGCAAGACAATCACACAAAGGTAATTGCACCATCAACTCATTCAAACCTTTACTTTTATTGATAAGAATGATCCAAGTACATGAAATATTGACTCTCTTTAATTTACTAGATTCAAAATAAAAGAAAAATTACATAGATGGACTCAATCTAGACATGTTTGACTTCTAGGTCTTCGCTCAATTCCATAAGACCTTCAATCGCTCTGGGACCCGCTACTTATGTAATCCGAATCCAACTCACTTGCACTTCCTGAAACATTGAGAAAATAGGTAATGAGCACACTTGCCCAGTAGGTATCTTCGCATCAACATGTAGGCAATCTTTAAGTAATTAACATTTTTAGCTCTAGAGAATAAGGTAAATCATGCAGGTACGATAAAACATGTGGTATAAAACTAAAGTAACAAGAACATGAATGGTCAAGATAAAATATAAGAATATGATTGAGCAAGTATATAGCAAGAAATGTAAATTTGGCCTTTCCATGAACAAGAGCGTAACAAGAATGTACTTTTCATAACCATAAAGGTTATGCACTAGAAAGTCATGTAATAAGCAAGAAAGTACTTTTCGCTTAATAGCAAGTACTTCGTGAATTTACGTGGATCTCTATTCATGTCCATGGATCTTCACTTATTTATAAAAAAAGTACTCCCAGTGTAATGCGACGCCAGTAGCATCATACCCCATGGTTTACAGTATATTTCCGACAATCAGCCGAGGGGACTAGCATAGAGCCCTTGAACACAATCAGTGCTCGAACTGCATCTTCAAGTATAAATCAAGCTACTTCTACGATTTAATCAATAATGTGGCCAATAATGTACCAGTTCAATGAAAGTTCTTATGATACAATGTCAATGGAAGAATGCACCAAATATGAATATAAGAATTCAAGGAATGCTTTAATGACAAAGTCATGCTACAAGAAAAATTTAGCAGCATAACGGTACATTCATTATTTTTTTATATCTTTACCATTGACTTGCTAGCATAGGTTTAGAGTCTAGATAATTCTAAGGCCATCTAGGATCTCAAGAAAACCAACCCCAAGGGTCATCCTCGGGTTAGAAAATCTCAGGAACCAAGCGGTCGTTTACTGGACCGTTTAGGAACGCAAGCGGTCATTCACTAGACCATTTGAGATCGCATGCGGTCTAATGCTGGACCGTTTGGAAACAGGGCTTAGAAAAACACCGATAAGTGCTCTCTAGATAATTGGGCTTTAATGGTATAACCCGCTCGGCGTCCTAGTGGGAATCCCAGGCTCGCGGAGACTTACGGAGGCCTTGAAACAAGATTACCTAGTCCATTGGAAGGAATATCAAATGGAGAGGTTATCAAGTCCAAGAATATGTACTTAATGTGCAAAGGTGTAACTAATGACAACATACTGGGATATGTGCATGCCATGTACTTAAGAAAATGACTCTTAGATAAGAGAGAGATAGTGTTAAAATAGCGATCAAATCATGACTAGTCTATGAATCATATAAAATTTAAGTTAATTACAAAAGTATATGATTTTGTCATGAAAATAGCATAAGATTAAAAATAATTCTAAGTGCATAAAGAACACGAAATCCACTAGAATGACCAGTAAGTATAACCAAGAGTATAAAAATAGTACTTAAAACAGGGTAAAGACTTATTTAACTAGGCATATTATAAGATAAGTAGGGCCGTTCTGCATTATGCTTCGGGTTAACATAAAATCATAACTCAGGAATGAAAACGATCTAATTAATGGTCGTTTCATCATGCTAAGCGGTCTATCGTAGGGCCGCTTACGAACGTATGCGGTCTAAGAATAGACCGTTTATCTCTGTCTACAGTAACCGTTAATAAAACTGAAATCAAAACTAATCTAAGGCCAAATAATGCATGATAAAACATGGAAACAATTAAATATGGCTTGTTAACACCGTATTTAAGATGTGGATATGCATGGTTTTAGTAAAATAAACCAAAGTTCATTTTTTTATTTTTAAGGGTTAGGTTTATGCATGCTATACATGATCAAGATAAAACCGTAATTACTCCGTGTAGAAAGCATGAAATTGACCGTAAGAAGAGGGCTTTTACTCCTAGAGTCATGTTTAAGCCATTCATGAGATAACCTATCGTTAGTAGTGCTCCTAAAGTCCGAATTTCTGACTAGAAGTAAGCCTTAATTCTGCACATTCTGTGCTAAACCAGCAACTTCATGATCTTGTAACTCCTGATCCTCTTGACCTAAGAACGTAACAATTGGAGGGTAGATAGAAGCCTTAAAGGATAACAAAAAGTTCTAAAGGCATAGGTCCTAAATACCTCGTTTAGGACTTCTATTTCCTTGATCTTCCTGGGTCTCTTGCACAGGTTCTTGGGTCACTCGTACAGAATCACCAACTTTGCTTGCCCCTTTCTCTCTGATGACTTGATCTCCTAGGATGAGCTTTTGAGGGAAGTTAGACCTTAGTATTAGGAATAAAAACCTTTAAAGAACATACCTCTAATTTTGTCTCCTTACCTTAGTTTCACGTGAGCCAAAAGTAAGGGTCGCGCAAGTTAAACTTGGGGTCTATTTATAGGGTTAGCTAGGGTTTCATGGATTTGGACGAACTTAGAGTCCTAATTAGGTCATTCAACCAATCCTGATACACTCTAGAGTCTTCTAATTGACAGATTACTGTAATCCCTAGAGATTTGACCTGGAGAAAATGGAGTTTTCACGTAACCTTTAATGATCGCGATCGGGCTCTGGTATGCGGTCTAATAGATGATCATTTATTTCCCCATGCGGTCTTACGATAGACTGTTTTCTATCCTGGGCGTCGAATTTCAACCCAGTTCAAACTCTTCTATCTATTGCCCCTTCAATTATCTAATAGAGAGTAATTATCTTCTAAATTCCGTAGATAGACTAATTAAGCTTCTAGAATGTTGGCCAAAACTTATGGGCTTGGGTTTTAAGTCCTTTAGGCTTATTTAAATAGACCAAATCAATTAGTTATTAGCTTTTGTGCCTTTAACAAATTTATCATCCCAGAAATTCACTTAGTAATTCATTTAAACCTTTATTAATTCCCAGCAACTTCTAGAATTATTCCAAAAATATTTTAGAAAAATTCTGGGGTATTATATTGTCGGTGCTAGGGAATAGGAGGGCTCCCGCCAAGCAAATAGTAAACCCCTTCATGAGTCCCTCCAGATATGCATCATCTGTCGGTTCTGCTAGGGCACTCATAGTCCTTTCTGGAAGCTTTTGTAGGTTGATTCCCCTTTGGGTCTGGACGCTCTTGATGGCTCCGGAAGGCATAAAACTTTCGAGAATTTCTTCGGAGGTGATCTTTTGCAACATGGGCAGGATCTTTATCTTGTTGTCCTTTCTGAATCTTTTAAGACCAAGTAGGAGTTTCGTCTCCTCGAGAAGGATGGTCGATTCGAAAGTGGAAAAAATGAAAGTATGGGTTTGAGGATGCCAAATCTCTACCGATGTACCCATAGCCGCCCAATCCATATAGATCTTGTTGTAATGCTTGGCATGAATCAAGAGCTCTTGAAGCTGCCATTTTGTGACGATAGCCCTCATACCGATAGTGATGTTGGAAGTGAGCTTTGAAAGCCAGGGCAGTTTGGAGAATTTTCGCGGACCAGGAAAGAGGGGGTATGGTTGAAAGAAAGAGTCAAGTGAATTAATGCACAAAAGAGATGAAAAGAAAGAAAAAGGTACCAACTCACCATTCGCAAAGAAATGCGCTCGCTCAAGTGACCGTGATTTTCATGTCAATCTTGGTTACACATAAAATAAAAAAAGATATATATAGAAAAGGTTGTTATTATAAAACTAAAAATACGAATAAATAAAGCAAAAAAAATAAAAAAATAAAGCAACAAAAAAATACATGAAAAATACATCATCAAAACCACCTTGAGAAATGACTCTCCGCGGGGTATGAACAGAAATGAAAATGACATAATTAAACAACCAAGAGAGGTGACACTCTCCGCGGGATTTATTAGGGGATGGGAGTGTGCAAAAATTAAATGCTGAAAGTAAATTGCCGAAATAAAAGGACCACTGCAGGAAGTAACTCGCCGCGGGTGTTATTGGATTAGTGTTAGGGTTAGTGTTAGTGTACAAAAAGTAAATTACAGAAATTAAACGGCCATAGCGGGAAGTGACTCGCTGCGACCTCGGAGGGAGGGGAATGATGCGGAATTTAAATTGTAGAAATTAAATGACTGAAATGAAACAGGGAGGGGAACTGCTGCGGGAATTGACTCTCCGCGCGGGTTTACACAGGAATACCGCTGTGGGCAATGACTCTCCGCGCGGTATTGATGGTGTGATCGCCAGGGGCTGAGAACCCCACAATGGAAAGGAATTGATCGCGTACGTCCGCCATGGGAGTGGAAATAGTGCGGGTTCTTTCTTCCTCTTCTTTCGGTCGGCCGACGAAGAGGGCTTTCTTCGGTTACCCTAGTTGGTGTTATTTCCTTTTTTTATTTTCTTTTATTTTTATTTTGAGAGAGATCTAGAGGGAGAAAGAGAGAGGGGATGAGAAAGGATGAGAGAAATCAAGATGTGGAAAGATATATATAAAGAGAGTGAGATTTGAAGAAAAATATTAAATATTACTAAGAATATATAGAGAGAGAGAGAGAGATTTTTTTATATTAGAAAATAGAGAGGGATGGGGGTGAAGGCTTAATAATAAACAATAATAAAGAGAGGAGAAAAGATAAAAATGGGGAGAGGGATGAGGGTTTAATCATAATATATATATATATATCTATACATTAAAACCTACGTGTGTGCATGGTGGAGTAGAGAGAGAGAGAGAAGAGAGAGATAGTAAGGAGTGAGAAAGAGAGCGATAGAGAGAGGGAGGGGGATCGTGAGGTAAAAAATAGAGAGAGAGAAGAGAGAGAGAGAGAGGGTGAGAGAGGGAGAGTGAGATATAAAGAATAATAATAATAATATTATTAAATATTACTAAGAGCATATATAGAGAGAGAGAGAGAAAAAAAAAGATTCTCTTTTTTATTATTTTTATTTCATTTCTTTTTATTTTGATGAGGGCCAAGAGAGAGAAGAGAGAGGGGATGGGAGATGAAAAGAGAGATAGAGAGAGAGAACGTGGGGAGGGAGTTAGAGGGAGAAAGAGAAAGGGAGATCACAGGGAGAGTTAGAGAGAAAGCGGCGAGGTGGGGATCGACCGGTGGGTCGAGCACCTGAGGTGGAGGTGTGCCGGAGGTGAGGAAGGGGGTCGTTCGCAGTCGTGGCGGGGTCGTGGGCGTGGGCGGAGTGGCCGAAGGAGGAGTGGGGGCTCGACAGTGGTCGACGGAGGTAGTCCGACGGGAGTGGTCGGAGGGAGAGAATGAGAGGGGGGAGAGTGAGGGAGCCGTGGGTTGCTTATTTTTTTGGAATCAGGGAGGGGGAGTTGAGGGAATGGATGAGAGGGGGGAGAATGAGGGAGTAGTGGGTTCGACGTGGGAGTTGGGTTTCGGAATGCGGGAGTTGAGAGTTTTGGCCGTGGGTTTCGGTTGTGAATGAATGGCGAGAAAAATCGGTGTAAAGAACGGATGTGAGTGGTTAGGAGGAGAGTGTTTCGATGGGTTGTTGGGTTGTGAATAATGGAGAGGATGAGGGATGGGTTCTGTCGGGAGATGGAGGTGGGGTTGGGTCATGGGTTGCGTGGGTTGTGTGCGTTCTATAATAGAGATGGGGAGAGGAATGGTGACATAAGAGAGAATATTATGGGGGAGACCATATCCTAAAGATTAGGGAGTGAGGTAAGCAATTAATGGGGAAGGATTATTAGTATACGTTTTCTTTTCTTTTATTTTATTTTTATTTTATTTTTTTGTTATATATTCTTGTTTTATTTATTTTTTGATTTATATATATATAGTTTTTTGTTTTATATATATGTATATATAATTTTTTTATTTTTTTATAAGCATAACAATTCCATGATTTATGATTATTATTATTATTATATATCAAAAAGGGTGTCTCATTGATCATAAAGAAAATTATTTTATAGGAACTTGTAATTATCATGAAAATCATTCAAATAACCCAACGTGCAAGCCACTTCGGGACGTCACGGTGTAATGTGAGATATACTCATGAAAATGTCGAGAATGGCGTGCCTACAAATGTCATGTCAAGTAATATCAAATACGGAAGTGGAATGCCATAAATTAATCTAAAAAGTCATGCACTTCGGTGCAATGTCACACTGTGGTCAATATAGCTCACATGGGCACAAGTACTTTCATGTGCTCCTCCCAGGACCAGACCGAGCTCCATTAATGCCAGGCATTGAGTCATGTAAATATCTAGACATTCACTATAGTTTATAGCCAATAGAGTTCCAAAGGATAAGCCATTGTAGGAATGTTAAGGTAGATTCACGGATTTGAAAATTTTAAGGATAGAACCTTGTGTAGAGATGACATAGCGATAAACCTCTCATGAAAAATTGGGACGTTCATGAATCTGGAAAAAATGGCGTCCACTCAGGATGCCTTGAATTCAAGAATTCGCTTCCACCTGATCGGGCACTAATTCTGATGAACAGCATGCACGAAAGAATTTGCGTCAATAGCCTAGAACCCAATTCAAGATATGACGACAACTGTACCAGACGCCAATTATGGACAAAGTCTGGACTCTCACAGAACACCAATCACATCGCTCTATGATGGCTGGAAGTCATGTTTCTTCAGAGGGACATGACCAAATAGGTTTTAAGAGTTTTTAGGGTACAACCAGCCCAGTGATCGAAGAGGGAATCCTTCGATGTTGGGAACTTACGGAGGCCTTAGAGAAAGAATTTTTAATCCGACGAGAGGAATTCCCGATGGAGAGTCCTTCAATCTCCAAGAAATAAGGTGTATAACATAGAAATCCATAAAAACAGGGACCATGACTCGGTCTTGAGACAATGGTGCCAAAAGATCCACGGTTGAGGATCAAAACGCGATAAAACAGTTCTGCAAGGAATTGGCGTCAGTGACAGTAGGCGTTAATTCTTAGAATTAGCGTCCACTGTCACGTCGCCAATTCATAAAAATCAATTTCTTATGAAAATAAAAGAGAAAATTAATGTCAGAGTGATAGACACTCATTAATTAACGTCTCTGTAGAGAGGCGCAAAAACTACAAGTAGCGTCTGAATCCTGGACGTCAATTCCTTTAAGTGCCAGAACGTTCAGAATTTACGTCAGTTTACAAGGGCGTACATCCTTTAATTTGCGTCCAACTTTGGACGCTAATTCCATTGAACACCAGAAGACAAACAGATGTTAAGAATTTGCGTCTCTGTGAAGAGTCGCAGAATCATGAATGTGCGTATGTCGTCTGGACGCAAAATCCTTTCATACAGTTTATGTCCATAGATCAAAAGAAGTTGCGTCCTTTCAGAAGGGCACGTATTCTATGATCCACGTCAATTATCCAAACGCAAAAACCACGTACATTTAATGCAATCACTATTCATTTCTTTTAGAAGAAATGAATAGTGCTTCTTTTAATCTATAAGATTTTTTAGGAAACTAAAAACATGAAAATTAAGAGAAAATTGCAAGGATTCTAAAAAAATTGCACATGTTAATTTTATGCATCATGGTTCCATAGATATCCAATTTTAAACATTGGTTAATTATTTAAATTACATAAAGAACTTGCGTCAGAGTTGTTGACGTAAATTAACATACGTCTGTTAGACTTACACAAACTGAATGAATTTGTGTATGTTTCACAGGCGCAGATTCATTTGTGCCCACTGCCTTGGTCGTCGATTCTTCGCGAACCAAAGTTTAACAAAAAGCTTAAAACTCATGAAACAATCGTGAAGCTAGCATGGATTCATGATAATTTTGATACAGGAATGTCAGGACTATAAACATGTTGTATTCTATATGAATGCTTTAATGGTTTTGCTTGAGACCACCTACCTTTGAAGTGAAAGGGACGGACGACACAAAGGAAGAGGAAGCAGAAAGAAGGAAACGATCGTCCAGGGAAGAAGAACATCGCAGCAGTAGCAGCATTGAGACCCAACAATGGCAGCAGCAACACAATGGCTCTGCCATTACAAGGTGGTTCTTATTTATAAGGATTCTACTATCCGAATCATACTAAAGAATTCTAATGCTATTAAAATTCAAACTATCCTCTGTTTGATCCTAACTTTCCTCAGTCACAGCCACCTACCCCATCGGTCGACCTAATCTCATCAAAACCCTAAACTAACAATGAACTCTCCCTTCGACGTAGGCCTATTGGGTCAGCCCAATAACCCCTATTTAGTGGTTTAACTCATTAAAAGTTTATCTTATTAGTTTAGACGTGAGTTAAGATTTTGTTAAAAATTTATTTGTAGTGGTTTTAAGGCCCACTAGCTTTTAAGATTAGGACAATATTACTATTTTTTTATGGATCCTTCTGCATTTTTATTCGGGTACTACATTCTTCTTCCATCTGTCATAGAATAATGAAGCAAGAGAGAAAAAAAAGAAGGGTGTCGTACTATCATGAGAGGGGGGAGGGAGAGGCTCGTCGAGAAGAGAGTCGGTGAGGATTTGGTGTAGGGAAACGGAGGGGACTGGGGGAGAGAGGGGGGTATTTGTTAGGGCCTGGGAGTCGATTAGGTGCAGGGGAGGGAGGAGACCGGGGAGAGAGAGAGAACTTGCTCGTGCTTATGGAGGTTGGAGTAGTCTCTTGCTCTAGTGGAACTTTTGGAGCTTCCCCCCAGCCCACTCACTCTCTTGCTCCGGTGCTTCCCAAGGTTGGAGCAATCTTCTGGTGGAACTTTTGGAGCTTCTCCGAGCAAGGAGGTGTTGCTCCTGCCCGAGATCTAAAGTCTTTAAGGACCATGCCAAGTCTACGTATGGTGCTGTTGGATCAAAACAAAATTTACATTTAATTTCTTTTTTTCAATTTATTTTATTTGCTTCGTTTATGGGGTATACATTTGACTATGCTCATCCTGGGACACCCCATCGTCCCTTCCACTCTGCCCCATCGCCCCTCTTTGTCTCTCACTCTCCTCCCTCCCCCCTCCCTCTCTCATTCTCCCCCCTCTGCATGTGTGCATGTGTGTGCCCGTAGGGTAGGAACCACCTCCCTCTCCCCTCTCAGTCTTGCACTCTCTCCCCCTCCCCACACTCCTTCCCCTTATAGTCTCCCCCTCCAGTAGGCCCTCAATAGTGTGAATCTCATATTCAATAATTGGGAATTTTAATGACATCCAATAGGCCCTAAACATTGTATAAAACTGTAGAGACCATTTCTTTATTAGTTGTATCACATTTCTCTTGTCATCATATTATTTTCCTGTTCATAATATCAATGAGGCTTAATTTTTTCATATCATGTCGTATTAAGTGTATCACAAGGAAAAATAATAACTAAGCAAATGATTAGATATTGAGCTAATTTAATGGTCAAGGTCATTCGAATGGCGGATTAACAATTTTAACATTACAATAAACGAGACTTTTACCTATGTTTCTAAGATGTAAGTATAGGTCTAAGAAATGTAGGTAAAATCTTTACCTATGCTTCTTTGTTACGCTTTGAAAATATGACGCTTGCTTGCGTCATTATAGGTTAGAAACGTAGGTACAGATTGACATATACCTATATTTTAGAAGTGTAGTAGTCCAAAAGAAGCGCAGGTAAAATTCATCTGGAAACGTAGGTATAGATTGACGTGTACTTACATTTTAGAAACATAGTAGTCCAAAAGAAGCGTAGGCAAAATTTATCTAGGCCCACGCATATAAAAGGATATACTTACGTTTCCGTAAAACATAGGCATTACTTTTGGCCACGTAGTGAAAAAAAAGTAGAATTAAGGATTATCATCATTTTAAAAAAAATGTAAGAATAGGTATTAATGTCGATTAGACAGAAACGTGAGAAATAGTGTCACTTAAAAAAATGTAGGTACTTATTTTTACGATGCAGTGGGAAAAAATGTAAGAATAAATATTAACGTCCCTTTTTTATCAACATAGGAAAAAAAATCAGTGTCGATTAAAAAAACATAGATAATTTATTTATTGTAATAACCATATTCAATGTGCACTCATATTATACCTGTATATATTCTCGTGTGCAGGCAACATTTATAAAAACATGTCGTCTAGTAGCTCTCTTTTGGACCAAAGATTTTCTCACCCCACCTGACTCATATGGATCACAAGACACAACGGTGAGTAAAACAACAGCACAGCACGAAACCACATATATCCATCCCCACAAGGAACACAAGATATGCCAATCAAGATTCCAGGCACATAAAAAATGCTTCATTCATTATAATAGTAAAGCGTTCAACGAAGGCCACCACTTGGTCATATATCATTCAGTAGCTAGCTAGTCAACGAACAATCCCAAGATATGACCACACCACTACAAGCATCCACCCACTGACCTTGCAACTTACTCGTTGGAAAGCTACCACAAGAAAAGCAAGTTACACATCTCTGAAGACAACCCCCACAAGAAAAGCAACAAATAGAGAAACCTTGACAATGTTCTAGGGAAAATCTCACGCAGTCCAATACGATGGCTTTAGTTGTCTGAAGATTATCTTCAGTAACCATGTGCACTTAATTAAAAAAATAGTTAGAAGATAATATATAATTATATTATAGTGTGTTTGATTATTCTTTTTTTCTCATACTAAAAAATAGAACATGAAACCCACTCATTCTCATTTAGTGGATGTTCCTTCTTCCCCAAGGTATGCCCCCCTTCCTCCTTCCCCTCTTTCGGCGATCCGTCGACGTCCCCCCTTCCCCGCTGCCCCTCCGCTGCGTTCTCCTCCTTCTTGCGCCCCAGGTGACCCGCCGGCCGCCTCCCTCTCCCCCCTCCTTCTTGTCGTACCTGCACCTCCTACGTCCGGCAGCCCACGGTCTAGCCTCCGGCGACCATCCGCCTAACCCTACCCTCTCCCTCCACGTTCTCATCGTTCCTATGCGTAGGGCACCTAGCCAGATGGCCCTCCCCCCTCGCTCCCCTTCCTGTAATCATGGCCTCTCTCTGTGCGTTATTTTCCTTCCTGCACTTACGACACCCAGCGGACCCATTCCCCGCCCTCTGGTGTCCTACTCTGACCCTCCCCTCTCCATGTCGGAGCAAGCTTCCCAATCGGCCCTGCCTTCTCCCTATTACCACTACAAGAAAATGCGAAATTTTTGAGGGACAATATCCGTCGGAAATCCGTCGTAACTCATTTTTTCGACAGAAATCCGTCAGGAATCCGTTGGAAAATGTCCGTCATATATTCCTTGTTGCAAATTTTCGACGGTCAAGTTTTCCGTCGGAAATACGTCGGATAATTACGACGAAAAATTAGCAGACGAAAATTCCGTATGTAACTATAAATTTCTGATGGAACAGACTTCCGTCTGAGATTTCGTCGAAAATAGTCCCGACAAAAACCCCGTTGGAGAATCCGTACGAAACATTAAGGCTAAAAAATTTGAAATATATATATATATTTCTGACAGAATATACATTCCGTCGGTGATTGCGTCCGAATTTTTCCGACGGATCTCTCTGAAAAGCCGATGCCATTTCCGACGGAATTTAATCTGTCCGAAAATACGGCGTATTTTCTGACGGAAATAAGTCTGTCAGAAGATTCCGTCTCTAATGCCATTTTTTTTTGTAGTGTACAGAGGTGGCCTAAAGGGGGTTTGTATATTTGTGTGTGTATTTGTGTATTCGTAACTCTGTTACCCAGTATTTGTGTATGCTTCTTGATGATAGGGGCGAGAATGTTGTGTTTTTATTTGTGTTTCTGTGACTGAGTCTGTATTTTTGTCTATCTTAGTTGGCTCCTGATGATAGTCGGCAAACTATACATACAACAATGCTATTGGTGTTTAGAAAGGAGTCGTGTTCCTAATGGTGAGGTCATGAATCTCCGCTGCCGGTGCCTCGTCTTGGCTTGCAATTTGTTAAAACCCAAGACGCGGGGCAGAGGCTGGCTCACTCTTGCCCACCCTGTTCTTTAGACTTTGCATGAGCGGAAACAAACGTGGCAGACGGTGAACAAAAGGTTTTTGATTTCAGATAGAAGTCAGGTGTCTTTTAATCTTAAGGATCAAGTGGGTAATCAAGAAAAAGGTCTTCAGATAGGCTGTCCCTTTTAATCTTAAGGATCAGGTGCTTTAGAGAAACAATTCTCAGGTGATTTTGACAAAAGAGTGGTAGAAATTGAGACTTTAACAAACGATACACCATCTTTTTTATCTTTTGTGGTTGGAATGTATGCAACACCTTTTCTGAAAACTCCATTTTGAAAGCCAAGGATAACATTTAATCCTTGTTGTGGGGATGTTCTCTCCCATTTTTTCATGTTTTTTATTCTGTTCTTCAGGGAAGTAGAGACAACATGTAGGATAGGCAACAGGCAAGATGGTTTTGGGTGTGTGTACATATATGTATTGCAGAGGAAGGGTGTTGGCTGATGGTGGGATTTTTTTATATATGTGTAGCAAATTCATTGTTTTCTCTTGGCTGAGATTGATATCTCATGGTGTCTTTTGTTAGTAATATACTTGCTAGGGAGAGTCATTAATAATAAACTACCCCACATCCATTCCTGATCAGCTCATATTTTTTTTGGATTTATTGCCTTTGTATTGTTGGTTCATCTGCTCTGTTTGTTCTTTCCCGTATTACTATTTTATTGTTCCTTTTTTCCTCTCTCTTTTCCCTTGGAATGGTCGTGTGTGTGATTGGTCAGTGTGAAGATGTGAGACTAACAATGTGATATTATGTTTCTCAATTTATTGCTTTTGAATTGGGATGTTTAATGACTCATATAATTGTGATCTTTCGCGGTTAGCACCATTGTTTTCGAGACATTACTTAGGCGTCGCCTAGGCGACAAGGCGTTCCAAGACGCCCAAGGCGGCCAAGCGCCTAGACGAGCAATCCATTAAGACATTCACTTGATTGTTTTGCTTGTCTAGCCTGTCTTGGTAAGACATCCACTCCTTCTTTTGAGGTAGGTTTTAGTATTTTTGTAAAATTTTAAAGATAGTTTTGAAAAATTGACTAGTGATATGTCAAGATTGGAGAGAGAAAAGAAGACTTTCATTTCTCTTTCCCCTTTCTCTCGGATTCTTCTTTCTGTCGATTCCTCCTCCCTCCTCTTAAGGACATTGATTCATATTTACTTGGTGCACCTTTTGAAACTAATACTATTTGTGTGTCTCTTTTTGATAATTTACAAGTAAAAAATATGAAAATATTATGTTGATGCACTTATAATTTAAATTGTGTCTTTTATGTTCCTTTTAATATAGAGAATAACTATTTGAATACTAAATTTGAGAATAAAATTTGTGTATTGATTGACATGTACTCGTAAATTCTTATTAGTTTTCTGCTTATTAATTTATTTTTATTTAACATTTTTATATTTTAGAATATATATATATGTTAAAAATATGTGAATATTAAATTTTCTATTAACTAAGATAGAACTAATACGTAAAAAATGTATAGTAGTAGTTATCTTGCATTGTACTTAGTTATATAAATTAGGTTTCGCTTAGATGTCTCGCCTTATCATCTAAGCAGTAAGACGGTGGGTCACTGCTTTAGACGTCTTGACAACCGTGGTTAGCACCCGAGAAAGGTTAATAAGCAGGGATACCTTAGGTAAATGTATCCTATAATTGGTCATGAAGGCTTTACTTTTGGCAATTTTTAAGTTGGATAAGGGGATGTCACTAGTATCATTAAATCACAGTCAAAGATAAAAGTGGAACTTGATCAAGTCTGAGGGTGCTTGGCGGGGTGGGGGGGGGGATTTAAAATGTCTATCTGGTTATTTTAATTAAGAAAGTGCAACCTGTTGGATCAAAAAGATGAATGTTTTTTATTATGTCTCTTGCATTTCTACTTTTGTACTAAGGGCGCGTTTGTCAACACAAGTGAACGTGACTTTTAAGCTAAAAATTTTCAATCACAGAGCCAGGGTTCTGGGTTTTAAGTATTTGTAAGAAAAAGGAGATTAGCTGGATGTTGATGTCTTTTTTCTACTAATAAATGGTTTTACTGTGATATGTTGTGATATTATGGAATGCATGCTTTCATTGTCTTTATTTTCTCTATTTGTGATATTATGGAATGCATGCTTTCATTGTCTTTATTTTCTCTAACACATGATGGTTTTATAAATGCATCCAACTTTGTTACCTTTTCAAAGGATGAGGAAGCTGTACGGTGTATTCAAGCTTTAGATGGCTTTATTTTTTATGGTAAGTTATTGAGGTAAGTGTCATTCTTGAATCTTGGCTCCTAGGATCTCAAGCATGGTATGTCATTACATCATTTTATGCAGAGCATCTCTTGGGACCACAAAATTCTGTGAAGCTTGGTTGAAGAATATGGTTGGCCTGATTTAAACCCTATACTAATTTGTTCTTCTTAGTATCTTGGGTTTTTTCTTAGATTGTAACTTACAAATTTAGATACTGCCATGTATCATAGATTCTCTAACCAACGTGGTGCTTATTGCTTCAGCCATGTGGAAATCGTCATTGTGTTTACATGCACAAAGTTGGAGAAAAAGAAGACATTAGCACAAAAGCGGATGTGATGTCTGTGGTGTTAGGTATTATTGAAATCTTAGATGTCCCACCGTGATCGCCAAAAAATTATTTGTTTTAATATGTCCCTTCTTTTGTAAGATGGGCTATGATGCCAACTATGAGCAAATAATGAAATCAATCAACCTATGAACATGCGAATCATGAACCTAGGCAACCAACATAAGTTCTAGCATGGGCATGCTATCTCAATCAAAACTAAGCTAAGCAAATAAAGAAAAACACACGCCGGGGCGTGGAATAAAGAATAAAGAAAGACACACCATAGATGTGGAACAAGCAAAAGTAAAAGAGATATGATGAGAGAGAAAAGTTAATGCCCAAACTAAGAAAAGATGTGATCATCACTAAGGTAAAAATAAGCTAAAGATCTGATATATATCTTAGAATAGGAGGATGATGTACCCGCCCATGGGAGAGAGAAAATAATCAGGAAACTGCAGCTCTGCGGGATGTGACGGTCGAAGGATGGTGCGTCACAGGACTGTGGCGGTCCCACGATAGACCGCTACAACACTCTAACGCGCCTGTGATAGACCGTCAGAGCTTCTGCAGAATAAGATTGGGAATCTTTTGATCTCCAAGTTTTCCAGTCGGCCAGAGAGCTTGGGCCTCGTGCTAGGGAATCTGTAAACCTGCAAAAGAGTGTAGAACACAAGAAAAATAACCCAGATTAGCCCTTAAACAAAGTAGTATCAATAATCCAAAGAACTTAAGAACATGCAAAAGGAAACGGAAATACCGGGGAGATTAATTTTTTTTAACCTCTCTGGGGTGTTTTAAAAGATGGGAGGATGTTTTGAACGAATGCAACAGATGAAAGAACGTGAAAGATGGATAGGGACAATGCTATGATTGCTTAGAAGAGGGAAAAACACTAAGAACAATGATGTGACTGAAATAAACCTTTGAAAACGATAATCCCTGGACTTTGGAAGTAGATGAACGTGGCAAGTAGTTCTCCTTGGTTGGTTCTGGCTCCACGATGCGGCAGCATTTCGACGCAAACTCCAGATGTCTCCTCCTCCAGTCATGAAGTCAAGGGTTCTATTTATAGACCCTCAAAGTCTAGGTTCGAGTTGAGGATAATCTAGCTAGAAAGTAGGACGTTTCTTTGCAAACTCTTGAAGATAATACTCTCAAGAGTCTATAGAAATAAACTAAAGGTTCTTAGGATCAGATTTGGAAGAGAAATCAAGGAAACAAACTCTTAAGTCGGCCACGGAGTAGCAGAGAAAGAGCGAGGCTTGTCAGGACTCTCTGTTTGATGTAACGGCTGCACGATAGACCGCCACTGAGATGTAACGCCCCAGGAAGAGACCATCACACAACCTTATCCACCAAGAAGATAAGATCAGCGGGGAAGTTTTCAAACGTTGGACTCTAGATGGATGTAACGGTCAAGTGTAGATGCGTTACAAAAAGGTAACGGTCGCACGATAGACCGTCACACTCAACGGGCAGGCTAAAGATAAGCTTGAAAGAAGCCTTAAGCTTAAGGACTCTACAAGGATGTGACGGACCAGGGCAGATGCGTCAGAGAGCTGTAACGCCCCATCAAAGGACCGTTAGAGACAATAGAGTGCCAAAAATGAAAGTTTGCTAAGCTTCGTCCAGCGGCAAAAGGTAAGGAACCAGACTCAACCAAGGAGACACGACTCAAAAAATGAACCTCAAATTGATCAAGAAGGATCAACAAAGGTGAACAACTCGGAGCATCATATAGCATGAACAAGGAGATGACTCGACTTATCGGTCATAAAACGGGTGTCAACAATCATCAAACGCAAATGGGACTCATCAATGAGTCATGGTCAGACATCATCAAAACAACATATATCCAACACAAACACATTTAGGTATTTGATCCTCTATTTTATTTCTTTTAGTCGTCCAATCATTAAGGGGCCTTTTGATAACCGGGTGGGGGTAGCTTAATCGACCCCGAAGGGTCGATTACGCTACTCGGGGCCGGTTAAAGGCGGATGTGTGAGGAGGAGGTGTGGCCTTCTATCTCTTCAATTACCGCAACCCCCAACAAGCGCCCGACCAACCCGTTGTCAAAGCGGGCCTAAGGGCCACTTTGACAATCGAATATGTCATTCTGCCGATTGCATATTCTCGATGGTTGCACTATTTTACCGGCGACAGCATCATCCGTCTTTGATAAAGCATGGGTTTGACCGGCGATTAGCACACGAATAGGTAAAAAGAGGGATTTTTGCAGTTGTCGTGGTCGATTGGGATGGGTCGAATAAGTTATTCGCCTGATTAAGGCAAATGACCTATTTGTCCCAAACCTTATTCGTTTATCAAAGTGACCCTAATTAAGTTGTATGGACATGTAAGTCAAGTTTGGACCCGTATCAAAAGAGATTAAAAAAATAAAAAAAATCTGACTGCACGTCACCCATCACAATAGGTAATTCTCTTCTGCAAACCGAAAATCAATGCGAAAGAGCAGACTAATTGAAGCGCAGGTAAGACTCGGATAACCAGCTCGTCTTCGTGTATGTCTAGGGAGGACCGCGGTTTGGTGTACCGTTGGGCAGATCTGTGATGACATGACACTGGTCAACTTCAGACACTTAATTGAAATTGATTTTCTATATTAAAAAATAAAATATTTTAGGCCGACTTAGTAGATAATTTAAAAAAGAAAGTAGATAAAATAGATCGCATGGAGTAGTTTTAATAATTTACGTATAAGGAGGAGGGCATATACGAAATTTACCCTTTACAAGAGAATATAATGTTGAAGATTCGTTAACGGATGTTTCACGGAAACTTCGTCGAATGCAGTACAATTAGTTAATGAATTCCGTACGAGAAAAAAGGGACAGCACGGACGTACGAATGGGCACATATCGTAAAAGTTTAAAATTTTACGCCTCAATATCAAATTAATTTATTTATCGATCATTTAATAATAATTAATGTTCAAAATATAATTAAAGATAAAAAGTGGATTAAATAATGCAAACGGTAATTTAAATTGACAAAATAGTCATCTTCCGACTTAAAATATAGTGTCAATAATTCAGACATTGTAATAAATTTTGATTTATTAAAATAATAAGAAATCTAGAATAAATTACTCGATCCGGTAAAGTTTAAAGTCAGAGTTCAAATGAGATCAAGTTATCATATCAGTGGGGATCAGATACAAGTTACATCTTTGAGTCACCAAACAGTAATTAGAGGTTGTACAAAAATTAATTTTTTACATAAAAATTATTATTAAATGAGAATTTATAAAAAATATTTTTATAAATATATTAACAGATATAAATTTTAATGATGTAAATATATTATATTTATGACGGACATATCACTTCTTTCGTCAAAAGTTTACAAAAAAATTATACTTAAATAAATGATGTTTACGTATTATTTAAAATTACTTAATAATATGTCAGATAATATATTTATAAGAATAATTTTTATAAATTTATTTTTAAATATAATTTTCATGTAAAAATCTCAAAAAGAAAAAAGAAAAGTATTTTGGAGATGGCGGCGGACGTGCGCATAATTTTAAGCCCCGCCGGCTTCGACGCACTCTCGTCTTGCTTCCCTTGCTGCGCGGCACAGAGCGAGGAAGAGGGGCTGAGGGAAGAGAAGTGTGCTCCAATGGCGGGCGGGGCGTCTCAGGAAGCGGCGGAGGAGAGGCCCCTCTGGCTGATAGCTGAGGCCTTTGACGGCCTTGCCGTGGCCGTGAACGGCCGCACCGCCGGAGGAGGAGGAGTGGGGCTGGAGGTGTCTTCCTTCTCCCACGGCTGCTCCCTTGTTTCGGTCCTCTTTGGCTGCCTGGGGATCGCCTTCAGGTTAGCGGAGATGGACTACGTCGTCAAGGTCTTTTGTCTTCCTTCCCAATTCCTCTCGCTCTCTTTTACTTCTGGGTTCGATCAGAAAAGATTCCGCGGTGGCTTCTGTGGGGCAATTTTCGTCCCTCTTGGGTTTTTTCCCACTTGGTTTAATAGTTCTGGTCTTGTGGGCATTATCAAAATCTCTACTTGTGCCGACAATTATTCTGCAAAATTGGTCTCCGAAGAGCCTTTTCAGTTTCCGAATGATCGTTTCTCTACGGGTTTTCGATGTTCATGCGTTCCAGTTCTGATTTTTTTTTTTTTTTTTACACGGTGGCCTTGCTACCTTTGTCGATCGGTTCGGGGGAGCTGTTGATGTTTTGAATAGACCACGTATTCTTTGTATCTTTCCTTCAAAGATGTGAGCGAGATCTTTGCTGAAGGCTTGTGTTGACTACGGATGAGCAGGTTGAGGATCTGAAAGTTGCTTCCAAGTCGATATCCACGCTGGAATCCATCCTTGAACTCGACATTGAGCAGGATTGCGTGCGGAAGGCTGGGAGCCATTCGAGAAACCTTCTCAGGGTGAAGCGTGGGCTGGACATGGTCAAGGTGCTCTTTGAGCAGATTCTGGTGTCAGAGTATGTTTATTGCCCTTTCTTCCTTGCTGTTGGATAAGTGCAAACTATTAAAAAAACTTGCCGTGTTGTTTGTGTTTTATCTCCAACATCGCTGGATCCATAACGTGAGGCCATGTATTTACAAATCAAGAAAATATAATGAGGAGTTCCCGCGAAGTGAGCATGGGAATCTTCCAAGTTTTTGCTGAATTCTGAAGTCCTGTCAACGGAATGGCCTTTTCTTTTCCGGCTAACAAAGTATCTGAATCTTTGAACAATCCTACTATACAGGCCTCAACAATCCTGTATCTGACAAGCTGATCTTGGTACCACTCACGAAGAAAGGAACACAAAATATAAGATGAATCATTTCATACCAAGATAAATTGGCCTGCAGATGTGTCATAGTAACGGCGAAACAAACAGTTTGGACAACCATAGGATTGATGAATGTGATGCAACTTCATGTGCAAAGAATTGATCATGTCGGGAGGAACCAAGGAGTGGTTAAATCATAGTTGCAGGGAAACACTCGGGGAAGTGGGAAATGCGTTTCCTGGGAAACACATCCGGGAAACGAATTCGATGTGTTTGGGAAACGCATGAGAAACGTCCCCTTGTTTCCCATATGTATTTTATGTCCCCTTGTTTCCCATATGTATTTTATGGGTATTTTAATCATTTTAGGAAGGTATGTTAATAACTTAAGGCTATTTTAATCATTTTCCTAAAATGATTAAAATCCCCCTTGTTTCCCATACGTATATCGTTTCTCCTTTCTCACTAAATTTTATTGCCTCGCTTTCGTTTCTCATTTCGTTTCCCGCTTTCGTTTCCCATGTTGGTAACTATGGGTTACACAATGGAAGGGAATGAACATAGAATGTTAGAAGCTCGAGGATCTAAACTTCACGAACAAGAAGGTGAAAAGATACCATTCAGCTACTTTCTTTGGAAAAGTAGAGGAATTATGGAGATGGAGATCTGTTCATATCTCTTCTCCCATTATCAAATATTTGTCCTCAAGTCACTTATTTATCACTTGATGAAGATGTTAGAAGCAAAGTGGGAATAGAAGATGGAATGTGGGAGGAGTAAGGTATAATTTTTAGTTTGCATTTTTTGGGGAGCCTGATTATGCAGATCCTTTTCTAATATATCAAAAGAAGTTTGTTGCCATTGCTTAAAATGCATGGGCTTGTATATTATATGCAACCACAGTGGATGATGAAATAGAGTCCCCCGTTCTAGTTGAACCAGTGCATATAGCACAATGTTAATCATTGGCATGAGATTCTTTTATCTCATTCTCATGTTGAAACATCGCATCTGAAGGGATGAAATTTCATCCAGGCCCAGTGCACCATAGCACTATGGTCATCGGTTGATCCTTTTTTCTTTTTCTTTGTTTTTTTGAGCTGTTGAATGCTAATCTGCTTCTCAATGTTTGCACCAATGGCCTCGTCTTCCTGCTTTTGTTTTACTCCATTAACAGCCTCTTTTTTCAGCATATTGTTGAGAAACTTTCATCCATCACATGCTTTATCAATATTCCAACCATCACTAATATTTGTGAACTCCATTTGCAGGGGAAATTCCCTCAGAGGTTCAGCGTCTGTTGCTTATGCACAGGTTTTTGCCCTCCGCCATGGATGGGCTATTAGGAGAGCAGTTGCAGCTGGAATGTATGCTCTTCCGACAAGGTCGCAGCTCCTGAGGATGTTAAATGAAGAAGGTATGTTGTATTTTGTGCGATTCTTTGGTTGTTTTCAGACATGTTTGACACATTCCTGTTATCCCCAAATTGATTCAGTTGTCTACTTAGGTAGTGCTGCTTATATCCGTTTGTGCTTTTCAGAGTCCTCAGCCCGGGTTCACATGCAAAACTATATTGCAACATCAGCTCCAGTTATTCTCTACATCAACGAGCTATTCCTGTCAAGGGGGCTGGGTGTAGATTGGTGACTTGGCACTGCAGTTTTGCCCTCTGCATTTGCTCGATTGCTACATTGGGGTAACATGCTTTTCGTTATATGTTCACTAGTCATTGGTTTTCATCAACCATGAGGTTGGAAGAGAATAGATGGAGTCATTTGTCATGTCTGTAACCTTAAGTTTATATGTATGCCCATTAATGTATAAGATAATTCAAGGGAAACATGGATACTACATAATCATTGTTTTCAAATGTCCTTTTTGGGGGGAAAAATTGTTTTCAAATGTCAAACTCCAAATTATGTGAATTATGATATTGATGGGCTGCATTCTGAGAAAAAAAAATCCATCTTGCAGTCTTTGCCATGCCATTTTACCTTGGATGTTGGTGTTTCTTTCTGAGCTTAATTCTATCTCGGGGGGTATAGAGACAAAGAGTGGTAGAAGAAAATAGACTTTTTCTCCCCAATAATAGAAAGATTAGTGATGAGTATTTTTCGGGATTCCCAATGTAAAATTCGTTTCTGTTTTTTGTCACTTTGGACAATGAAGAAACATATAAGGATTGGCTTCCCAATGTAAAGATGGCCGATGGGTGACCCTGGGCATTGTATCCACGAATTGCTGTTTGCCTAGAAGTGGTGCAGGGCGTGTTCTGTTTTTGCTTCTAAAGATAAACATCTGGAAATGGTGTGCCACCCATTGAAACTTCTATGCATAGGTGAAAGTTGTACTCCAACCTTAAACAAATATACGATCAAGGTAGATTAATACATCCCCCAAGTCCCAACCTAAACATGCAATCTACTTTTTACCCTCGAAACGTTCAATTCTTCGGGGGGCCTCCTTCTAGCCGACAACATTAATTCATATCCATATCTTTCCATTCGCTAAACACAGTCACTTGCTATTTTATCCATCCAGTCTCCCATGCCTTCGTCAAAATGAAGCATGACCTCATGGTCCGTTGGTTGGTACTCAATACTCTACTAACCTTGTTTGAATGGAGTATCCGAGGGTGACTTATCCTATTCTTTTGTCAAAGTGGCTCTTTAAGGGCCTGTTTGATTAAAAAGATAGAACAACAGTCGGTTGCTATCCAACTAGGATGGACAACAAAATATGTACAAAAATTAACTCACACGAGTTGGACAACAAAATATGAAGGAAATGGTCTGTTCGCTTTAATTACTCCCGTGATTATCAACCTGGCTTTAAATGTTACCGGTGAATACGTATACGTTAATGGCGCAAAATCGGCGAACGGCTTCCCCTGTTCGTGTATCAAACACGGCCTAAAAACCCCTGTTTGATAGAGTGATAGATAAATAGAGATATATCCTTAATGAGCTAATTTATCTCGGAGTTTAGCTCCATCTATTTTGATAGATAACGGGTTAAATGGAGGGATAAATTATTCCACCAATTTTACCGAGTCAGTTTAATTGAGATACACGAGAGTTATCCTTCGTTGTAATTGAATTAACTTTATTACCCTATCAAATTAAAAAATGAATAAAATGTGACTTATCTTCTTGATAAATATGAGATATCTCTCTGTCAAAGAGGGGCTTAGAGAAGAAACATTTGTATTTCCGTAGAATTTGGCCAGGGTGCTACATTTAAACAAGATTTTAATCATAATTGTTATGGTTATTAGTCTCGGACCTGTCTCAATCACAGATCGAGACGATCAGTCTGTGAGATATAACCGGAATATTTTATATATTTGATATTTTATTTTAAATATAAAATATTTTATAAGTAAGTTGGTTAAGTACCTTTGTTGGTTCGGAGGCGGTCTAGTTCAAAATACATCGGTTGTACGTGTTTTTTCTTTCTTTTTAAGATTTTCAATCAAAAAATTTAAAAATCCAAAGACTTTGATCCTAGGACGTTTTGGACTAAACGTATTAACCGTCTAATCAACTAAGTTAAGAGTTTTCTTATATTATATATATATATATATATATATATATATATATATATATATATATATATATATATATATATATATATATATATATATATATATATATATATAAAGGTTCTTTGCACTTTACCGTACGGAGCAGGGCGGTATCGTACCATTTAGTCTTGACAAAAAATCGGGACGACCAGTGTGATCGAGCCAACAAACTTTTACCGAGACCTACCTTCTTTTTTCACAATTTTGATCATACGAGGGTGATTCAAGTAGGCTTCTGCCTATTACGCCTCGAAGTTTGGCTATTATAACAAAAACATGATGGAGATGGTGACACATTTGGCTTCTCTTAGCAAATGCCGAGGTGATATTAAAGGCTTGGATTATCGGACGTCAGGGGATTCCAAATGACCCTTCTTTCTCTTTCTTTACTACGATGGATCCGAAGTGCAAGTTGTGAGTGGCAATGGATGAAATTGCAGGATAAAATCTAACTTCCAACACTTAACGGACTGAAAAGTGAGTTGAATGGATTGACAGCAGATCAAAAGATGACTCAAAATTAAAGATTAATTTGGGATGTCATTAATGTGAATAAGCGAAAGGCTCAAGTTATGGATAGAAAGTGAGTGTCCATAAGTTTGACGTATCAAGAGGGGCCATTAAGATACGAGACAGGAAGTTGATAATGATGTGAGACATGTAAAGGTCCTCCGGCGCTTTCACTCTGGATCTTTCTATAGTTCAAATGTTTTATTTGATTTTTTGTTTGAGCTCTAAGTCTGTGATTAGAGAGTCAAAAAAATCAAAAAAAAATAAATATTGTACACCATAAATAGGTTGGCAATGGTCTGCCCATAATTTAGGATTTTTTAGGACATAATCTTTGTTTTTTAAATTGTTTTAGCCATCTGATTGTCAGATCGTACCGTACAAATATATTATTCAGATACGACAGTGGTGGAGCTCACGGTTTGCCGTCTCGATCGACCCGTTCGTCCCGGTCACGGCCTGGGTCAGGTCGATCCCGTCTCGGTCTGTCCCGATCTATCTCGCTCCGTGTTACAATAAAAAAGATTATATATATATATATATAATACATATAAAATAGTAGAATAAAATAAAAAAGGACACTATATATATATAATATAATATAATATAATATTAAAATGATGAACCGTCTCGATAACGACCCACGATCCGGGCGTCCCACCCACCTCCTGGGTCGATCGGGTCGTGCGGGTCAGAGTGACCCGCACAGGTACGATAAACCCCGGTGGAGATGCAACAAATGGAACATTATAGGTGATAATGTGGGTTGGCCGTTCACGCGTCCATTATGAGATTTTTGGTCTCACGTTGGCTGAAGCACGTACTTCCGCCTCTTCAGATGAACGTGGTAGCATGCACAAAAATTAACTCACATGAGTCTCTTCAAAGGAATCATGTTCTGGTTAACCCTTAGCTCCGCTTTGGTACGGGTGTTAACACATGAATAAACTCACTTTTGATGTAACTTAACTCTATTTGCTTTGGCGGGAGTAGAATTTGATAATCTGCTTAAAAGTGTGATAAGTTATCTTAAGTCTGTTTAACCTATCCCACCTCCACAGGTGGGATATTTTAACCCAAGACCCTACCAAAGTAAAAGGGCATAACCTAAGAATATATAAACCCACTTATATTTAATCGGGACATCTATAATCCCGTACCAAAGCGGAGCTTAAAGATGATATCAGAGTTTGTTGGGATCGTTTGTGTCGATTGTGCCGATTTTTCTGAAATAGGAGTATCGGATCGAGAAGATTTTTTTTAGAGGTCCAAATGACAAGATGCTACTTTTACAGGGATTTCGTTATAAATATCCAAACACATGCACTTCTTCCAAACCTCTATCCCTCTCATCGTGGCCGGGTTAACCCTAGCCACTCTCGCCCACCCTCCACTCCGTTGCTCACCATCATCGCTCACCGTCGCCCATTGTTGATTCCTCATAGTCGTAAAACGGCCGGAAGAGCTCCCCCCCCCCCCTCTCCTACGATGGCCTGCCCCCTCCCCATTTCTTCTCCCCTCCACCCCCTTCCCCAACCCACCATACAACACCATGCCATGTCGTATTGCCCACCGTGTAGGACAACACGGACGACGTCGGCCACTACTCCCCCTTTCTTCTTCCCCCCCACCTGGTATCCGATCGCGTGCATGCCACCGTGTTGCCGTGCCGATATCATCTAGGCATGATTCGACACGTGTGATACATACCGTGGTGTCCACAATCCGACAAACCATGGATAAAATGACCAAAATATCTTAAAAGAGGGTTGAGATGTTTGATTGTTAGTTTTTGGGATATTTGGTAAAAAAATAATGTTAATTGGAAGAGGTTGATAAAACTCGAGTAATCCATATTAATTATCTAATATGAGTCGAGTCTAGGACATGTCTGTGCAAAACAGAAGCGGTAGGCCCATGTAGCGTCATGAAGGCGGAGAGTAGGCTATTAGAGTCTACCATTTAAAATCCACGCTCCAAGACCTAACGACAAGAGTGATGTCCTTTCCTAGAAGATCAAGTCGAGATGACCGTGGAAAGACGACTCACCACAAAGATGATGTGCAACAGCATTCTCTCTCTACGGCATAATGACCTTCTCCTCACGTTCTTCCTTGCAATAAGAAGTAGATGGGAGGAAGACGAAGAACGGAGGGAGGGGGAGAGAGCACATGGCTCTCTCTCATAGACGAGCAAGGCAAGGCCGCTCGCGGGCCTACCTTCCTCTTCCTCACGCACGCACACACAAGGAATGAGGAGGAGCAGTGGCCTACTCCTCCTTCCTCCGGCAAGTCCGGCCACGGTGACCTATGGAAACAAAGCAGCGACTGTGATAGCTGCAAGGATGACGGCGAACAAGGGCACCGGCAATAGCGAGCAAGCAGCACCGGTGAGTGGCGGCATGAGTAGGGCAGCGAGCACCTGCGGCAATGAGCAGCGGTGATGGCAGCAATGAGCAGCGGTGGCGAGAGGGAGAGCACGGTAACTCGATTTAGTGAAACACGTAAGCCCGAAACCCACAAGGTCACCCGGACCCTCAAAATTACATGGGCATGTTAATCGAGGAAACTCGATATCTCTGGACACCCAAAAATACGGTCACGGTACCCACGGGGTGTCCGGGACATCCACGGAGTCAAAGGTCCACCATTGGGTCTCAACTGGGTCGACCAGGGGCCAAAACGGGCTGAACCACTGTATTTCGGTTGACCAACCTGCATGGGTTGGTCGACCAAACTGGGCCTATCGCCCAGTTCGTGGCGAATGACGTTGGTCGACTGAACCCCTGTGGTCGGTCGACCGAAAATGGCAGAGAGCCGTCCGGACTCAACCCTAGAGTCTGATTTCCACGCCCACTCTGTAGCAACTCGAAAATTTTTATATGCATTTATATATAAAAAAGGAAATAATGAAAGATGAAAATAAAATAAATTATGAATATTTTTCTGTTATGTCTAAATTATGAATATTTTTCTGTTATGTCTTTAAAAGTATAGAATACGTAAACATAAATCCTATTTCATGTGTTAACACGAACGGCGAGGTTCGCGATACGATTTCGAAAAGACGAAGACGTCGGCATCCGATTTTTATTAGCTTTAATCTAACCCTAATTAATAGATGAGGTCATTCCTACATCATTGAATAAATGAGGTCATGGATGAGGTCATTCTTACATCATTGAATAAATGAGGCCATAGATTATGTCATCCACATAGTGGAACAAAGTTGGTGTAATAGGGTTGGTGTAATAGTGGAACAAGGTTGGTGTAATAGTGACATGGTGGAATGAGGTTGGTGGAATAGTGAAAGTAGGTGGGAGATTTTGACCTATATATAGGTCTAGGCTCTTCCCTACTCAAAGCACAAATATCTTGGGAGGAATTACTGGTTGGAGAAAGGGAGAAAGCTCGAAGTTGGAGGAGTGTTCGAAAGTGTTTTTCGTTCTTAAATTTCTTATTCTTCGATCTTCAACTAGGTAGGTATTCTCTCAGACTAAACTCAAATTGATGCATGTACTAGATGTAGATGCATGGTTACTTTGATTCTATACCATTTTCCCTAAATTTTATTGAGTATTAAGCATGCTATCTATAGAATTATATATAAGATTTTAACCGAGATTTTTAACAGCCGGAAGATCCGTCTCGGATCACGGTGTCTTTTTAAGACCGTGTTCCGGATGCATGATCTCTGCCCCGATTGTGATGTTTTCAGGTTTTAATTGAACCAATATATCATTTAGCATTTTAGATATGTCATGTTAAGTTGCATATCATTTAAATTCACACATTATTAAGTTAAGGTTATGAAAGATAATAATGTTATCCTATGAGCTTATATTCCATCCTAGTTCTTGTTATCTTCATGATATCTTTGATCTCCATGACTATATTATATCTCTGACATGTTAAATAGAGTAGATATTATCTGTTAAAATTACATGGGCTTAGTTGCATAATCGCGATGGATACGAGTTTTAATGATTTCCGCATTATCACGTTATCGTATTTTCAACAAGTCGTGTAAATAATTAGATTTCCAAGGAAAAATGGTGTCTAAGGAAAGAGGTCCACGGGCAAACGCTTTAAGTGGATAAGTGGTTTATTAATTAGGACCTCGCGAATGCGAGGGGAGCCTCCCACTGTCCCACCTCTTACCTGGCCATGATTTCTCGATTTTCTAATTAAGCACCCGACTGTTAAAAACTTGATCTAAGCATGTTTAACAAGGTTTTTTGAGAGAATCGAATAAGCTGTGTCCGTCAATCCAATTCTCTTACCGACTTAATGTCGTTAAACATGATGCCTTCTTATTATCTTAATGTCGTTAAACATTATGTCTTAAAATCATCTTTGGACTTCTCTTACATCTACTTGAAATCTTGTACTACTGGTCCCTTGAATAATAATTTTACTAGATCTGTACTTTATTTCATAAGCTCTACCTTGAAATTCTTTGGCCATATATATTATGTGGATGTCTAAATACACTTAGGATCTATGATCCATAACCCAATGCCTGACATTAATGGGGCCCGGTCTGGTCCTGGGGGGAGCGCCCGAAAGTACTTGTGCCCATGGGAGTTGAATGACCTGGTGTAGCATTGTACCGAAGTGCTTGACTTGCTAGATTAATTTATGACATTCCACAGTTTACGAATTTCTTGACTTGCTTGAATACATGAAGTACTTGACTTGTACATACTTGCGTAAAATGGCCAATTCCATGATATTACTTACTACATGATCATTCTCTACTTGAACTTTACTCTTGATATCTTGTCTACTTGTGATTCCAATTATTGCATTACTTTACTCTCTCTCTCATATGCTTGTTCCATATTTTAATTGCATTTCTCGGCATAGCACATACCTTTATCCAAACTGCTAATTACTTTAAGTTGCATGGTATAGAGATATAAGTCCTACTGAGTATTTCGCTCACCCTACGTTTTCTGGTTAACATTTCAGGTAATTCCGATGATGAACCCCAAACTCATGGGAATGAGCTAGAGTGATTGAGGAATCAAGATTACCTTAGTTACCTAAGATTATGAATGGTTGCTCTTACTAGAATTATGTTTTTATTTTGAAGTTGTATCTTGCCTCATAAGGCTTAAGAATGTTGTAAAACTTTATTTTGATGAAATAAGAGTATCCATTTCTTCTTATATATTCTTGTGGTTTGGACCCCAATCTTCGTGCTCTGATCGACTTGAGTGTTTCGACTCGGCGCGCCTCAATATTTCGCGTCGGGGCGTGACAGTCTTTGTGGTATCAGAGCCTAGGTTTCATAAACCCTAGGTTTCACTTGATATAGGTTTTTGATGTTGATATAGAAATTTGGATAGGATCTTGAACCTTCCCGGTAAGATTGGGTAGAGCTATGGGCTAAGCTTTAAATAATGATTAATCAAGAAATAAACAAAGCACTTAAGTTTTATAGTTGTGCTCGCAGATGGCTGCCGAGAGAGCTCAATGGTGCGAGATGCAAAGGACGGTGCAAGGTTTAACCCATGCACTATAACAAGTAGCTCAAAGAGGAGCTAACCGTGGAGCGGGAGATCTGTATAAGAATTTCAAGAGCATGAACCCTCCTAAGTTCGTTGGGTCTACGGACCCGGATGAGGCCGAACATTGGGTAAAGGAAATTGAGAGGATTTTTCGAGTCATGTAATGTGCTGATGAGGAGAAAATCCTACTCCCTACCTTTCAGCTTGAAAGGGATGCCCGTGCTTGGTGGGAGTCGGTCGAAGCAACTCTACCACACGACCAGGTGTTGTGGGAAAAGTTTGTAGAACACTTCAACAACAAGTACTTCTCCGACCGAGTTCAAGAGAGGAAGGCTACCGAATTTGTTTCCTTGAAGCAAAGGAGTTTGACGGTAGTGGAGTATGAAACCCAATTCGCAAGATTATCCCGGTATGCACCGCATCTTGTGAGTACCGAGAAAATGAAGGCAAGGAGATTTTTAAATGGCTTAAAGCCTCAATATATTATTCAACTTGCCCGAATGGATATCCAAGTATATGCCGATGTGGTGAGGAGAGCCCAACTCTTGGAAGATGCAACGGAATTGACTGATCGCATCCGGGGAAGAGATGCCAAGAGGGAGCAAGTTACTGGATCATGTAATTTCAAGCCCTTCTTCGGAAAGAAGAGACCTAATTATGATGAGCGTAACTTCAATAAAGATGGACGTAATTTCAATAAGGATGGGCGTGACTTTCAAAAAGACAAGAGGTCGAGATCATTTGACAAACAAATCATCCTGGTCGCTACATCATCAAAGGAACTATGCAAATATTGTGAGAAACCCGGACACAAGGTAGATGAGTGCTGGAGAAGACTGGGTGCCTGTCTTCGATGTGGAAGTCGGGAACATAGAATTCCGAGTTGTCCACTTCTCAATGAGCAAGCTCCGTCGGAAAAGCTTCCAGTTGCTGTAAAGAAGCAAGGAAGACTTCAAGCTCTTATGGATGCGGAACCTACCGAAGATGGAGGCGTTGTGGAAGGTACTCTCTATGTGTGCTCAAGGCATACCTCTGTCTTATTTGATACTGGAGCTACGCATTCCTTCATATCTAAGAGATTTGCGGACATTTTACCTTTGAGGCCTGTTCCATTAGAATCTAAACTTATTATTACTACCCCTATTGGAGCGGGATCGAAGATTAAATATTTCTACCCTACTAGTGAGATTCTAGTTAGCAGTTGTAACTTACTTGCTAATTTAGTATGCATGGAGATGGCAGGATATGATATTATTTTGGGAGCTGACTGGTTATCTACATATGGTGCTAGTGTTAACTGTAAATTGGGTACGATAACCTTTAGTGAGTACCCCAACCTCTTATTTTCCGGTGTCAGGTATTCTAGACACCTATCCCTTATTTCGGCCATTATAGCTGATAAATTATTGAAGAAGGGTTGTGCGGCTTTCTTAGTTTCTATGACTATGGCCAAGCATAAGAAACCCAATCTGGAGGATATTCCTATTGTTCGGGATTATTCTAATGTATTTCCGGACGAGTTACCTGGTATTCCTCCGGAGAGAGAAGTGGTCTTCTCTATTGATTTGATTCCTGGAGCTACACCTATTTCTAAGGCTCCGTATCGGATGTCCCCTATCGAAATGAAGGAGTTAAAAGAATAATTGATGGAGTTATTAGAGAAGAGATTCATCCAACCGAGTACTTCACCATGAGGAGCTCCCATCTTATTTGTCAAAAAGAAGGATGGGTCAATGAGATTGTGTGTTGACTACCGGCAATTGAACCAACTCACAATCAAGAATAAATATCTATTGCCGAGGATTGATAAACTATTTGACCAGATTTCTGGAGCTCAATATTTTTCAAAAATTGATCTCCGATCTGGTTATCATCAATTGAAGATCAAGGAGGAAGATATTCACAAAACGGCATTCAGGAGCAGGTATGGACATTATGAGTTCATTGTTATGCCTTTTGGCCTAACCAATGCGCCTGCCGCATTTATGCAGTTAATGAACAGTGTATTCAGGCCATACCTTGATCAATTTGTGATAGTCTTCATTGACGATATTTTGATCTACTCAAAGTCTGAGATAGAGCATGAAGAACATCTCAAGAAATCCCTACAGTTATTAAGAGATCACAAACTTTATGCTAAGCTTAGTAAGTGTGATTTCTGGCTAGAAGAAGTTTCTTTTCTAGGTCACATAATATCCCGGAATGGTATTGCGGTCGATCCTTCAAAGGTTGAGACGTGAAAAACTGGGAAAGACCTACTAGTGTGTCAGAAATTCGAAGCTTCTTGGGATTGGCAGGATATTATAGAAGATTTATTAAGGATTTCTCCAAGATCGCCGTATCTTTGACAAGATTGACGAGAAAGGAGATTCCTTATATATGGTCCGAGGAATGTGAGAAAAGCTTCCAAACTTTGAAAGATTGTTTGACTACTGCCCCTATACTCACATTGCCTACTGAAGGAGGGGGATTCGAAGTTTATGCTGATGCATCCGGAATTGGCCTAGGCTGTGTATTAATGCAACATGGCAAGGTGATCGCCTATTCCTCAAGACAATTGAAAAAGCACGAGGAGAATTATCCCGTGCATGACTTAGAGCTTGCAGCTGTAGTCTTTGCCTTGAAGATTTGGCGGCATTATCTCTATGGTGAGGCATTTATTGTATATTCCGACCACAAGAGTCTCAAGTACTTATTCTCTCAAAAGGAACTTAATATGAGACAAAGACGGTGGCTGGAATACTTGAAGGATTTTGATTTCTCTATACAATATCACCCCAGAAAAGGTAATGCCGTAGCTGATGCTCTTAGCCGGAAGCCGATGGCATTATTATCAAGCCTAATGATTAAAGAGTGGCAATTGTTAGAACAAATGGCAAACTTAGACCTCAATATGGAGGAGAAGGAAGAAGGAGTCTTCATTGCAAATATTAGTCTCCAATCCAAGTTACTCTTAGAAATTAAAGAGTTACAAAATGATGATCCATTGGTTGTTGAAATTAAAGAGAAATTAGATCAACGACCAGATTTCCTTTTGGCAGATGATGGAAGGCTGCTCTTCCGAGGAAGAACTTGTGTGCCCGATTGTTCTACCATCAAGAATAAAATCTTGGAGGAGGCACATCGATCGAGGTATACTATTCATCCTGGTGCTACAAAAATGTACCAAGATCTCAAAAGAACCTTTTGGTGGCCTAACATGAAAAGAGAGGTAGCCGAGTTCGTGAGCCGATGTTTGGTCTGCCAACAAGTTAAAGTCGAACATCTCAAACCGGCTGGTAAGCTAAAACCTCTAGAAATACCGGAATGGAAATGGGATAGTATTGGCATGATTTTATAGTTGGGTTGCCAAAGACCGAAGTGGATTTGATGCTATATGGGTGATTGTGGACCGACTAACTAAGTCTGCTCACTTCCTGCCCATCAAAACCAAATGGACCGTGGATGTTCTAGCTGCCCTATATATCAAGGAGGTTGTAAGGCTGCACGGTATTCCAACTTCTATTATTTCAGATAGAGATCCGAGATTCACCTCTCACTTCTGGAAAGGTTTGCAATCATCCTTGGGTACTAGACTGAATTTTAGTACGGCTTTCCACCCTCAGACAGATGGACAAACCGAGAGGACAAATCAGATTATCGAAGATATGTTAAGAGCTTGTATGATAGATTTTGGGGGAAGTTGGCATGAACACTTGCCATTGATTGAATTTGCATATAACAACAGTTATCAGTCTAGCATTCAGATGGCACCTTTTGAAGCATTGTATGGTAGGAGTTGTAGATCACCCCTATGCTGGAGTGAGGTTGGAGAGAAGGGATTGATGGGTCCCGATATTATTCAAGATACAACTCACAATATTCAGTTGATCCGTGAAAGGTTGAAAATTGCTCAATCACGCAAAAGAGTTATGCCGATAATCGAAGAAGAGACCTTGAATTTCAAGTGGGGGAGCATGTCTTCTTAAAAATTTCACCCACGCGAGGAATTAAGAGGTTTGGTATCAATGGAAAACTGAGTCCAAGATTTATTGGCCCTTTTGAGATTCTAGAACGAATCGGTGAAGTGGCATACAAGCTGGCTTTGCCTCCACAATTGGCCGGTGTCCATGATGTATTTCATGTATCCATGCTTAGGAAATATGTGTATGATCCTTCGCATGTGATTCAATTCGATGACTTGAAGCTACAGAAGGATTTATCTTATGAAGAAAGATCGATCAAGATCTTAGATCAGAAATTTCACCAGCTAAGGAATAGGGCTATACCGATGGTAAAAGTCTAATGGAGTAAGCGTGGATTCGAGGAGGCTACTTGGGAATTAGAAGAGTCAATCAAGAAGAAGTACCCAGATTTGATCTCAGGTTAGAATTTTGAACCCTCCATTTGAATTTTAAATTACTATTACATGATGTGAATTTGGAGGACCAAATTCTTTTAAGTGGGGGAGGATGTAGCAACTCGAAAATTTTTATATGCATTTATATAAAAAAAGAAATAATGAAAGATGAAAATAAAATAAATTATGAATATTTTTCTGTTATGTCTAAATTATGAATATTTTTCTGTTATGTCTTTAAAAGTATAGAATACATAAACATGAACCCTATTCCATGTGTTAACACGAACGGCGAGGTTCGTGATACAATTTCGAAAAGACGAAGACGTCAACATCCGATTTTTATTAGCTTTAATCTAACCCTAATTAATGGATGAGGTCATTCCTACATCATTGAATAAATGAGGTCATGGATGAGGTCATTCTTACATCATTGAATAAATGAGGTCATAGATTATGTCATCCACATAGTGGAACAAAGTTGGTGTAATGGGGTTAGTGTAATAGTGGAACAAGGTTGGTGTAATAGTGACATGGTGGAATGAGGTTGGTGGAATAGTGAAAGTAGGTGGGAGATTTTGGCCTATATATAGGTCTAGGCTCTTCCCTACTCAAAGCACAAATCTCTTGGGAGGAATTGCTGGTTGGAGAAATGGAGAAAGCTCGAAGTTGGAGGAGTGTTCGAAAGCATTCTTCGTTCTTAAATTTCTTATTCTTCGATCTTCAACTAGGTAGGTATTCTCTCAGGCTAAACTCAAATTGATGCATGTACTAGATGTAGATGCATGGTTACTTTGATTCTATACCATTTTTCCTAAATTTTATTGAGTATTAAGCATGATATCCATACAATTGTATATAAGATTTTAACCGAGATTTTTAACCGTCGGAAGATCCGTCTCGGATCACGGTGTCTTTCTAAGACCGTGTTCCGGATGCATGATCTCTGCCCCGATTGTGATGTTTTCAGGTTTTAATTGAACCAATATATCATTTAGCATTTTAGATATGTCATGTTAAGTTGCATATCATTTAAATTCACACATGATTAAGTTAAGGATATGAAAGATAATAATGTTATCCTATGAGCTTATATTACATCCTAGTTCTTGTTACCTTCATGATATCTTTGATCTCCATGACTATATTATATCTCTGACATGTTAAATAAAGTAGATATTATCTGTTAAAATTACATGGGCTTAGTTGCATAATCGTGATGGATACGAGTTTTAACGATTTCCACATTATCACGTTATCGTATTTTCAACAAGCCGTGTAAATAACTAGATTTCCAAGGAAAAATGGTGTCTAAGGAAAGAGGTCCACGGGCAAACGCTTTAAATGGATAAGTGGTTTATTAATTAGGACCTCGCGAATGCGAGGGGAGCCTCCCACTGTCCCACCTCTTACCTGGCCATGATTCCTCGATTTTCTAATTAAGCACCCGACTGTTAAAAACTTGATCTAAGCCTGTTTAACAAGGTTTTTTGAGAGAACCGAATAAGCTGTGTCCGTCAATCCAATTCTCTTACCGACTTAATGTCGTTAAACATGATGCCTTCTTATTATCTTAATGTCGTTAAACATTATGTCTTAAAATCATCCTTGGACTTCTCTTACATCTACTTGAAATCTTGTACTACTGGTCCCTTGAATGATAATTTTGCTAGATCTGTACTTTATTTCATAAGCTCTACCTTGAAATTCTTTGGCCATACATATTATGTGGATGTCTAAATACACTTGGGATCTATGATCCATAACCCAATGCCTGGCGTTAATGGGGCCCGGTCTGGTCCTGGGGGGAACGCCCGAAAGTACTTGTGCCCATGGGAGTTGAATGACCTGGTGTGACATTGCACCGAAGTGCTTAACTTGCTAGATTAATTTATGAGATTCAACAGTTTACGAATTTCTTGACTTACTTGAATACATGAAGTACTTGACTTGTACATACTTGGGTAAAATGGCCAATTCCATGATATTACTTACTACATGATCATTCTCTACTTGAACTTTACTCTTGATATCTTGTCTACTTGTGATTCCAATTATTGCATTACGTTACTCTCTCTCATATGCTTGTTCCATATTTTAATTACATTTCTCGGCATAGCACATACCTTTATCCAAACTGCTAATTACTTTAAATTGCATGGTATAGAGATATAAGTCCTACTGAGCATTTCGCTCACCCTACGTTTTCCGGTTAACATTTCATGTAATTCCGATGATGAACCCAAAACTCATGGGAATGAGCTAGAGTGATCGAGGAATCAAGATTACCTTAGTTACCTAGGTTTATGAACGGTTGCTCTTACTAGAATTATGTTTTAATTTTGAAGTTGTATCTTACCTCATAAGGCTTAAGAATGTTGTAAAATTTTATTTTGATGAAATAAGAGTATCCATTTCTTCTTATCTATTCTTGTGGTTTGGACCACAATCTTCGTGCTCTGATCGACTTGAGTGTTTCGACTCGTCGCGACTCAATATTCTGCGTCGAGGCGTGACACACTCGATCCCAATCGAGGGGGAAAATAACGGAGACCATTCCCCGAGTCTCGAAACACGAATGGCACAAAAGAAAATGGCGAAACATCGCCCAATCCGACGAAAATCATCGCACGCCCTAAAACATGATTTTAAACCCCCGGCGTGAAATAAACTCACTCATGGCTCACCTCGGCCTATAAAATGCATGGAAAATGAACTACACGGGTTAGGGAACTATCCCCCTACCTCCATCGAATATTTCCCGCGTCGAGATCACTGTTTCCATGCGAAACGGCTCGCAAATCACCGCTGGGTTCACGAACTTGGGAACAAACTGCCGCGCCTCCACCGCCTCGATCCTCGTCCCATCCTCGCGCTCCTCGCCCTCACGCCGCCTCCACCTCACCTGCGTCTGCCTCCGCCAGCCGCCCGGAGAAGAGGGGGAGAGAAAGAGAAGAGAGAGAATGAGAATGAGAGAAACAGAGAGGGTGGGAAGGTTTAAATAGAAAATCAAATTGGGATTTAAAAATCTAAAAAATATAAAATTACGAAAAAATCATTCTCACGATCCTCGAAAAATGCACAACACGCGTGCAACGTCTCAGAGCCCGACAACGCGTTGGTTCACCTTACACAGGATTCTAAAGGCTCGACAGCCAAAAACCTGAGTAAATCACAAAACACGATCCGAGACCCACAAAAGCGCTACGAAACCCATGGATTCTGATCCGAAAAAAAATTCAAGGCGTTACAGCCCGCATGCCATGGCCCAACTAGGGCCCAATAAAGCTCTGTCAGCCCATAGGAGAAATCATCGCACGTGCCCAACCAGGAAGACACCGTCATCATTACGGGGCCATCTTCGAAAAGGATTGGGTCACACCCACAACGTCGAGATTCCCGTCACGAGGCCCCCTTTCTGAAGTAGACAAGTGCACAACGGGCAACTCTCCCCACGATCAAGGAGGTATTACTCCACGACCCACGTCATTTTTACGTTGAAGAACGGACGCTCACTACTAGGACAACCTCTATAAATAGGTCCCCAATCAAACCTAGGGAAAGGGGAGACACATACACATACAGATACAGAGACAAAGGCCAACGCATCCACAGACTTCTCCAGCGAGAGTAGAGGCTACCTCTGGGAGCGATTGTGTATCTCCACACGGTTCTCCACATTGACACAGAGAGAGAAGAGAGCAAGTCCTTGCCCTCCTCCACTAATTAAGAGTGCTCGCCCACTAGGAAGTTGAGTAGATAGGTTCTGATAGTTCTTCCCCTCTGCTTCTCCAGGTGTAATGCCCTACGAATGTATAGTTTAGTATTTTATTTAATTAATAAAAATATATTTATTTATGTCTAAATGTTTAAATTTTTATTCTTATTATATTTATTTAAGTCATGGTAAAAAAAAGGTTTAAAAGTTAAAAGAAAGTGAAGAGAAAAAAATAATAAACAAAGTTTAAAATAAAATTATAGGAGGCTAATCGTTTATAAAAAAATTTGGAAGCGGCATGTTTGTAAAAAAAATATGGTTTAATTGTTAACAAAAAAATTAAAAGGTTAACTATAAAAAGAATACAGTTAAAATGTAAAATAAATAAAAAATTGATGTCGACAGGGGCGGCCGCCCACGCCCCCCCCCCCCTCGCACGGGGGGGCGGGCGGGCGGGCGGGCGCAGCCCCCGCCCCCTCCCTGGCCACCTTTGCGGCATTTTTTTTTAAATTTTTTATCTAATTTAAGCTTTCTAATTAGTTTAAACATATTTCCTTCGTTTAGTCAATCTCCACGTGCCTTATGTATATTAAAAAAAATAAAAATTATGACCTAGTTAAAAGAATGGGCCGAGTGAGTTGGTGAAGTTTGAATATCAACTTTTAATTAAATAATATTAAAATAATTATTTAATCCCCACCATTGATTTAAATCAATGACTAAGATTAATTAGAGCAGATCCCCTATAAATAGCTAGGTAGAGGGCCTCATTTACTTCCTTTGAGGGCTGGCTACGTGAAGTGCAGAAGGAGAGGGAGGAAGGCTAATTAAGGTGGTGTTAAAACGTCATTAAGGTAAAGGGTTTATCATTTAATCCTTTTGATTAGCATGATTAATATATTTTAAATAATTTAAGGTGTGTTAATTAGCATATATATATATATAGTTAAGTTCAGAGATCTTTGTTTCATTATGTGTGATCATATGTTAGTCGGATTACCATTAGATAATTAAAGTTAAGGCATGTGATTAAGGGTAAATCAAGTGTTTAATACACCATAATTAGTATCAGTGCATGGTAAATTTAGAAACTGTTCGGAATCATTAGATCTGATGTTCTAAGACCTCTGTAAAACTTTTCATGTCTGATTCAAATTATCTTCACATTTATGAATATTTTAATATTATCCTAAAGGTGTTTAATTATACAAGAAGGTTAATGGGGTGATATAAAATCACCACGATTTTTAGAAATGCATTTTACTGTAAGATCCATGTGTAGGAAAATTTTCATTATTTTTGGATCACGATATGTCTGTTAATAGATTTTTAATACATGAGAGAAAAATTTAATAATTATGTAGAAATTAGAAATAATGTACATAAAAATCTCAAGATTTCACAATATGGTTCTTCCATTGATTGTATTATATTATGTAAATATCAGTAATTATAGATGTCTGTAAATGAAATTACAGAATTTGTAATATTTTATTAGAAGTATAAAATTATTAGATAAATATAAATATTACATAAAAAATTATGAAACTTTACCGGAAGACTTACATGCACGTTATAACTCATTTATTTAATTTTCATTTTATTTTGATTGATGAATCTTAACTTATATAATTTTTAATGTTTGAAAAAATAAAAAAATTAATAAATGTTAATATTCTGTGAAAAATCCTGAAAGAGTTATAAAATTGATATTTGATATTTATAAATTATTTGTAGTATATGTTAGTCATTATAAGTATTCTGAATAATTTTCTCTATTTAGAATCTATTGTTGTAAATCTTAGAAACTGATAAAAAATTTTTAAAAATTCAAAATACTGAATGAAAAATAGTGAATGTTCCATTATATGATACTTCTGTCTGAAAAAATTTTATGTAAATTTTTACTAATTTTCAGATTATTGTGGATATATTTAGTTAATTTTTCATGTACAGGATAATTTAAATGATTCTGTAAATATTTGAATTTCTGCATGAAAAATTGTGAAAAATTTCTGTGCAGTGTTACATACAAATGTGATGTTCAGTAAAAGTTTAATGGTCTTCTAAATTTGGTATCTAAAATTAGTCAATTTATAATGATTGTTAGAGTATATGTAATTTCAGAAAAATTATAATTACTATCTGAAAAATGATGAAATTTTTTTGTTTTGATCGTTCCTGTAAATGCATTGGTTTTCTGAAATTGCAATGTATTCTGAGTTCGGAGAATAGAATTAGAAATTTGTGATGTATAAATGGAATATATATAATCCTGTAAAAATTATAAATATTGTCTGAAAAATTACGCTAATTTTCTGTTTTCATCCTTTCTGTAAATGTATTGATTCCATGAAATTTTAATGTACTATGATCTCTTTAAACATAATTAGAATTTATATATATATATATGCCCTTATATTTAGATAAGTTGAGAATTTCAGAAATAATAAAAAATGGTTTTCAGTACTGTCATATTTTATACTTAGTGTTCACAGCATGGATTTTTGAGTGGCATGTGTCCATTTCATATAAATCATATTTATAGTTACCGTACTGTTATTACTGTCAAATGGACACTGTCACCATAGGGGGAAACTGCAACCAAATCATAGAAATGCCCCTATGGGGAGGTTCACACTGTACTGGTCCCGAGGATAACGGGGATTGAAATCCTGGAGGTATACATGTACTACTGGTTAAGGTGGAGAGGACTTCTCCCGGTTCTGCGCAGTAACCAAGACTCATCACTATTTACCTAGATGATCGAGTACCGACTGACTGTCCTTCTAGTGGTGGTTTGGGCACTGTGTCTGGCCATTTATATCACTGTTATTACTCACTGAATTGATATTGAAGCTACTACTACTATTCACTGAGTCGTTATTGAAACGACTATTACTGCTTACTGAATTGATATTGGAACTGTTATTACTGTTCACTGAATCAATATTGAAACTATTGTTACTGCTCGTTGAACTGATATTGAAACTAGTGTTATTGCCTACGGAATTGTTATTGCATTTTACTGTTATTATACTATAAATATTTACTGTTAATGAATCTCCGGTATATCAAATAGTGATTTGGAAAAGGACAGATTAAATATATTTGGATCCTTTCACTATGCGTGAGACTTCACTCCGCCTTGTACTGAGATCATTCTACTGATAAATGAATCAAATTATATTGTATGATAATGTTTGTAAATTTTGAATTCTCATTTACCTTATCATTGATAGAATAAAGTTTTAATGTACATACTTTATTTGTAAAATATTAATATCGTGACTTATGATCGAAAAATTGAAATTAGGTTAAATATATTAATATCATGTGTTATCTATTTGAAATTATGCCTAAGAATAACTTATAAAATGAAATGTCGTAAATCACTTTGGATATGTTTTTACATGTTATGACTGGGGACTGTGCCTAGTCTCTTACTGGGTCTATTCGTAGACTCACCCTGTTGAACATTTTCAGGTGAAGCGGTAGAAGAAAGCGAGGAGTGATCTCGTGGTGTTCTGACCGTGGTTTGGATTTACTACGAGTCATTATCTTAGGTAGTTATGTTAGAAAAAAAATGTGTAAAATTTAGTTATGTAATAATTGACTTGTTAAATTGTTGATCTTTATTTCGTTCTATGTGGATGAAGTCTTTTGACTATAAGCTGAATGATTGAGAAATTTCATTTCCGCTGCAACGATGTCTCAATGTTTATGTAAAATTTTCTCCCGTAATTGTACTGTTTGGGTTGTCCCACTGTGACGTTTCGATCAGAATCCGACGTGAAGCACATCACGACAGGTAATTCTCTTCTGCAAACCGAAAATTAATGCGAGAGAGAGCACGCTAATTGAAGCACGGGTAATTAGACTCAGGATCACCGGCTCGTCTTCGTGTACGCATAGGGAGGTCGGTGGATAGATCTATATTGATACGATACCGAGTCAACTTTAGATATTTAATTAATATTAATTTTTATATTAAAAATTAAAATAATTTAAAATTTTTAAATTATCACCGGCGGATGTTCCTTGCATTGGCTTTAGTTTCTACGTATTTAATTTAGCAATGTTCATCATTTCCTTGGACGCCATTTGACGTTTCGTAACACGTGGTCCAAACAACTGCACAGGAGCTCCACGTTGGTCGCCATCAACTGTGACCTGCTTCGTCTAATTAAACCACTACATCCGTTAGGATATTGGTGACATGTTATTCAAATATTTATAACAATTTACATGACGCATAATGCAGGTGAAATTTATTATTTGGTAAGTTATACTTAAAAAAAAAGGTATCCGGTGGAAGATTTTGGTCAGTATATTAATAATTTAAAAAAGAAAGTAGAAAATTTAGATCGCGTGGAGTAGTTTTGATAATTTACGTATAAGGAGGAGGAGGGTATATACGAAATTTACCCTTTATAAGAGATTGTAATGTTGAAGATTCGTTGACGGATTTTTCATGAAAACTTCGTCGAAACGCGTAATTTTAAAAACAGGTTTCATGTAAAAATCTCAAAAAGAAAAAGAAAAGTACTGTGGAGATGCCGGTGGACGTGCGCGTCATTTTAAGCCCCGCCGGCTTCGAGGCACTCTCGTCTTGCTTCCCCTGCCGCCCGGCCCAGAGCGAGGAAGAGGGGCTGTGGGAAGAGCAAGTGTGCTCCAATGGCGGGCGGGGCGCCTCAGGAAGCGGCGGAGGAGAGGCCCCTCAGGCTGATAGCCGAGGCCTTCGACGGCCTCGCCGTGGCCGTGAACGGCCGCACCGCCGGAGGAGGAGGAGTGGGGCTGGAGGTGTCTTCCTTCTCCCACGGGTGCTCCCTTGTTTCGGTCCTCTTTGGCTGCCTGGGGATCGCCTTCAAGTTCGCGGAGATGGACTACGTCGCCAAGGTCTTTTGTCTTCCTTCCCAATTCCTCTCGCTCTCTTTTTACTTCTGTTCTCTGGGTTCGATCAGAAAAGATTCCGCGGTGGCTTCTGTGGGGCAATTTTCGTCCCTCTTGGGTTTTTTCCCACTTGGTTTACTAGTTCTGGTCTTGTGGGCATTATCAAAATCTCTACTTGTACCGACAATTATTCTGCAAAATTGGTCTCCGAAGAGCCTTTTCAGTTTCCGAATGATCGTTTCTCTCCGGGTTTTCGATATTCATGCGTTCCAGTTCTGATTTTTTTTTTTTACTTTTACACGGTGGCCTTGCTACCTCTGTCGATCGGTTCGGGGGAGCTGTTGATGTTTTGAATAGACCTCGTATTCTTTGTATCTTTCCTTCAAAGATGTGAGCGAGATCTTTGCTGAAGGCTTGTGTTGACTACGGATGAGCAGGTTGAGGATCTGAAAGTTGCTTCCAAGTCGATATCCACGCTGGAGTCCATCCTTGAACTCGACATTGAGCAGGACTGCGTGCGGAAGGCTGGGAGCCATTCGAGAAACCTTCTCAGGGTGAAGCGTGGGCTGGACATGGTCAAGGTGCTCTTTGAGCAGATTCTGGTGTCAGAGTATGTTTATTGCCCTTTCTTCCTTGCTGTTGGATGAGTGCAAACTATTAAAAAAACTTGCCGTGTTGTTTGTGTTTTATCTCCAACATCGCTGGATCCATAATCTGAGGCCATGTATTTACAAATCAAGAAAACATAATGAGGAGTTCCCGCGAAGTGAGCATGGGAATCTTCCTAGTTTTTGAACCCTTCTGAACTCTGAAGTCCTGTCAACGGAATGGCCTTTTCTTTTCCGGCTAACAAAGTATCTGAATCTTTGAACAATCCTACTATACAGGCCTCAACAATCCTGTATCTGACAAGCTGATCTTGGTACCACTCACGAAGAAAGGAACACAAAATATAAGATGAATCATTTCATACCAAGATAAATTGGCCTGCAGATGTGTCATAGTAACAGCCAAACAAACAGTTTGGACAACCATAGGACTGATGAATTTCATACAACTTCATATGCGAAGAATTGATCATGTCGGGAGGAACCAAGGAATGGTTAAATCATAGTTGTAGGGAAATGCTTGGGGAAGTGGGAAATGCGTTTCCTGGGAAACGCATTTAGGAAACGAATTCGATGTGTTTGGGAAACGCATGAGAAACGTCCCCTTGTTTCCCATATGTATTTTATGTCTCCTTGTTTCCCATATGTATTTTATGGGTATTTTAATCATTTTAGGAAGGTATGTTAATAACTTAAGGGTATTTAATCATTTTAGAAATACCGGAGATACATTTAAAGAGCTAAACCTTCCTAAAATGATTAAAATCCCCCTTGTTTCCCATACGTATACCGTTTCTCATTTCTCACTAAATTTTATAGCCTCGCTTTCGTTTCTCATTTCGTTTCCCGCTTTCGTTTCCTATGTTGGTAACTACGGGTTACGCAATGGAAGGGAGTGAGCATAGAATGTGAGAAGCTCGAGGACGAACAAGAAGGTGAAAAGATACCATTCAGCTACTTTCTTTGGAAAAGTAGAGGAATTATGGAGATGGAGATCTGTTCATATCTCTTCTCCCATGATCAAATATTTGTCCTCAACTCACTTATTTATCACTTGATGAAGACGTTAGAAGCAAAGTGGGAATGGAAGATGGAATGTGGGAGTAAGGTATAATTTTTAGTTTGCATTTTTGGGGGAGCCTGATTATGCAGATCCTTATCTAATATCAAATGAAGTTTGTTACCATTGCTTATAATGCATGGGCATGTATATTATATGCAACCACAGTGGAAGATGAAATAGAGTCCCCCGTTCTAGTCCAACCAATGCATATAGCACAATGTTAATCATGGGCATGAGATTCTTTTATCTCATTCTCATGTTGAAACATCGCATCTGAAGGGATGAAATTTCATCCAGGCCCAGTGCATCATAGCATTATGGTCATTGGTTGATCCTTTTTGTCTTTTTCTTTGTTTTTTTGAGCTGTTGAATGCTAATCTGCTTCTCACTGTTTACACCAATGGCCTCGTCTTCCTGCTTTTGTTTTACTCCATTAACAGCCTCTTTTTTCAGCATATTGTTGAGAAATTTTCATCCATCACATGCTTTATCAATATCCCAACCATCACTAATATTTGTGAACCCCATTTGCAGGGGAAATTCCCTCAGAGATTCAGCGTCTGTTGCTTATACACGGGTTTTTGCCCCCCACCATGGATGGGCTATTAGGAAAGCTGTTGCAGCTGGAATGTATGCTCTTCCGACAAGGTCGCAGCTCCTGAGGAAATTAAATGAAGAAGGTATGTTGTATTTTGTGCGATTCTTTGGTTGTTTTCAGACATGTGTGACACATTCCTGTTATGTCGAAATTGATTCAGTTGTCTACTTAGGTAGTGCTGCTTATATCCATTTGTGCTTTTCAGAGTCCTCAGCCCGGGTTCATATGCAAAACTATATTGCAACATCAGCTCCAGTTATTCTCTACATCAACGAGCTATTCCTGTCAAGGGGGCTGGGTGTAGATTGGTGACTTGGCACTGCAGTTTTGCCCTCTGCATTTTGTTTTCAAATGTCAAACTCCAAATTATGTGAATTATGATATTGATGGGCTGCATTCTGAGAAACAAAAATCCATCTTGCAGTCTTTGCCATGCCATTTTACCTTGGATGTTGGTGTTTCTTTCTGAGCTTAATTCTATCTCGGGGGGTATAGAGACAAAGAGTGTTAGAAGAAAATAGACTTTTTTCCCCCAATAATAGAAAGATTAGTGATGAGTATTTTTCGGGATTCCCAATGTAAAAATCGTTTCTGTTTTTTGTCACTTTGGACAATGAAGAAACATGTAAGGATTGGCTTCCCAATGTAAAGATGGCCGATGGGTGACCCTGGGCATTGTATCCACGAATTGCTGTTTGCCCAGAAGTGGTGCAGGGCGTGTGCTGTTTTTGCTTTTAGAGATAAACATCTGGAAATGGTGTGCCACCCAGATTTCCAGGTCACAGATTGTATGAAAATCCAGTGCAGGAGGGAAGCAAGTCCAAAAGTAAACTGGCGTGTCCAGAAACTCTAGATCCCTGAGCTGCCACTCTAGTGGCAGCAGAGAGTCCCTGGCCATCCAAAAAACGGTAATTTGATCTTTGGTCTCCTTCGAGAGATGGCATATTTTTATGTAAAAATGCAATCCGTGCAAAAACAATATCATGAATGATTTGCATAATTTCTTGGAGTTTGAAATCCTCTTCACTACATTTGAGTTATACTATCTGTAGTCTTTAAATGACGAAATTTTCCTTGATAAAATGTAGCGAACATGGGGACCCAAGAGAACCAAATGTGCAAATACCTCTACAAAGAAAGTGGTGGACTTGAGCTATACTACAGTGTCACACATCGCACTGTTTTATTTTTTTTTCCTCATTCTCATTTTGGCCGTCCGATCATGAGATGAGAGAGCCGAATCGAAGAACTTAAGTTCAATATTTTACTAGACAGGAAAAGAGCGTAGCAAAAGGGGGGTAAAAAATATGGCACTGCTAGCATTCCTCGTACTGACTAGTGACTACATATGGAGTAAACAGTGGCAAGAGCAAAGTATTCACCTACGTTTGGAGTAGGAGTCCTATGCTCCTCGCTTCCCATAACCTAATCGTCGTTGCTTCTGGCTCAAAACCTTAATGTGGGTCTCCTGAGTAGCATCCATATTAACGATTGGCCCCCTGAAAACATCATATTCAGAATTCAATCCATCCAAGAACCTCAGAATCTTGTCATCTTCGAGAGAGAGAGAGATGTCTACTGGTCTTGAAAAGATGTCCCCATCTAGGAATGTAATAGACATCCAACTCGTTCACGAGGGAAGTGAGGGTGTAGAAACAAGTTGTGACAGAAAGAGAGCTCTGTTTCAACTCATGAATATTGTGACGTAACTAATAAATGCAAACCTTATTTTTCTTACGTCAGTAGTGATCATCCAAGGTTTTCCACATGTCTGCAGTAGTGGACTTACGTAGAATTGTCGGTCGGATCCCAAGGTTGACATAGTTAAATAGCAAAGACATCATCGTGTTGTTATCACGCCTCCGGGTAGTGAAAAGAGAGGGTCGTGAGGATCTGACATCTTCTGATCACTAGTTACGAGCACTATAAACCCTTAGAGGTGGGTTTGATCTCTCCCTATATGAGTTGAGCAATTAATCCATTTGAAATTTAAACACATCGGTCACTTGGAAATGACCAGAATGGCATTCGAAAACACCGATCTAAACTAGAAATCGTGAAGAATCGGGCCGATTCGAACTCACATCCTCGAACATGCTATTTTCCCCCAAAAACGAAATGCACCCCACTCTCTCGCCCAAATCGTCGCCGATCGAAAAGGAACTGCGAGAGGGAAGCTAGGGAATACATCTCCCTACCTGGGCGGAGCTTTAAACCTCAAATGCCGCTTTCGAATCCCACCAGAACTGCCGATCTCGAACCCATGCACGAAGAAGGAGCTCGACAAGGTCCTCTCATGACCTTAGCCAGAAGTTCTTATGTATCCAGTCCCAACTCTACCGGCGAAGAAGCGCCTCCACCTCCAACTGCCGACAATGGACTGACTCGAGGACGACTCTTGAACCTAGATCTCTAGGTGTACCACTTATAATGGTGACATAGCCCCCATTCCAGACCTCAAATACACCCCGGGGTAAGGCTCTTGGCTCGCACTCGCTGCTACCGTCTAATGCCTCCAACCAAGTCTTTCGTCTAGGAAAACCCATGCACTAGCCACTCAAGCTTCCGCCGACCAAGTTCGGACCTCCAACTCGGCCACTCCACAACCTCACGCTCCTCCAAGTCTCGACCCTAGACGTGAGATCAACCCAACACTAGTATTGTAGAGCCTGTCCGGAGACACTACTAGACTCGCTTGACGTAGCTCCCAGCTCCGATGGCCCCTTGAAGACTTGATTATGAAGCTCAACAAGTAGAGCCCTTGTTCTCCCCTTTTTCAGGCTCTGTATTTTAGTCTCCTTTCCCCTTTCTAAGGCTCTATAACCTAGTCTGCTAGAGCCATGTAACCCGGTTCCATAAAAAAAAACAAATTGGAATGTTAGGGCAACATGCAATGCTCTGTATATTCTGGTGATGGGTCTTTTAGTTAAGGCTCGATCGGCTCCCTCTCTATCATTACTCTCCATGCCCCTCCCAACGGTCCGAAGAAACTGCGAGATCCCAACATCTTCGTCGACGACTAGGCCATCCTAATGTCCTAGACCACGGCAAGATAAGATATAAGAATGTCTTCACTTTCCATCTTCGAGGTGAAACCTATAAATTTACAACATATACCAATTGAATTAGCTAAGTCATCTTATGTACTCCATCTTCAAGTAATATAGACTGTACATGATTTTAGTGTGCCAAACTCACTCCATAATATTCATTCAGAATTTAATTATAACATCTAGCACGTGACAATCTTTCAAAATTTTGAAACTTCTATGCATAGGTGAAAGTTGTACTTCAACCTTAAACAAATATACGATCAAGGTAGATTAATACATCCCCCAAGTACCAGCCTAAACATGCAATCTACTTTTTACCCTCGAAACATTCAATTCTTCGTTGTTTGGAACCAGTGTTATCAGAATCAGATCGGATCGGTCGGTTGGATCGGTCTGACCGCGAATCGATCTAAGAATCGATTCGATTAAGGTCGATCCGATCTAATATTAAAAAATCAGATGAACCGGACGAACTGCGGTTCAACCGGTGAACCGGTCTGAATCGATCTTACCCGATTCATCTTTTAAAATAAAAAAAATAAAACATAAAAATATTTATATATTCAAAAAATATTTATATGTGAATAAAATTATCTTAGTATTATTGATGTGTTATTATTTATCATTTTATATTAGATATATTTAAATTTTAAAAATTTACGTCAACATATATGTCAATTGTGAAGAGTGAAGACCGATAGAATATTATAAAATTTTAAGGTCAATTTATTTAACCATGTTATTATTATTTCTTTACTTGTATAATTACGTAATCATGATTCATGACTAATAATTATACATGTATGGTATTTTATTTTAATCATTATATCTTATTTCTTATTGTCTTGGGCTATAGACTATGGTCAGACTATGTATCAATATTATGATGACGTCACGGTTTAAATCGATTCAATTAAATGGTCTAATCGGTTCGAATCGAACCAACTCATTGACCGATTCGGCTCTGATAATATTGGTTGGAACTCAATACTCTACTAACCTTGTTTGAATGGAGTATCCGACGGTGACTTATCTTATTCTATTGTCAAAGTGATCCTTATTTAGAGAAGAAACATTTGTATTTCCATAGAATTTGGCCAGGGTGCTACATTTAAACAAGATTTTAATCATAATTGTTATGGTTATTAGTCTCTTATTGCACCTTTTGTCCCATTGATAATGATGTGAGACATGTCAAGGTTCTCCACCGCTTTCATTCTAGATCTTTGTACAGTTCAAATGTTTTAGATAATAAATAAAACGTTTCAATAACAATGTTTGAACTTTTATGTTCTAAGCAGTAAGAGGCAAAAGGCTGTGTTTTGTTTACACGGGAGTCTAGCTCTAACCCTTCTCTCTTGTCAGATACTCTGATATTTCATCTTTTACACATTTTTTAGGGTCGAAACTCTTCTATGTTCCAAAGATCCCTTTAACTCCGTGGACGTACGTAGCGTTTGGTTGAGATCATGACAAGAGATTGTGAAATTTTAATGATTAAAATTTTTTATAAAATTTTAAATTCAACTAAATGAGTCGTCAAATCATCTCAACTTCCATGTTTGGAGAGATTTTTTTCTCCGAGAGAGATTCGCGAGAGTGTGGGATGGAAAATCGGGAATGCAAGCTGTGAGTGGCAATGGATAAAATTGGAGGATAGAATACTTGAGACCCAGGGTTTGTCAAATCGGGAATGGACGGTTTGAATTGTTTGTCCCGAATCGTCCCAGTCACACATCGGGATGACCGATCTATGAGACTCAATCGTACCGATATGTGGGATGTAATCGGGATGCTTTATATATTTGATATTTTATTTTAAATATAAAATATTTTATAAGTATGTTGGTTAAATGCATTTGTTGGTTCGGGGGCGGTTCGAGTTCGAAACGATCCTAAGACGTTTTGGACGAAACACACTCTAATCAACTAAGTTAAGAATTTTTTTGTATTATTTTATATATACTATATATATATATATATAAAGGTTCTTTGCACCTTACGGTACGGAGCGGGATAGTACTATATCATCCCGTCCTGATAAAAAATCGAAACGACAGATACAATCGAGTCGACAAATCTTACTGATACCTACTTTTTTTTTTACAATTTTGATCTTCTGAGAGTGATTCAAGAAGACTTCTGCCTAGTACGCCTCGAAGTTTGGCTATTATAACAAAAACATGATGGAGATAGTGACACATTTGGCTTCTCTTAGCAAATGCCGGCTTGGATTATTGTACGTCAAGGGATTCCAAATGACCCTTCTGTCTCTTTCTTTTCTACAATGGATCGTAAGTGCAAGTTGTCAGTGGCAATGGATAAAATTGGAGGATAAAATCTAACTTTCAACACTTAATGGATTGAAAAGTGAGTTGCATGGATTGACAATAGATCAAAGAATGACTCAAAATCAAAGATTAATTTGAGACATCATTAACATGCACAAGAGAAAAGCTCAATTTATGGATAGAAAACGAGTGTCTATAAATTTGACGTACCAAGAGAGAGACCCGTTAAGATACTGGACAGGAAGTTGATAATGATGTGAGACATGTGAAGGTTCTCCACCGCTTTCACTCTGGATCTCTCTACAGTTCAAATGTTTTAGATAATATCAATACTAATGTTTGTACTTCCATGCTCTAATCAGTAGGGCCTGTTTGTTTGCGAATTTGTCGGGTGGATATTTCAACCGACGAGAGAGAAAATGTAGATAGGTCCCACCTCCCTCTTACACTCATTCATATTAATCGGGGTCGGTTAACTTACTCGACCCTCCGAAGTCGAGTGAACTAACCCCAATCGATTAGCAAACATGGCCTAAGAGGTTAAAAGCTGTGTTTTGTTTACACGGGAGTCTAACCCTTCTCGCTTGTCAAATACTCCAGCATTTCATCTTTTACACATTTTTTGGGGTCTAAATTCTTCTATGTTTCAAGGATCCCTTATCTCCATGGGCATACATAGCGTTTGGTTGAGATCGTGATAATAGACCGTCAAAAAAATCAAAAAAAAATAAATATTGTACACCATGAATAGGTTGAAAATGGTCTGCCCATAATTTAGGATTTTTTAGGACATATGATCTTTGTTTTTTAAATTGTTTTAGCCATCTGATTGTCGGACGTACCGTACAAATATATTATTCAGATACCACAGTGGTGGAGATGCAACGAGTGGAACATGGCTTCCTTGATAGGTGATAATGCCGTTCACGTGGCTGTTCGCATGATTATGTGGGTTGGCCGTTCACGCGTCCATCATGAGATCTTTGGTCTCAGGTCGGCTGAAGCACGTACAACTTCTGCCTCTTCAGATGAACGTGGTAGCATGCACAAGAATTTAACTCGCATGAGTCTCTTCAGAGGAATCGTGTTCTGGTTAACCCTAAAAGATGAATCAGGGTTTGTTGGATCCTTTGTGTCGGTTGTGCCCATTTTCATGAGATACGAGTATCGGATCGAGAAGAATTTTTTTGGAGCCCCAGATGACAAGATACTAGTTTTACAGGGATTACTTTATAAATATCCAAACCCATTCACTCCTTCCAAACCTCTCTATCCCTCTCTTCGTGGCCGGGTTAACCCTAGCCATGCACCACTCTCGCCCGCCCTCCACTCCGTTGCTCACCGTCGTCGCTCACCGTCGCCCATTGCTGATTGCTCGTCGTCGTAGAACGGCCGGAAGAGCTCCCGCCCCCTCCCCATTTCTTCTCCCCTCCACTCCCTTCCCCAACCCACCGGAAAACACCAGGCCATGTCCTCTCGCCCACCGTGTAGGACAACACGGACGCCGACGTCGGCCACTACTCCCCCTTTCTTCTTCCCCCCCACCTGGTATCTGATCACGTGCATGCCACCGTGTTGCCGTGCCGATATCATCTAGACATGATTCGGTATACGTGCAGGCCGTGGTGCCCACGATCTGACAAACCATAGATGAAATGACCAAAATACCTTAAAAGATGATTGAGATGTTTGATTGTTAGATTTTTGGATATTTGGTAAAAGAACAATGTTAATTGGAAGAGGTTGATAAAACTCGAGTAATCTATATTATCTAATATAGGCCGAGTCCAGGACATGTCCGTGCACAGTAGAAGCGGTAGGCTCACGTTGTGTCGTGAAGACGTACAGTAGACTACGAATTAAAGTTTAACCTTTAAAATTCACGCTCCAAGACCTAAGAACGAGAGTGATGCATGTCTTTTCCTAGAAGATCAAGTCGAGATGATCGTAGAAAGATGACACACCACAAAGATCCACATCCATAGCACGCGTGCATATGTTCATACCTCGAGAAGTTTTGGAAACAAGTCGAGGTCAAGGGGTGCCTCGATCCGATCAGGTCTACATCATACTTGGGTTGGAGCTTCAAAATCCAAAGGAGCTTTTCCAACACACGAGAATGAAGAGGGGGGGAACTTTCATTACCAGCATCCAACTAAATGCCCCGATCGAGCTTTAAACTTGTTGGGCAATGTATCATGCAATCAAAACAGAAAGTCTATTTGATGATGTTAAAAGGAACTGCATTGGCAGCCTTTTTGCTTTTGGATGGGACCTGCAAACAAAACAAAGTGAGCCACAACTTAAGGCTTTTAATTTGAGCTTAATCAAAGGAAGACCTGCAGGAGGAAACTTAATCACCCTTAATCGATTAAAAGGTTGGTGAATCTGAGCTGGTTGTTCAGAGACCTCCACTTAAAGAAAGAAAAAGAGGGGGGGAAACATAAGAAACTTCAGGGAGCTTTCTTATTGAAAGGCCACCTCAACTCCATCTCACCTGTAACGGCAAAGAGGCATCAACTACCAGAGTTAACGTGCTCCCCTGGAAAAGAAAGGAGAGCAACCTTTTCGTGGGGTCATCCCCAGCTTTTAGAAATGGAGATGAGGAAGCTTCCATTGGTGAAGGGTGGGAGGTCACCACAGGGAAGGGGTCAACAGATGCACTTCTTCCAAACACATGCACTTCTTCCAAACCTCTATCTCTCTCTCTCCGTGGCCGAGGGGTTAACCCTAGCCACCTCTCTCGCCCGCCCTCCACTATGTTGCTCACAGTCGCCCATTGCTGATTGCTCGTCGTCGTAAAACGGCCGGAAGAGCTCCCCCCCTCCTAGGACGGCCTGCCCCCTCCCCATTTCTTCTCTCATCCACCCCCTTCCCCAACCCACCAGACAACACCCGACCATGTCGTCTCGCCCACCGTGTAGGACAACACGGACGACGTCGGCCACTACCCCCTCTTTCTTCTTCCCCCCACCTGGTATCTAATCGCGTGCATGCCACCGTGTTGCCTTGCCGATATCATCTAGGCATGATTCGACACGTGTGGTACAGGCCGTGGTGCCCACGATCTGACAAACCATGGATGAAATGACCAAAATACCTTAAAAAGAGGATTGAGATGTTTGATGGTTAGATTTTTGGATATTTGGTAAAAGAACAATGTTAATTGGAAGAGGTTGATAAAACTCGAGTAATCCATATTATCTAATATGGGCCGAGTCCGAGACATGTCTGTGCATAGCAGAAGCGGTAGACCCATGTAGCGTCGTGAAGGCTGAGAGTAGGGTACTAGAGTCTACCCTTTAAAATTCACGTTCCAAGACCTAAGGACTAGAGTGACCTAAGGCTGAGAGTAGTGGCATACTCCTTTTTCCTCCGGCAAGTTCGGCCACGGTGACCTATGGAAACAAAGTAGCGACTGCGACAGCTGCAAGGACGACGGTGAACAGGGGCACCGGCAATAGTGAGCAGGGAAGTAGCCGCAGTGGCGACAGTACTCCCGATGGTAGCAGCGACGAGAGCAACAGTAGTAGCGACATCGGCGAGTGGCGGCATGAGTAGGGCAGCGAGCACCCGCGGCGATGAGCAGTGGTGATGGCAGCAACAAGCGGCGGCGGCGAGAGGGAGAGCAACAGTAGCAGCAGCGACACCAGCGAGCGGCGACGGTCCGACAAGTAGGGACACCGACGGCGGCAGCCAAGGGGAGCTCGCAGGAGGGTGGCTGTTGCGCTCTCTCTCTCTCTCTTTTCCTCTCTCTCCGAGGTTTGGGGAACTATGTGAAGACTCTCTCTCTCTCTACTTCTTCTCCTCCTACCCTCTTATTTACAGAGGTGTGGGATGTAGTAGTCCTATACTAGAAAGTAGAGTCCATGTTATATTTGGATATGGACAAGTTCCTTTCCTTATTTAGATGCTAGATTTTGAACTTGACTACGAGAGAGGGTGGCCCACTCAAGACGGAGTCCAAGCCTGACTTGGACATCAAAAGGAAGAAACTCCTTCCTTCCTTAATCCATCACAATCCTATCTTATGTAGGTTCATAGTGTGGGCCGACCATGGGCCGTCCATGTCTTGACAGGACTTGGGCCGTGTACTAATGGGTTCCCCTTAATGGACACCCAATTAATGGGCTTTAGGTCCAAATGCTAACGGAAGCTAACATTTTGGTAATTGCAACGGCGATCAAAGACATGTCTTTGCACATACTCGTTATGCAAGCAGTAATTAAGTTTATGTGTCAACACATCTTTTACATATTGCAAGTACAATTTGAATCTTAACAAGCTAAATGTGTCCGAAAAATCAATCTCGAGAGATCCACATCCATAGCACGCGTGCATACGTTGACACCTAAAGAAATTTTCGAAACAAGTCGACATCAAGGGGTGCCTCCGATCAGGTCTACATCATACTTGGGTTGGAGCTTCAAAATTCAAAGGAGCTTTTCCAACACACAAGAGAATGAAGAGGGGGAACTTTTTGAGTCTAGACTAATATTTTAAAATTTGACCAAAAGTTTGACACGGTTAAGTCAACGGGTCACGGGTCAATGGTTTAATTGTTCGGGTTGACCTGTGACCCGTAAGATTAGAATCGTTTATAATAATATTATAAATTGTGATAAAATTTTAAGATACCTTGAGTTAGAAATATGAAATAAATAATTAAACATATATTGTAAAAATTAAAACAAGTGCATTAAAAAACCATTGAAATAGTCTAAAAAAAGAATAAATTTTATATTAAATAAACATTGCATATGACCATTTATCAATTATAATTAACATCTTACGAGACACAAGTTTCATGATGTGTGAAACCAAATTTTTTGTTCATCTAAATTTTCATCATCTTTCTTGTCTTCGTCTCCCTCTTAGGATAAGATGTAAAATTCATAAATAAGCGGATAAGCAAATAACATTAAATAATATCTTGGGTAAATAATTCAAATATAAACAAATACTTGGCATTTCTATTTGTAATGAGATGATTGCAATTTTCCTTCCAAATTGTTCGTAACATTTGTGAAAATTTTCATCTCCAATATTTTTTCATGCTAAATTAAAATATAAAAATTAAACAAATAAAAAATATGTCTAGGAGTCGGATCCGATTGGGTCACTCCAGTTTTAGCGGGTCGACCGGGTTGACTGGGTTTAACCGAATTTTGGATCTAAAACGGTCTAAGCACTATTCTAACCCGATTTTAAGACTGAGTTACTAATTAACCGATCTGACCGGCCGATCCGAGCCGAGTTTTAAAACAATGGTCCAGACTCTAGAGGGGTTATCGTTACCGGGATCCAACTAAATGCCCCGAGCTTTAGACTTGTTGGGCAATGTACCATGCAATCAAAACAGAAATTCTATTTGATGATGTTAAAAGGAACTGCATTGGCAGCCTTTTTTGCTTTTGGATGGGACCTGCAAACAAAACAAAGTGAGCCACAACTGAATTGGCTTTTAATTTGAGCTTAATCAAAGGAAGACCTGCAGGAAACTTGATCACCCTTAATCGATTAAAAGGTTGGTGAATCTCAGCTGGTTGTTCAGAGACCTCCACTTAAAGAAAGAAAAAGAGGGAAAAAAAAACATAAGAAACTTCAGGGAGCTTTCTTATTGGAAGGCCACCTCACCTGTAACAGCAAAGAGGCATCAACTACCAGGGTTAATGTGCTCCCCTGGAAAAGAAAGGAGAGCAACCTTTTCGTGGGGTCATCCTCAGCTTTTAGAACTGCAGACGAGGAAGCTTCCATTGGTGAAGGGTGGGAGGTCACCACAGGGAAGGGGTCAACAAAAGGTGGGGGGGGACATGATCTCACATTGTCTCTAGATGGCTTCCACGGGTCATGCGTTGGATTTGCTCAGGTGGATACAGCTAATGATGTCCAAAACTATGGATGGGTGAGTTGTACCAAATGGGACCTTTCCCATCCCACCCCTATTAATTCAGGGGGGTTGCTAACCGATCACGGTTAGCACAAGCGACCTCCGAGTGTTAATTGACCTCGGTTAATGCACCTATGAGTGAGAGAGCGATGGGACCCGCTCTCTCTCTCTAACCGAGTGTTTGCTAACCGATTCACGATTAACACAAACGACCTCCGAGTCCTAACCGACCTCGTTTAACGCACTTATGAGTGAGAGAGCGATGACCCATCACTCTCTCTCCCGTTGGGTGCGCTAACCTAATCGGTTAGCAAACATCCCCCAAGAGATCACGATATCACATCAAACTGTCCCATATGAAGCTATTCTTGGAGAGAGCAGGGTTTGCCAACCCGTCCATCCCGTCTGTCCCGATCGTTCACTGGGACGGTAGGGTACGGGTTGATATCGTTGCGTATCGAGATAAAAAAAATTATATATATATATGTTCTAATATAATGTAACTCAAATATTTTCCTAATTCAGTTGACTAAGTGATGTACAGTTTACGCGGGTGTTCACGGTTTGAATCTTATCTTTGGCATCTTTTGAAATATTTTTTAAAAATAACTATCCAAAAATTGAATAAAAATGATGCAAAAAACACATTTTGAACCGAGACCCTCAAGTTCAAACGTGGGAGCTCTCAACCAATCAACTTACAGGTGCCATTCAATATAAAAAACTTAAAATAATATATAATACGTCTCAATTACGTTTCACAATTATCTCGATCTACGAGTGAGATGGGACGGACATTTCACGCCGTCCCGTCCCGATTTAACAAATCTTGGGAGAGAGCACCCATCTCTTACTCCCTCCCAGACGTCATCTTTAAATCGAAAATTTTTAGGTACAATTTCAGATATCCTCTCTACAAATTATCACAGTTGAAAGATTAACCTTCTCGATTTTAATACGTAGTTTTAACTTCTCACAACAACTCAGGGTTATTCTTATTTTATCCAATAGTTTAATAAGGGACGCCGTACAAGAATTGCTACCTCACATGGAAGAAGAAGGAGAAAAAAAAAACACAACCTGCAGAGCCTACGTGGTTGTCGGCCAGATGTTATCTTCTATTCTCCGTCAGGTTGGGCCCACACCCCGAATCTTCTTCAGCCTTCCGATTTACCTGGCCCCGCCGATCGGGCGGCTCAAGACGGGGTCTGAGGGCGTCATCGTAATTAAGGCCACAAGCTTGGGGCATTTCTGCGGAAGCGTAGTGCGTGCGAAGTGTCGGCCGAGTGGCCCACGAGCCAGACCGCGCCGCGCCAACCCGGCGGACGGTGGTTGACAGCAGGCGAGTGCCCCCCCAGGAGTTTCCCGAAATGGGCAGCATGTACCGCCCAAATGACGAAAATGCCCTAACTTTTTTCTCCACTCCTTTCGTGATTATTTGCATAATGATCTGCACTATATCTATAAACATATCATATACCGAGACTATCGTGTCATATTCGAGTTTATATTTTGATTAATAATTAAATTATCTAATATTTGATTAAATTATTCATTAATTATTTTATTTAGATAATTATTCCATTGATATAAATTTAAATTCAATTCATATTTTAAACGGATCATTGTCACGACTAAAAAAAAGAAAGGATGTAAATTATTTTTATTTTAAGAGAGATTATCAAAAGATTAAATTTTATCTTAAAAAATAAGAGAAGACTTATCAAATTAGTATCCCATTAATAATCGGATTATCCGATATCCATTTAAATTATGAATTTTTTACATGAAAATTATTATCAGAGGTGAATTTATAAAAAAAATATTTCTATAAATATATTAATAGACATATCACTACGTAAATCTAAAATGTGTACAACTGTCATATTTATTAGTAGATATATCATTTATTTTTATCAAACATTTGTAATAAAATCACGCTTAAATGTAAATCGTAAATCTAAAATGTGTAAAATTGTCATATTTATTGATAGACATATCATTTATTTTTGTCAAACATTTGTAATAAAATCACGTTTAAATGATATTTATATATAATTTGAATTTAAAAAAATTTACATAGATGCGCCTCTTTGAAATAAAATTGCGTAAAAAATTATCTTACATTTATATTTACTGTACCCTCCTCCGTACATGAACTTAATCTCACGTCTGCTCTTGTGATTAACCTTTGGTAAACTATTGACAGAATATTTTATCCTCTTCTTCTCGGGCTCTTCTTAAAAAATTTAACAGTTTATTAATAAAATTGACCATAAAATTTAACAGTTTATCAAATAAATCATTCCTACGAATGTATCGCCGTACATATCGTGAATTATGTAAAATTGACATATTTATTTGCAATCATAACACTTATTTCTATCAAAAACTTACAGCAATACTATGTTTAAATGACATTTATGTATTACTTAAATTAACCCAGTGATATACTTATTAATACATTTCTAGAAATCTTCTTTTTGTAAATTCACCTCTAACAGTAATTTTTATATTAAAATCTTAAATAATATTGGTATAAATTATAATAATAATATTTAAAATAATATAGCCAATGTACGGTCATCCGCCAATATGTGCATTACAAGACGTATCTTATCGATTTGTCAAACCTTACTTTATAATGCCGAGGAATAGATTTGTGAGCAAATTTAAAAATCAAATATCAAGTAACATGTGCCCCTCAGGCCCCCCCCTCCCATTGGTTAAATTATTCATTAATTATTTTGTTTAGATAATTATTCCATTGATATGAATTTAAATTCAATTCATATTTTAAACAGATCATTGTCACGACTATTTAGAGATGAGTAGTACGAGCCATGCGACAACGTCGTAGATTATATTATCAAAAAAAAGAAAGGACGTAAATTATTTTTATTTTAAGAGAGATTATCAAAAGATTAAATTTCATCTTAAAAAATAAGAGAATACTTATCAAATTAGTATCCCATTAATAATCGGATTATCCGATATCCGATTAAATTATAAATTTTTACATGAAAATTATTATCAGAGGTGAATTTACAAAAAAAAAATTATAAATATATTAACAGACATATCACTACGTAAATCTAAAATATGTAAAAATGTCATATTCATTAGTAGACATATCATTTATTTTTGTCAAACATTTGTAATAAAATCACGCTTAAATGTAAATCGTAAATCTAAAATGTGTAAAAATGTCATATTTATTAATAGACATATCATTTATTTTTGTCAAACATTTGTAATAAAATGACGTTTAAATGCTATTTATATATAATTTGAATTTAAAAAGATTTTTTTACATAGATGCGCCTCTTTGAAATAAAATTGCGTAAAAAATTATCTTACATTTATATTTACTGTACCCTCCGTACATTAACTTAATATCACGTCTGCTCTTGTGATTAACCTTTGGTAAAATATCAACAGAATATTTTATCCTCTTCTCGGGCTCTTCTTAAAAAATTTAACAGTTTATTAATAAAATTGACCATAAAATTTAACAGTTTATCAGATAAATCATTCCTACGAATGTATCGCCGTACATATCGTGAATTATGTAAAATTGGCATATTTATTTGCAGTCATAACACTTCTTTCTATCAAAAACTTACAAAAATACTATGTTTAAATGATATTTATGTATTACTTGAATTAACCCGGTGATATACCTATTAATACATTTCTAAGAATATTCTTTTTATAAATTCACCTCAAACAGTAATTTTCATATTAAAATCTTCAATAATATTGATATAAATTATAATAATAATATTTAAAATAATATAGCCAATGTACGGTCATCCGCCAGTATGATCCTATATGTGCATTACAAGATGTATCTTATCGATTTGTCAAACCTTACTTTATACTGCCGAGGAATAGATTTGTGAGCAACTTTAAAAATCAAGTATCAAGTAACATGTGCCCCTCAGGCCCCCCTCCCATTGGTGTCCTCCTCCCCCCCCCCCTCCCATTGGTGTCCTCCCCCCTCTCGTCGATGCCCCCCCCCCCACCCTGGAACCCCCTCCCGCCGGAGTGCCCCCTTGGACCCCCCCTCACGCCAGCGTTCTCCCCCCACCCCCACCCTTGGAACCCCCCCTCCCGCCAGTGTCCCCCTCTCCACCCTTGGAACCCCCTCCCGTCGGAGTGCACCCCCTAGCTCCCCACAACCACTGGCATCCTCCTCCCACCCTCACCCCTAGACCCCCCCTCCTGTTGGTGTCCTCCCCCTCCCACCCCCACCCTAGAACCCCACCTCTCGTCGGTGTCCTCCCCCCTACACCCCTTGAACCCCCTCCTATTGGAGTGCCCCCTGGCTCCCCCCTCTCCCCGATGTTCTCCCCCTACCCCTAGAACCCCCTCCCCTCCCCCCACCTTGGCTCTCCCCTCCCCATCGAAGTCCCCCCCCCCCCCACCCTGGCTCCCCTATCCCCACCGGAGTTGCCCCCTCCTCTTTAACCCTCTCTGTCCTTATTTGACCCACAATCGGATATGATGACGTTAGGCGGTGAGAGAGTGGACCACACCCACTGGACATTTGGGTTGAGAGACAAGGACGGTGATGGCCAAGACCCGGGCGAAGGGGTGGCGGGCGAGGCTGAGGAGGGGGATCATGTGGCCCTACATCGGGTAGGGGTACACTAAGACGTTTGGCGGCGGCGACCCACCATCTCTCTCTCTCTCTCTCTCTCTCTCTCTCTCTCTCTCTCTCTCTCTCTCTCTCTCTCTCTCTCTCTCTCTCTCTCTCTCTCTCTCTCTCTCTCTCTGTGTGTGTGTGTGTGTGTGTGTGTGTGTGTGTGTGTGTGTGTGTGTGATAGCCCAGAATCCGGATACTGCGAAGAACCCGATACCATTTGAATCCTACTCCGCCACCCACAAGCCGAGAGGCTCGGAAGGGTTATTTTGGTGTTGTGGTGATGCACTGAAATTCAAACCATTACAGGAAATAAGCTACATGACTAATCAATTTAATATCATCAATAAAGTTAACATTTTGCAATTAAACAATTTAGCTACATAGTCTAGTCCACAAGTCCAGTCAACTAGAATCAACTAGAAGAGGAACGTACACTACTGTGAGGCATACCCCGGCACTGGCAAGCTGGCTACAAACGACCGTCCGAGTACTGCACCAAGCTCGAGGAAGAGCGCTGCAACTGAAAAGCAGAGACTGAGCCTCATCTTATTGGCTCAGTAGGGGTCCCGCGGATCCCCACCACAACAACGGAGGTAATCAGTAACAACTCAATAACATCAACAACAATAAAATAGCAGTAGCGGCAGAAACAATAAGAACGGTAGACAGCGGAGCTACAGGGTCTCTACGCTACTCCGACTCTCGACAAGGAAGCCATGATCTCTAGTTGGGACCGTCGACCCATGGCGAAACCACTGTCTCTGTAGCAACCCGAATTTAAATGAGAAATAAAATAATATTATTCTCGACCCAAATTTTAAAATTTTAATAAAAATATGAAAAAATATGTATCTCGTAGAAAATGATATTTCTAGCAAAATTGTCTAAAGGAAGAAGCCCAAATTAAAATTTGTTTAAGCCCAAACTCAGACATTAAGGTTAACTCGGACCTAGAACGACCCAGCCCAAATCTGATCTAATTAAACCCTAATTCGAGCTCAAATAGGCTGTAATCAGACCCAAACCTTTGGCCCATGTTATAGGATCGTTTCCCCTTTGAAAACCCTAATCTTAGACGCTCCAATTCGAAGTGGCGGCGGAGGATTTGGTCAAACCCCAGATTTTTCGCCATTTTCTCTCCTTGGACTCCTTAGGATTGATTCAAACCCTAGATGCCCTTTAAACCCTATAAATAAGTGGCCACGCCTTCTAGGAACCCTCATTTGCTTCAATGGCCGATGGTGTGCTCGATCGTGGGAGTATTTGGCGAGCTAGGGCGGTTCGAGTTAGGGTTCCGGCGAGTCCATCCTCCTCCTCTTTTCATCAATCAAAGGTAGGTTTCTCTCAGGCCAAATGCTAATTAACATATATCAACGCATGCATCTTTGAGTCCTCTTTCTTTTGATACCAAATAGCCCAATTGTTATGTAGTATAGCGATCACAATCGGGTTTTTACTCAAGGCGTGTCGGGGTTCGCCGGAGGCGGGGCTTCGGTTTCAGGTCGCGGTTGATCCAGTGACTGCTACTTGAGATCGCGGTCACCCGATAGACATCCTCTTGGTGCCCGTTTTCAAAAATTAATATGTGTTTATGAACGCGTCAAGGTAATGGACGCCTCTTTTTATACGCGTCAATCACTGTCGACGTTTTTTGTGGATGTAAATTACTTTTGTTTAAATGTTATTCTGTGATAAATAGTAACCACGTCCAGGTCCCAGGACGCCTTATTTTATACACGTCCGCTACCATAGACGCCTTCATTCTATATTTTCAAAAAAAAAGAGAGATATTTTTATGATAGCGGTCCTCCTAAGACTGTCTTCTGGATATGGCAGCCTGATAAAGACCGCGTTCCGACCCTGCTTTCTAGCAAAAACTCGAGTTACTTTCTGTGTGTTTATGCCGTGTTCTTCACTGTTATGCAGTATGTTCTTAGCGTACCGGATACCAACTGTAACGACCCAACATCCGGATACCAGGAATAACCCGATACCATTCGAATCTTGGCCCGCCGCCCACGAGCCGGAGGGCTCGGAAGGGCTAAAAGTTGTGTGTGGAGTACATAGAAATAAGAAATAAAGCAGGATAATTCAATAATTAATAGAAATAAATAAACTAACTACAACAGTGTCCAGTCCAACAGAAGTACAGTCAAAGGCAGAGAAGCGTACCCAACATCGAGTGAACACTCGGCCCGGCGAGCTGGCAACTAAGAACCTCCACGCAGCATCCTCGAATCTCAAGGAAGAACCGCCACACCTGAAAAGCAGGGGTGAGCTTCCTATCACTGGCTCAGTAGGGGTCCCGCGGAACCCCAGCCGTAAACAACGGCGGTAGCGAAAAGCAGCAACAGCAGCATGAACAACAAACACGGTGGCCGATAAAACCTTGGCGCTACAGTTACTCCTACTATATCGGAAAACATGCCCCAATCTCACAGTCGGGGAACCACTGGACTAACGGGGAAATCTCTGGCTACACTGCCGAGAGAACCATTACGACACCACTGTCGTAGAGGCCCGTCCTCACAGATGAAGGCCGACTCCGAGACCACGAGGTCCGAAACCACGATCACGACCTCACTGCCGTGAACTCTATACTGGCTAGGAAAACCCTCGGTGACGCTCATCGGAAACCCTAGGCCTCGGCTTCGGAAAAACACCAGGAAACTACACTCAAAATCACGTCCTGCAGACGGGAAATAGAAACTCGAGCCACGAGAAGCTCACGTCATGTGACGGGAGTACCTGCCCACCAGAAGCAAGGCGTCCACTAACGACTTAGTTCGCAACCTCAGGTGTCTCCCTACTCGCCCCAAGTGGAAACTGAGACACCGTAACAGTAACCAGGAACACAGAACAAGGACTAGTTGGGATCGCGCTCGTCAGCGTGGGTCCGACGTCCCCACCCACGTGTGCACACACTGACCATGCACCCTACGTCATATCCTCTAGCTGGTTCTTCCCCATAGCCCGGACTCAGGCTGCGCGGAGGGGCCCTACGGTAACCAGCCTAAAAACTGTCTCTCCCAGGTAAGCCGCTCCACCACTCCTAGGTAGGTCAGCACACGCGTGATGTAAGAAGGCTACGACTAGTGGGGAGTCACTAACGTGATCATCGGAAATCATGCACGCACCCATCGTGAGTAACACGGAGTACTAGGTGGACCAGGGCCACCAGACTCGGGACAACCTTCTAAGCCTACTAACCCAACAGTCCTTGAGTCACAAGACTCGGGTCAAGACCGTCGTACAGGGACAACTCCATGCAGTCAATTTGCCCTAACCCTAGGGTCCGAAATCTCGGTACGATAACTCACGAGACGGGTCACAACCGTCGAGACCATTTCTCTACAAGGGAACTCGGAAAACCTCCAGCCCCAGGCTGGGTGACTAGACTCACAGTCCAAGGCCACTCGCACGGCCCACTCGGAAATCCCCATCCGGAGAAACCCACGTCGTGTAGGGAAATCCTCCGCACCCATACCGACACACGGTGACTCGACCTAGCGAGAACACGAAAGCCCGGAACACATGGGGTCACCTGGACCCCCAAGACCCATGGGCACGCTAATCGAGATAACTCGGTACCTCCAGACACCCCCAAAAACACTGACACAAAATCCATAGGGCGTCCGGGACATCCACGAGGCCAAAGGTCGACCACTAGGTCCCAACCGAGTCGACCGGGGCCCGAACGATGCGAACGGGACACGACTAGCACGGAAAACCGAGTGGCGCTCCTCCCTTGACCCTCACCTCAAGTGGTGGTCCACTCTGGACCACAACCAGAAAATAGCGGTCCACTCTGGGTGTAATGTCCCGGATCTTTGTAGGATCCTTATTGGGTCTTTCGAATCCTTTTCGGTGAGTTTCGGTGAGTTTTGTAGCTCCCGAGTTGAGTTTTACGATCCGTGTGGGTTTTTCTCTCGTACTATTTACGGAACCCTGCGGTGAGTTTATTTCTCAATTCATCGACTCATGGACGACATAGTGGTGATGTACTCGTCGAGCCGATCGTTTTGACTATTTTTGCGTATTTTTCGGAGATAGGGCCAAAAATCGAATTTTTCAGAAATTAGGAAAATTCCTAATTTCTTTTCCTTTTTCTTTTCCTTCCTCTCTCCTTCTCATTTCGCCGCCGCCGTCTCTCTCTCCCGTTTCTCTCCCGTTTTCACCTTCTCGGCTCCGGCTGCAGACGGAGGACCTAGGGGCGAGTGCTGGGGATGCTATGGAGCTGGTTGGGTGCGCGACGAGGCGAGGATGGAGTGGTTTTGGCGCGATCCCGAACGGTGGATTCAAAGCCGGCGTTTGAGCTCGCGGCGCGGTTTTCGGCGCGGTTTAATCCCTTCGGGGCACGATTTCTTCGGTGGAGGTAGGGAGATGGATCACCACTTTGTCCTCTATGTTTTCCCTGCTTCTGTGCGTGGTTTGGCGCTAGAAAGGGCTAGATCGGGCTTGTTTGTGGAAAATCGTAGTTTTTGGGGTTTTCAGGGTTCGCCGGAAAACAGTAACCATTCGCGGCGTAGTTAGTGTCAAAATGACCGCTGGGATGTCTAGATCCCATCCATGCTAGTTTCGTGTCGATCGACTGTCATTCGAGGTCGGTAGGAGTCCGGGAACCTCGGTGACTCGTTTAGGGTCGATTCGTCGGAATCGCCCCGATCTCTCGTTTTAATGCGTGCATGTGGGCTTTTTAGCCTCCAGATGTCTTTTCCCATCGCCTAGCTTTGTTTCCCCTGTGTTTCGGCATGAATGGGGCATGGAACGGGCCGATTCGGCCATTCCTCTGTTTTTCCGCCGTGGCCGGTGTAGCGGTCGTTCCAGGAACCGTCACAGTCCCTGACGGCCCTACGACAGACCGTCACAGCGTCTGGGCGTTTTAAGTTTTTCGTGGCTGTGGGAGTGTGACGGCCCAGAGGAGGCGCGTCACAGCTCTCTGACGCGTCCGGGTTGATGCGTCACGCCTGTTTTGTCGTATAGCGATTTGGTTAAGTCGGTTCCCCTGACGCGCCTGCCCTAGTGCGTCAGGCTGTGTAACGCGCCTACCCCAGGCCGTTACACCCTGTTTTGGCTGTGTTGGGTGGCTGTGTCGGCTGTCTCTAACGGCCCTGCCCCCGTGCATCACAGTGTTGTAACGCGTCCGTCGTGGGCCGTTACGTGCTGTTTGTCTGAGTTTCAGAGTTGGGTCTGCTGGCGTAACACGCCTGCCCTCGTGCGTTAGGTTCGCATAACGCGCCTGGCGTCGTGCGTTACGCTGTTCGCGTTTTGGGTTTGAGCGTGTTGGCTCTAACGCGCCCGCCCTGGTGCGTCAGGCTCGTGTAACGCGCCTGTGCTAGGCCCTTACAGTCCTGTTGTGGCCGTGTGTTGTGGGTCCGTTCTAGGTGATGTTAGGGGCTGTTTTGGGGTAGGTCTGTGTGTGCGTGTCTGTCTATGTTGTGGTGTTGTATGTCGCTCCCATGGTCTGGCCGCTTTCCCCGTGGAGGTCGGTTGATGTTCCTATGAAGGCTAAGACTACGTTTCCGAGTCTGTCGGTAGTTTCTTGTGCTGCCCTCGGTGTTTGAGGTATGGGTGGCAGTGCATATTTATCTGTCTGTACTTCAGCGCCGCGTTTCAAACTTCCTCTTCTCGTCGCCCTAGACGTTCTACAGTTGAGGGGTGACCCCGATATACGGTTTGTAAGCTAGTTTCCGTCGGCTCCTGCGGTTACCGTAGCGTCCTACAGGGGGAGAAAACTAACTAGAGGCCTGGCTCTAGGCAGGAGCCAGTGTGTGCACACGTGGTCAGGGGCAGAGGACTGACGCCTATGGGCGTGACCCTGACTAGTACTTGTACCTGTGTTTCCGTGTGGGTCTGCTACTCGACCGGGCTCGCGTAGGCCGCGATCGGCGGGTAGTCGAGACACTTGTGGGGTTTGTCGTGACATGTTCGGGTTGGCCTTTCCGTGGCTATACTCGAGGTCTGTGTCTTGCCCGGTGCACGACACTCCGGTCGTGTTGCCTGTGCCTGTCTAGGTCTTTTCTAGGCTTTCTTTTGCATGCCTGTTGTAGGTGTAGGTCGGGGTGTTTTGTTTGGTTTTCCCTCTTCCTTGCTGCTCCCTACTCCTCTTTCCCTTTCTAGGCCTGCTTGCCTGTTCGGGTTATTCCCCTCGTCCTTACCTGTTCCCTACTCCTGCTTCCCTTTCTTTTACAGCTTTCTAGCGTTATTTCTTGCTGATGTCCCTGTTGTTCCGTGTTACTGCGTGTTTTTCAATGGGGATCCGCGTGACCCCTACTGAGCCAGTGACACGAGGCTCACCCCTGCTTTTCAGGTGGGGTGATGTGTTCGTTCTGCTTCCGCGGATCCTGGAGTTCGAGTCGTAGCTGCCAGCTGGTACCTCCGTCGGGCTTCCCCCGACTTCTTGGTACGTCTTTTCTTTTTGTCGACTGTATTGCTAGACTGATGTCTTTAGCTTTGGACTTGACTCTGGTATATAATTGTTTAAAATCTGTTAATTAAATTGTAATTTTATTTCTACTACTTTAGCAACCCGATCTTATGAAATTTAATTCTTGTTGTTATATCTGTCAGTTCAATGTACTACACGACAATCCGTTTTCCCTTCGGAGCTTTACCACTCTTGGGAGGCCTCGCGGGTTCCAAGTGGTATCAGGCGTATTCGGTAGTCCTACCGGGTATATCTGGTATCCGGAATCCGGGTCGCCACAGGCGTATTCGGTAGTCCTACCGGGTATATCTGGTATCCGGAATCCGGGTCGCCACAGTTGGTATCAGAGCGTTGTTGTGAGAAGTACATGGGAATCTCAGATATACAGTTTCCAGAGTCGATAAGTCCAGTACAGTCTTCAGCTGGCGTTAGGTTTCGTGATTTCCGTTTCTTGTCGTTGTCGGGTTGTTCTTCCTGGCTTACCCTTGCTAGTCCTTGAATTTCGAGGACAAATTTTCTTAAAGAAGGGGAGGATGTAATGTCCCGGATCTTTTTAGGATCCTTATTGGGCCTTTCGGATCCTTTTTGGTGAGTTTCGGTTCGCTTTTGTAGCTCCCGAGTTGAGTTTTACGATCCGTGTGAGTTTTTCTATCGTACTAGTTACGGAACCCTACGGTGAGTTTATTTCTCAATTCATCGACTCGTGGACGACACAATGGCGATGTACTCGTCGAGCCGATCGTTTTGACTATTTTTTCGTATTTTTCGGAGATAGTGCCAAAAATCAGATTTTTCAGAAATTAGGAAAATTCCTAATTTCTTTTCCTTTTTCTTTTCCTTCCTCTCTCCTGTGGACGTCAAAAAAATGATGATGATCATGCGGCATGCACGTCTCAGCACTCGAGAGCAAGTCGAAGATGGAAGGGCCGAATAAACCCTATGCCTCCTCCAAGCAGGACGAATACCTACCCGGCGCTCCGCCACCCAACAAAGAAGCCCCTCGGGCTGAAGGGATGACCCCGGCTCTCCGGTCGGTATTTCCAAAGGTCGAATCAGAAGAAGCTCGGGAGCTCGGACACGGGTTTGGCTTATGACGGAAAGCATGCAAAGCCCAGGACCGAGACTCAAAGACTTCGAACTAAACACCTCGGAGCAGGAGCATTGCAGCTGAAGTTCTTTGGGAGCATAACTATCTGCCTGAATGGCCACGAAGCCGAGACGAAGTCTAAATCGGCACGGCCTGTACTTAAGCCGGCGCGCCCTTGGTTTGGCCTTAAACCGGCGTGCCCTTGCATGGTCCTTAAACCGGCGCGCCCCTCTTCCTTTGTTGATCCAGCGCGCCCCTATTCACTTGGTGATACGGCAGGCTAATTGCATTTGGGTTTAATCCGGCGCGCACAACACCGCGCCGGTTTAACCCCATCCTGTCTCGTCGGCATATCGATGCTCTGTTTAATGATGTGCAGAGAACATTGAATACCCGACGCTCTGTCTCCGCCTCCGTTCGACAGCACAGAAGCGGCAACGGCGAATCAGGCTCCGGCAAATCTGCGAACATCCCATCCTCGGAGGAGCAGCAGCGTACGGCACGAATTAGCAGCATCCAGCGCAGTATGTTGAGTTCAGAGCTCGTCGCGTACGAGGTGGAGGTGGCGGGAACTCTCCTCCAGGCCCATTCGATAAAAGGGCAAGTCTGGAGAAAGAAGAAGGGGTCGGGGGCTTTTTCTTTCAGAGGGATCTTCCTCTCCAGAGGTCTTCTCGAGAGGTCTCCAGCATCTGAAGAGAAGAAGAAGTTCCATCCGTTCACGCCTGCAAGGTGAAGAAAAGAGAGAGAGAGGGTCCGTGAGAGGAGGGAGGTGAGCCTCGAGAGGAAGAGCTTGTGCTCTATTTCCCCCGCCTGAGTTTCAAGTCCTCCTTCTTGGCTGTATCTTTCTTTCTCTGCTCTGGGGTAAATCCCCTCCTGTATCCCTTTTCCCCTTTCCCATAGGAATGAATAAAAGAGTGACTTTTGTGGGCGTAAATAGCATTCTATTGCTCTGATCCCTTCCCCTTTTCTTCCATTTTCTTCCTCCCTGTTTTCAACATCACCTAGGGTCCTCGGAAGCTTGCCCTTCTGTGGCATGAATTCTGAGGGAACCCGTTCGAAGGGTGAACATTCATGGCCATCTATGGCTTACATCTCTCCCGTTCCACGAAATCATCACCCGTGAGTTGTGAGAGCTCTTGAAGGCTAGTCCTCGAGCTTTTCAACACTCACATCTGGGTTATCGGACCGCCGTGAGGTCTGGATTTGAGGTTCACCCCGGAGTTATCCGTTTGGTGTTCCTTGTTTTCTCTGGCAACTCCCAGTCCGGGGGATATGCTACCCAAATTTCGCCAAGACAAGAACACTTAAGAACAAATGAACAGACCAAATTCTCTTAGCATAAGAACATCATGTGTCCGAAGCCTCTGAATCAAAACTGAAGTCATGAGTCCCTGCATAACAAACCCTTCCAGTAAAACATTCAATCATACGTGCTCACTCACATCAAGTGATAAGAATCATTCCATTGATTTAAAGTGTCGATTAAACGAACAATCCAAACAATCAAAGTCAATCTGCAGGTTGAAGGAACAAGAACAAAAGCAGAAAGAAGAAACAGAGCACAAATAGAATGAAATAAAACCCACAGAAGCTATTCCTGCGCACTCTTAATCCGGCACGAGTTGATCCGGCGCGGTACCCCCCGCGCCGGTTTAACCCCTCACTCAAAACCACTTTCGAAATCTTGGGATGAATAGTTCCTTAATCCGGCGCGCCATTCATCATTGAGCCTATTCCGGCGCGCCCCATTGCTCCACCTATTCCGGCGCGCCCCTTGTCCTTCCTTAATCCGGTGCGCCCCTTTGCCTTCCTTAAACCGGCGCGCCCCCTTTGCCTTCCTTTAACCGGTGCGCCCCTTGCCACCTTAAACCGGCGCGCCTCCTCCCTTGGCCTTGAACCGGCGCCCCCCCTCCCTGTGGCTAAACCGGCGTGCCCTCCTCTTGATGCTAATCAAGCGTGCCTCATAAAAGGACAATTAACCAAATAAAAGAAAACAGAAGGCTTGAGGTTAGTAGAAAGAAAAGAAAGCATATAAACCATTCATGTGAGAGCAAACCATATAATTTAATGATTGGAACAATGATAATAAAAAATGTTATAACCAAGTCAGCGCACCCCAAGTCATAGTACAAACACTATCCCCCTTTCTATAATCAAATTTTGTTCCGGGGGCACTGCCCCCGGAAACCCCCGCAAGGGGCGCTGCCCCCTTGACCCCCGCGACCTGACCGTGCAGGTCGAACCCCGTGACCTGACCGCGCAGGTCAATCCGCGTGCGAGGGCGCACGTTGGTGAGTTCGGGCTTCACACTTAACAATCCGCTTCCCCGGACCGTGTTTGAAGAGAAAAGCAATGACGCCCCATGGCATCGGACGTGGTCCTCGGAAACCCCGTTATGGCCATAGTCCGCATCCATCTCGGGCCAATAGACCATTAATCTAATCCCGCATTTTCATTAAACTTGCCGCACTCGCAGCAGACATTTGTATGGTTTGTCACCGTCTCTTACGCTATAAACACAGACCTTCGTCCGAACATAAAATAGTCCATGAGTGACCGACAAAATCTGAATGGAACGATAAGGTTCTCGTCATCCCCGGACCCTTTGCATGCGAATATCAATAAGACCTTCGTGAGTGGCGTTTGGACCTCGGGTTCGCCCCAACCATGGTCATTGCCTGACCCGCATCCTAGGCCTATAGCCAGCTATCTCTGTACACGTCTTCGTTTTGGGAATCTAGTCCCGGGACACTTTCCCGTTGCCCCCTTGGCACCGGAAACATTGATGATGCCCACGCGAGCCCGACTTCTACCGCGGGGGGCCCACCGCAGTATGGTCGCAGCTTGATCTTGCACCGGGCCGACAAACTTATCGGTTTCCGACCGCTCTAACCGGGATTTAACTGAACGTTTTTCCATTCCTTTGAATAATAAATTTGTCGTATCCCGACGTACACATGTTCCGGTCTTCCCGTGACGATTACATTGTTCTCAAGCCGGACATTCGTCCGAACATTAAATGGTCAACACATGACCGACATGAGCTCAGATACTTTCTTCACACCCTCGTACGAGGACTTCAGCATTTCTTAATAGGTTTTCATGCAATTAATTTTCAGGCCATCGGGCCCCTTTTCCTGGCAATCAATCAAGGGTTTTCCCCTCTCCGAGGGGATGTAATTAACGTCGTAGCCTTTATGGTACGGCGGGTTCTTGGTCCCGGCACGAACCACACAATCGTCTAATTAGTCAGATCGAGCGCACAATAGATCGTCACTTTGTGACTGGCACGCCCACGCACTTAACAAACCCAATAAACAAATAAACAATGATTTATTAATAAAAAAGTGCGTCCACATCTCCTCCTTCTCATTTCGCCGCCGCCGTCTCTCTCTCCCGTTTCTCTCCCATTTTCACCTTCTCGGCTCCGACTGCAGACGGAGGACCTAGGGGCGAGTGCTGGGGATGCTGTGGAGCTGGTTGGGTGCGCGACGGGGCGAGGATGGAGTGGTTTTGGCGCGATCCTGAACGATGGATTCAAAGTCAGCGTTTGAGCTCGCGGCACGGTTTTCGATGCGGTTTAGTCCCTTCGGGGCACGATTTCTTCGGTGGAGGTAGGGAGATGGATCACCACTTCATCCTCTACGTTTTCCCTGCTTCTGTGCGTGGTTTGGCGTTAGAAAGGGCTAGATCGGGCTTGTTTGGGGAAAATCGTAGTTTTTGGGATTTTCAGGGTTCGCCGAAAAACGGCAACCATTCGCGGCGTAGTTAGTGTCAAAATGACCGCTGGGATGTCTGGATCCCATCCATGCTAGTTTCGTTTCGATCGGTTGTCATTCGAGGCCAGTAGGAGTCCGGGAACCTCAGTGACTCGTTTAGGGTTGATTCGTCGAAATCACCCCGATCTCTCGTTTTAATGCGTGCATGTGGGCTTTTTAGCCTCCAGATGTCTTTTGCCATCGCCTAGCTTTGTTTCCTCTGCGTTTCAGCGTGAATGGGGCGTGGAATGGGCCGATTCTGCCATTCCTCTGTTTTCCCGCAGTGGCCGGTGTAGCGGTCGTTCTAGGGACCGACACAGTCCCTGACGGCCCTACGACAGACCGTCACAGCGTCTGGGCATTTTAAGTTTTTCGTGGCTGTGGGAGTGTGACGGCTCAGAGGAGGCGCGTCACAGCTCTCTGACGCGTCCGGGTTGATGCGTCACGCCTGTTTTGTCGTATAGCGATTTGGTGAAGTCGGTTCCCCTGACGCGCCTACCCTAGTGCGTCAGGCTGTGTAATGCGCCTGCCCTAGGCCGTTACACCCTGTTTTGGCTGTGTTGGGTGGCTGTGTCGACTGTCTCTAACGGCCCTGCCCCCGTGCGTCACAGTGTTGTAACGTGTCCGCCGTGGGCCGTTACGTGTTGTTTGTCCGAGCTTCAGAGTTGGGTCTGTTGGCGTAACGCGCCTGCCCTCGTGCGTTAGGTTCGCGTAACGCGCCTGGCGTCGTGCGTTACACTGTTCGCGTTTTGGGTTCGAGCGTGTTGGCTCTGACGCGCCCGCCCTGGTGCGTCAGGCTCGTGTAACGCGCCTGTGCTAGGCCGTTACAGTCCTATTGTGGCCGTGTGTTGTGGGTCCGTTCTAGGTGATGTTAGGGGCTGTTTTGGGGTAGGTCTGTGTGTGTGTCTGTCTATGTTGTGGTGTTGTCTGTCGCTCCCGTGGTCTGGCCGCTTTCCCCGTGGACGTCGGTTGATGTTCCGTTGAAGGCTAAGACTACGTTTCCGAGTCTATCGGCAGTTTCTTGTGCTGCCCTCGGCGTTTGAGGTACGGGTGACAGTGCATGTTTATCTGTCTGTACTTCAGCGCCGCGTTTCGAACTTCCTCTTCTCGTCGCCCTAGACGTCCTGCAGTCGAGGGGTGACCCCGATATATGGTTTGTAAGCTAGTTTCCGTCGGCTCCTGCGGTTACCGTAGCATCCTACGGGGGGAGAAAAGTAGCTAGAGGCCTGGCTCTAGGTAGAAGCCAGTGTGTGCACACGTGGTCAGGGGCAGAGGACTGACGCCGACGGGCGTGACCCTGACTAGTACTTGTACCTGTGTTTCCGTGTGGGTCTGCGACTCGACCGGGCTCGCGTAGGCCGCGATCGGTGGGTAGTCGAGACACTTGTGGGGTTTGTCGTGACCTGTCCGGGTTGGCCTTTCCGTGGCTGTACTCGAGGTCTGTGTCTTGTCCGGTGCACGACACTCCGGTCGTGTTGCTTGTACCTGTCTAGGTCTTTTCTAGGCTTTCTTTTGCATGCCTGTTGTAGGTGTAGGTCGGGGTGTTTTGTTTGGTTTTCCCTCTTCCTTGCTGCTCCCTACTCCTCTTTCCCTTTCTAGGCCTGCTTGCATGTTCGGGTTATTCCCCTCGTCCTTACCTGTTCCCTACTCATGCTTCCCTTTCTTTTGCAGCTTTCTAGCGTTGTTTCTTGCTACTGTCCCTGTTGTTCCGTGTTACTGCGTGTTTTTCAGTGGGGATCCGCGTGACCCCTACTGAGCCAGTGACACGAGGCTCACCCCTGCTTTTCAGGTGGGGTGATGTGTTCATTCTGCTTCCGCGGATCCTGGAGTTCGAGTCGTAGCTGCCAGCTGGTACCTCCGTCGGGCTTTCCCCCGACTTCTTGGTACGTCTTTTCTTTCTGTCGACTGTACTGCTAGACTGCTGTCTTTAGCTTTGGACTTGACTCTGGTATATAATTATTTAAAATCTGTTAATTAAATTATAATTTTATTTCTGCTACTTTAGCAACCCGATCTAATGAAATTTAATTTTTGTTGTTATATCTGTCAGTTCAATGTACTACACGACAATCATTTTTCCCTTCGGAGCTTTACCGCTCTTGGGAGGCCTCGCGGGTTCCAAGTGGTATCAGGCGATATTCGGTAGTCCTACCGGATATATCTGGTATCCGGAATCCAGGTCGCCACACTGGGCCACAACCTCCAAGTGGCGGTCTCCACGGGACTACTACTTGCCAGGGATACCTAGAATAAAACGGCCATCCTTGGACCGCAACCTGAAGAATGCAGCCATGGGGCGACCGCATCCTCAGGGGTTCAGTGAAAAGCGCGTCAACGCGCCCGCCACGGGTGCATCGAGCCCGCCAGGTGGCGGTCCTGGCCTGATCGCTATCAGCGAGTAGCGGTCAGTCACGAGACCGCCACCTGGAACTGACATATCGGGTCAAGAAACGGTCCCCGGTGGATCGCCTTCACAGGTGGCGGTCTCTGGTACGACCGCTACCTGCTTTCGAGCTCGGAAACAGCGTTCACCACGAAAAATCTCATTTCACGCCCCATTCACGCCCATGTGAAGGAGAAAATAAGGAAAAATCATTCCCCAACCTCTCTAGCACCGAGAGGACCCATTTAAACCCCAAAAACATAATCAAAACACGAAATCTGGCTCACACCCCAAAATGACACATTATGACACCGGCGGGAAAATAAACCCTCTCGGCTCACCTTGGGCTATCAAACTCGTGGGAAATGAACTACATTGGTTAAGGAACCACCCCCCTACCTCCACCGAAGATTTCACGGGCCGAGGACTCCGATCCGCCATGAAAACGCTGTTTAAACCGTCGCCGGCTCGCGAACTCGCCACGAGCTCCACCGCGAGCCACCGCCCCTCGATCCTCACTCATGCTAGACCGCTCCTCGCCCACGCCGCCTCCACCTCGCCCCCGCCTTGCTCTGTCGGCTGCCAGAGAAGAGAGGGGGGAAAGAGAGAGCGTGAGAGGAGAGAGGGAGAGAGTGAGGGTTGTGAGGAGAGAGAGAGGGGGATTATATATATAGGAAAATCTGGAAAATCTAAAAAATATAAAAAATAGGGAAAATCATCTCCCTGATCCTTGAAAAATGCACAACAAGCAGGTAACGTCCTGGAGTTGGAGAACGTAACGGTTCGCCCTACACGGGATTCCGAAGGCTCGATAGGCAAAAACACGCGTAAATCGCAAAACTCAATCTGGGACCCACAAAAGCGATCCGAAACCCACGGATCCTGATCCGAATAATATCTAAAAAATCCAGGGCGTTACAGTCATCCTCCTCTTTTCGTCCATCAAAGGTAGATTTCTCTCAGGCCAAATGCTAATTAACATATATCATCGCATGCATCTTTGAGTCCTCTTTCATTTGATACCAAATAGCTCAATTGTTATGTAGTGTAGCGATCACAATCGGGTTTTTACTCAAGGCATGTCGGGGTTTGCCGGAGGCGGGGTTCAGTTTCAGGTCGCGATCGATCCAGTGACCGCTACTTGAGATCGCGGTCGCCCGATAGACCGCCTCCTGGTGCCCATTTTCAAAATTTAATATGTGTTTATGAACGCATCAAGGTAATGGACGCCTCTTTTTATACACGTCAGTCACCGTCGACGTTTTCTGTGGATGTAAATTACTTTTGTTTTAATGTTATTCTGTGATAAATAGTAACCACGTCCAGATCCCTGGACGCCTTATTTTAAACACGTCCGCTACCAAAGACGCCTTCATTCTATATTTTTTTTAGAAAAGAGAGATATTTTTATGATAGCGGTCCTCCTAAGACCGTCTTCTGGATATGGCGGCCTGATGAAGACCGCGTTCTGACCCTATTTTCCAGCGAAAACTTGGGTTACTTTCTACGTGTTTATGCCGTGTTCTTCACTGTTATGCAGTATGTTCTTAGAGTAAAATCGTGACAAAACATTGTTAACTAGGATTATGAAATACTTGTTCTAAAAGTAATCATCTTCATGTCAATATATGTCTGGAAAGAGAGTAGAAGAATCTGTTAAATTTTTTCTAGTAACCCGAACCTTATCATTCATTATTTCATCCTTGTTGTTCATTACTTGCTAGCTTCATATGGTTATTTGAGGGTCATGCCACTCCGGTGGTATTGATTTACCGACTACTCTCATTTTTCGTGGTTTTAAGCCCTTAATTTCTTGGACATGGAATGTCTCTCCATCGAATATTCCTTCCGTCGGACTAGGTGTTCATGTTCCAAGGCCTCCGTAAGTCTCCGCGAGCCTGAGATTCTCACTAGGACGCCGAGCAGGTTGTACCACCAAATCCTGAACCCACGGGAAATCCACTTTGGGGTGGAACGAGGCTCTGCCTGAGTTCTGCCAAGTTTCGGTTCAGATTGCTGATAGTAGCCCGGTCTTGACCGCCTTTTACTAGTAGCGGCCATTCCTGGACCGCGTTCTCATCAATGCGTGTGACCGGTTTTAAGAGACGTCCTTTGTCTCAGACGCTTTCTTGTAAACGCGTCGCCGACTCTGGATGTGTTCTTTCTCTGGCCTGGCCGACTTGGTCTAACCCACCTGAATGCGGTCTCCTCACGACTGCCACCTTATGGTAGCGGTCCACTATTGACCGCCACTTCATCCAGCATTCTAAAATTTCTAGTTTCCATGGTTTTTATGTGTTTAACCATTCTAGCCTCTCCAGGCTATAATACCTCGAGACGATGACCTTTTATTGGAGCTATTCTGGAAGTATATCTCTCAAAATCAGTCAATATCCTTCTTAAAAGTCATCTTCCTTGAATGACTTTTCCTCTGGATTAATAAGCTTGATAATTGGAATTGTTCAAAGAAATCCATTTCCTACTCGTGTTATCTTGACTACATGAGCTATTCTTGGAATTAAGATGCCATTAGTAAATTGTCTGGGAATATTGATATGGGACTTTGGGTCCAATATGACACTCAATGCTAGGCGTGAATTATTAGGGCTCGGATCTGGTCCTAGGGGTGAGACAAAGTCCAGACATGTACCGATATTATGGATGATCAGGTGTGGCATTGTACCAACTATATGTAAGATTCGAACTAGATAAATTTACATCTTGGGCATCTTTCGCATATGCATGACTTGATATGTTTAAATATGAGTTCTAGAAGGGACAATTGTTGATATGAATTCTAGTGCTTGTGATCTCTTGTGCATGTCCAGGCTATTCTTCATTTATCATGTTCTAGTACATGTCTCTTGTCTATCTTATTTACTTGAACATCCATGTGACCATGCTACTCTCTTCATAGTGATTATGTTTTTTTTCCATCATGCATTATTAAATGGCTAATCACTTATATCTTGCCTGATGATAGAGTGTAATTCCTACTGAGCTTCTTGCTCACCATGTTTCCTCTTAACATTTTTAAGGTAATAATGAAGTTACTCCAACAGATGGGGAGGGGCAAGAGTGAAAGAGCTGCTAGAGTCGTGAGGAGTGTGTCTTTTGTTTTCTTGAGTCGAGTCCTGTAATTTCGAGTCGTTTCCTTCTTTTATTAATGTAGTGGAGTCAGGAGTTGTAACATCGAATTATTGATAATAATAAGGCTTATATTTATTTTTGGTGTTATATTTGTCTTGTGTTTATTTCTTTTGGTTTGCTCTGTGTATCATGAATGAATCACTGCCACGTTCCGAGCGTATCTTCTGCTGTTATCTGTTCGGGGCGTGACAGTTTGTGATGTCAGAGCCCAAGTTTTCTTAAACCCTAGGTCTTGAGTCTAAGTTTATATGTTAAATATCGATTGTCAGATATCTTATAGGCACCCGGTGAGATTGGGTAGAACCATGGGGCTAATTGATAAAAATATGATAATCTTAATGAAGTTAAAAGATTATAAGCTATTAATCTTTGTATAAATTTGTGTTATAGGCTAAGATGGCTGCGGAGCGTGCTCAATGGTGGGAGATGCAGCGTACTGTCCAAGGGTTAACTCGGGCCTTGCAGCAGATAGCCCAGGGTGGAGTTCGTCAGGGTGTAGGAGATTTGCATTGAAGCTTCCAGGGTATGAATCCCCCTAGGTTTAGTGGGTCTACCTATCCGATGAGACAGAGAATTGGGTTAGAGAGATAGAGAGGACTTTTTGGGTTATGCAATGTACTGACGAGAAGAAGGTTTTGCTAGTTACGTATCAATTGGAGAGAAATGTGCGGGCTTGGTGGGAAGCTGTAGAAGCAACATTGTCAAACAATCAAGTTTCGTGGAATGAATTCTTGGAGCTTTTTAATGAGAGGTATTTTTCGGAGAGGGTTCGAGAAAAGAAGGCCGCTGAATTTGCATCCTTGAAGCAAAGGAACCTCTCCGTAGCAGAGTACGAAGCTCAATTTTCTAGATTAGCTCATTATGCACCCCACTTAGTTTATACGGAAAAGATGAAAGTTAGGAGGTTCTTGAATGGTTTGAGAGTCGAGTATATCCCGCAGTTGGCACCATTAGAAATTCAAGTGTATCCCGAGATGGTTAAGAAAGTCAAATTATTGAAGATATTATGGATATGACGGAGCAGATTTCTAGAAGGCTTGCCAAGAAGGGAGGAGCAAATGGTTCCGAGAATAATGTGCCTACCAGTGAGAAGAAGAGACCGAATGGAGGCAATGGGGCTCATAAAGACAAGAAGGGCAAGAAGGGAGACCAGCAGATCATCCTTGTTAATGAGAAGTGCGAGCACTGTGACAAAGGTGGGCATCGATCGGAGGACTATCGGAGGAAGCAAGGGAAGTGCATCCGCTATGGAAGTGGAGACCATGGAATTGCTCGTTGTCCTCTGATGAAGGAGCAGGCGTCGCGAGATGAGCAACCGGATGAACCGAAGCGGCGAGGCAGGCTGCAAGCGATGGAAGGTACCTCTAAACCTGCCTTAACTTTATATTTTCATGCTTAGACATGGTGATTTGTATATATTAGCATGAATTAAAATTGGTTCCGTTAGTTTGGAGTATTAGAAGGTGTTTTAGGAGTGATAATTTTACCCCACTTTTATTTTGGAAAGAATCGTGTGAATTTGGAGGACCAAATTTGGGTGTAGCAACCCGAATTTAAATAAGGAATAAAATAATATTATTCTCGACCGAAATCTTGAATATTTAATAAAACTATGGAAAAATATGTATCTCGTAGAAAATGATATTTCCAGTAAAATTGTCTAAAGGAAGAAGCCCAAATTAAAATTTGTTTAAGCCCAAACTCAGAGATTAAGGTGTTAACTTGGACCTAGAATGACCCAGCCCAAATCTGATATAATTAAACCCTAATTCAAGCTCAAATGGGCTGTAATCAGACCCAAACCTTTGGCCCATGTTAGAGGATCGTTTCCCTTTCGAAAACCCTAATCTTAGACACTCCAATTCGAAGCGGCGGCGGAGGATTTGGTCAAACCCCAGATTTTTTGCCGTTTTCTCTCCTTGGACTCCTTAGGATCTATTCGAACCCTAGAGGCCCTTTAAACCCTATAAATAAGTGGCCACGCCTTCTAGGAACTCTCATTTGCTTCGCCGACCGGTGGTGTGCTTGATCGTGGGAGTATTTGGCGAGCTAGGGCGATTCGAGTTAGGGTTCCGGCGAGTCCGTCGTCCTCCTCTTTTTGTCCATCAAAGGTAGGTTTCTCTCAAGCCAAATGCTAATTAACATATATCAGAGAATGCGTCTTTGAGTCCTCTTTCTTTTGATACCAAATAGCCCAATTGTTATGTAGTATAGCGATCACAATCGGGTTTTTACTCAAGGCATGTCGAGGTTCGCCGGAGGCGGGGCTTCAGTTTCAGGTCACGGTCGATCCAGTGACTGCTACTTGAGATCGCGGTCGCCCGATAGACCTCCTCTTGGTGCCCATTTTCAAAAATTAATATGTGTTTATGAACGCATCAAGGTAATGGACGCCTCTTTTTATACGCGTCAGTCACCGTCGACGTTTTCTGTGGATGTAAATTATTTTTGTTTTAATGTTATTCTATGATAAATAGTAACCACGTCCAGGTCCCAGGATGCCTTATTTTATACACGTCCACTACCACAGATGCCTTCATTCTATATTTTCAAAAAAAAGGAGATATTTTTATGATAGCGGTCCTCCTAAGACTGTCTTCTCGATATGGAGGCCTGATGAAGACCGCGTTCTGACCCTATTTTCCAGCGAAAACTCGTGTTACTTTCTGCGTGTTTATGATGTGTTCTTCACTATTATTCAGTATGTTCTTAGGGCAAAATCATGATAGAACATTGTTAACTAGGATTATGAAATACTTGTTCTAAAAGTAATCATCTTCATGTCAATATATATTTGGAAAAAGAGTAGAATAATCTATTTTTTTTTCTAGTAACCTGAACCTTATCATTCATTACTTCATCCTTATTGTTCATTACTTGCTAGCTTCATAGGGTTGTTTGAGGGTCATGCCACTCCGGTCGTATTGACTTATCGACTACTCTCATTTTTCGTGGTTTTAAGCCCTTAATTCTTGGACATGGAATGCCTCTCCGCCGGATATTCCTTCCACTGAACTAGATGCTCATGTTTCAAAGACTCCGTAAGTCTCCGTGAACCTGGGATTTTCACTAGGACGCCGAGCATGTTGTACCACCAAATCCTGAACCCACGGGAAATGCACTTTGGGGCGGAACGAGGCTCTGCCCGAGTTCTGCCAAGTTTCGGTTCAGATTGCTGATAGCAGCCCGGTCTTGACCACCTCCTACTGGTAGCGGCCATTCCTGGACCGTGTTCTCATCAATGCGTGTGATCGGTTTTAAGAGACGTCCTTTGTCTCAGACGCTTTCTTGTAAACGCGTCGCCGACTCTGGACGCGTTCTTTCTCTGGCCTGGCTGACTTGGTCTGACCCACCTGACTGCGGTCTCCTTGCGACCACCACCTTATGGTAGCGGTCCAGTATTGACTGCCACTTCTTCCAGCATTATGAAATTTCTAGTTTCCATGGTTTTTGTGTGTTTAACCATTCTAGCCTCTCCAAGCTATAATACCTCGACATTATGACCTTTTATTGGAGCTATTCTAGAAGTATATCTCTCAAAATCATTCAATATCCTTCTTTAAAGTCATCTTCCTTGAATGACTTTTCCTCTGGATTAATAAGCTTGATAATTGGAATTGTTCAAAGAAATCCATTTCCTACTCATGTTATCTTGACTACATGAGCTATTTTTGAAATTGAGATGCCATTAGTAAATTGTCTGGGAATATTGATATGGGACTTTGGGTCCAATATGACACTCAATGCTAGGCGTGAATTATTAGGGCCCGGATCTGGTCCTAGGGGTGAGACAAAGCCCAGACATGTACCAATATTATGGATGATCAGGTGTGACATTGCACCAACTATATGCATGATTCGAACTAGATAAATTTACATCTTGGGCATCTTCCGCATATGCATGACTTGATATGTTTAAATATGAGGTCTAGAAGAGACAATTGTTGATATGAATTCTAGTGCTTGTGATCTCTTGTGCATGTCCAGGCTATTCTTCATTCATCATGTTCTAGTACATGTCTCTTGTCTATCTTATTTACTTGAACATCCATGTGACCATGCTACTCTCTTCATAGTGATTATGTTTTTTTTCTGTCATGCATCAATGATATTTTCATGCATTATTAAATGGCTAATCACTTATATCTTGCCTGATGATCGAGTGTAATTCCTACTGAGCTTCTTGCTCACCACGTTTCCTCTTAACATTTTTAAGGTAATAATGAAGTTACTCCAACAGATGGGGAGGGGCAAGAGTGAAAGAGCTGCCAGAGTCGTGAGGAGTGTGTCTTTTGTTTTCTTGAGTCGAGTCCTGTAATTTCGAGTCGTGTCCTTATTTTATTAATGCAGTGGAGTCAGGAGTTGTAACATCGACTTATTGATAATAATAAGACTTATATTTATTTTGGCATTATATTTGCCTTGTGTTTGTGTCTTTTGGTTTGCTCTGTGTATGATGAATGAATCACTGTCACATTCCGAGCGTGTCTTCTGCTGCTATCAGTTTGGGACGTGACAGTCTCACTATCGAAAGAAAACCCACGACACCACGGTCGTAACAATCCGTCCTCACTGACGGAACCACAGTCAAGGCCACGCGACCATTCGCACAACCTACACCCTTTGGTGGACAACCTCAACACTGGTAAACCTCGGTCTCCCACTTCGACCCACTCCTGGTGTAGGCCGATGGTCCTCATGACTAGTCTGAGCCATAGCAGCTCGATCTCGTTCAGGCAATGAACCCAAAGCTCATGCCCAAAACGAGGTCGGCCCGTTACGACCCAAGGCTGGCCCTCATCGATCGTGCCCTCGTAGGGTCTCCACACCACCTGCATTCACAAACATGCATATCATCACATCACACATCATTTCATATATATTTCATAAAGCAGGAAATTGCATCATATTTAACATACATACCAGGGAGGCGGGATAGTCGCGGAACTCTCTCCGTAGCACTCGTAACTCGTAGGCAAGTGGCGCTCCGGTCACTAGTGGTAACCAACGCCGTGCTAGTGGAAACGCTCCCTCATCCCCGGGTCGAGGGTCGGCACGCCCCATCGGCACGTATAGGTGGCTCCACACCTGCATCCATGCATTGCATTAGTAAGCATGAAAAGAGAAAAGAGAAGGAAAAGGGAAAAGAAAAATGCACACCTGAAGAAAAGGTGAGAAGCCACTGACAGTCGTCTCCCGACCTGTCCCCATGGACAGGTCGACCATCAAGTGCGCCAGCAGGGCGGCTCCCCAAGCGTATCTGTCGACGCTCTCCAAGTCTTCGAGAATCCCTAAGAATTGGCAGTTGATGATGTCGCCCTTCGTGCCTAACAATAGTCTCCCGAGCATCAGGAATAGGAACCTCCTCAAGTCCCGGTCCACTCTCTCTCTCTCTCTGAGCCGGGTCCTGGCAGTAGACGACCCTAGCTCTCCCTATCAACCTCTGAGAGAACTGCTCCAGGGACTCTCCCGATCTCTGCCTCGAATCTCCCAACCCCATAGCTATGGTCAGGTCGGTACGGTAGATGGTCCTGCACTCACTAGGCGTCCCTGCTATTGTCTCTAACCCTAGCAGCCTCTGGGCCAACTCACTATAGTCAGGAAGGGTGATCCCGCTCACTGTCTCGCCATCCACCCTCAACCCGGTAATCCTAGAAACATCTTCTACACTAAGAACCATATGACCCCACGGCATCAAGATTGCCCGGCTCGTCCTATCCCATCTCTCCCTAAGAACCTGGATCAAGGGTAGGTCAGGTCTCATAGGGCCACTTTGGTAACGGGTTAAACTAGGTTAGGGTGGGTTAACTGGGGTCGGGTGAGTTACTCCTTATTTGATAGTTTTTTTCTTAACCTGAGTCGGATAGGGTTAAAGTGGATTAACTCATTCCTAGAAAATAGGTGGAATGAGTTAATCCACCCGGGTTAGGGTTAGGGGTGGGGTGGGCTAACCCGGGTAAGCCACCCGCCCCTAACCTAACCCATTATCAAAGTGGCCCATAGGCTCTATACTAAGGAAGGGTCCGAACCCTATAGTATCTACCCTATCCCTCTGGAAATCTGGAAGTCCATAGTACGCAGCCCGAACCTGGACCTAGGAGATCCGAGTCCTCATCAAACCCTGCCAACAAAAAAAGAACATTCTGATTTGAGTTTCATGGATATTCATGTGCTGGTTTGTTCTCTGTTTGAATTGACGGCCTGCCCGTGGTCGTTACTTGGTTAATTGACGTCCCTATGGGGGGTGTTACTTCAAAATGTGTTTTGATGATTTTATGAATAATTTGAATTGACGACCAACCCTGGGTCGTTGATTGTTGAAGTGACGCCCGTGTGTGAAGCGCAGTTTTAAAGGATATTTTCTGTCCTAAAAACATAATTGTGATAATTTGAATTGACGACCAACCCTGGGTCGTCGATTGTTGAAGCGACGCCCCTGTGGGGGGCGCGATTTTAAAGAATATTTTCTATCCTAAAAATATAATTGTGAAAATTTTGAATTAACGACCACCCTATGACCGTTGTTTAATGAAGTAACGTCACGATGAGGGGCGTTGTTTTCTGAAATGTTTTAAAATGACAACATGCGAAATGAAAATAAAGACAGAGACATATTAAAAATAAAAGAAATTGGCATGGAAAACAACAGCAAATGATAATTAAACATGATATTTTTAAAATGACGACATGGTGCAGGGCGTGGTTTCATGAATTAATTATTTTTAGAAATTAAAAATAATTTAAATTGACGACCTGAAGTAGGTCGTGGTTTTAATTGACGGCACCACTGGGGGCGTCATTTGACTGTGTTGCTGGTTTGTCATTCTCCCTTCAACGAGGGCTATGAAAAATTTGATAAGAATAAAATAAATTAAAAATGGAAGGGCTTGGACTAGGGGCACCTACCTTGCTGCGTTCTGGTGCTAGCAACCCTCCACGAAGAGGCTGATGGGGCTGGCGTGGCTGTCGGGGTTGTCGTCGTCGAGGGGCCGCCGTCGCCGCCGGTGGTTCTCCTCCTTCTTCTCCCTCTTCTTCGTCTTCCTCCTCCTCTTCGTCATCATCTTCCTCATCTTATTCTTCATCACCGTCCTCTCCGTCTTCATCTCCACCGTCTCCCTCGTTTCCTCCATCCTCATTTCATTCTTCTTCTTGTTCGGTTGCTTCTTCTTCTTCGTCTTGCTCCGTCGCCGGAGCTTCTTCAGCCGCCGCGGGAGGGACCTCCTCCACGGCGGGCTCGTCATCGCCGAGGTCCACGACGTCGGGGGCCGAAACCCATTGACGCTTGTGAGGGCCAGCCATAGGGTTCAGAGAGATGAGGGATATATGAGACGGAGAGGAGAGTGAGAAGAGATGGGAGAATGAGGGATCGGTTAGGGTTCGTAGCAGAGGGAAGAGAAGAGGAAAGTGGACGAAGGAAGGAGAAGAAAAGAGAGAAATAGGGTTTAACGTTCGAAACAAATTGACGCCTTAATGGCTGTCGTTACTTACATAATTGACGCTTTGGATCAAGCCGTGGTTTCACGGTATAACGACACGAGGTTAGTCGTCATTTAGTTTTGCATGGGAATTTGTAACTGTTGTCAGACGCATTAATGGGAGATTGATTGATGTGATTGGTTGTCATGATTGCTGTTTGGAATTGACGACAACGCGAGTGGGCGTCGGTTTAATAAGGCACGACATTGGTCATGGCGTTATTTTTAGAAAATCAAGGGAATGTTTTGAAAAGAATTTAAAGAATTTAAATCAATTAACGCCTTGTGTTGGGACGCTAATTAATCAACGCCAGTTTGGGTGGGCGTCAATTGTGGTTTTTATTTATTTTTGAAGAAATTGATTAATAGAGATTGACGACATGTGCTAGGGCGCTGTTTGAGGAATTGACGCCATGCTGAAAGGTTCGGCTCAGTACAGAAAACCGAAATTCAGTTTATTTGAACAGAATCACATAGAATTGGAAGAATTGATTAAGATAAGATTATAAAAATATTTTTTTGGATCAATTAAGAAAAGATCATTTATTTCATCAAAGAAAATCATTGTTACATCAATGAGCCACTATGGGCCTCAACCTCTTAAGAGCTAGTACATAAGATTTGCATTTCTCTTCTTCTTCTTCAACATATTGCTTGGACCTATGAAGAAGTCCAACCCTCCATTGTGCCATGATTGTCTTGACCTCCTCTTGGTCACCACTTAAGTCTAGTTCTCTCCTTTTGAGTGGTGGAAGGTGAGAAGCTTCTTCAAAGATACGCCGAGGTAGGCCGAATTGTGGAAGGCACCGGTGAGCGTTGTATAGTACGAAGTCGGTCCCGCCAATTAGTCGTAGCTCTATGTCGGAGGAGAGTCTTGAATGGAGCTCTTGGGTCTTGAGGAACCCTGGTGTGCATGTGAAACTGTCCTTTGGCATTTTCTTGAAGTAATTCCTCCAATCAACCCTTTTCTTGAGCTTTCGTACCCGATTTGTCATCCTCTCACATAAGCCTAGAGAATCCGTCATATACCGGAGAGGACTTTTAGAGAAGATCTTTGAGGTCGTTTGAGTTTTCTTGCATGGGTCAAATTTTAGGTGGAGGTCCACCCAACAAGAGAGAAGGAGCATTGACCCATAGAGAGGCCGTCCCAAGGAAGAGGAGGTAAGCCCATTGTACATATTGGCTAGCACCGCCGGCCCAATCCTTTTACCCTCCCATATGCTAGCTATTGCACTCAAGTGGCACTCTTCTAAGTAATCCTCCATTAAAGGGAAGGGGAGAGCTCCTACCAAGCATATTACAAAACCCTTCATTACTTTCTCCAACAAATCCTCATCCTCTTGGGCTTGGTCCATCCTTTTGTAAACCCATGAGGCTAGCTTTAAAAGATTAATCCCCTTGTTGGCCTTGATTTGGCTCACTAAGTTAGGACTTGGTATAAAGCTAGACAACATCTCATGAGCACTTATTGGTCTTATCAAACTAGCCATCTTGGTCTCATCACCTTGCTTCATCATCTTCAACCCAAGGAGCAATTCTACTTCTTCTCGGAGAATGGTGGCTTCAAAGGTAGGAAATAGGAAGGTATGGGTGTTTGGATGCCATAGTTCAATTAGAGCTCCAATTGAGGCCCAATCAAGGTGGGTGTCATTGTAATAGGAAGTATGGGTTACAAGGCCAAGAAGGTGCCATCTAGAAAGGAAATATCTCATATCTAAAGATAATTTAGAGAGGAGTAGGGAGAGCCATTTGATTTTCAAGAATCTTCTAGGTCCCGGTACATTTGGGTAATCCTTAAAAAAAATAAAAGAGAAAAAGGAGAGAAGAGAAGAGAGTGTGATCAGAATTTTGAGAGAAGAGAGAGAGGGTAGAATAAAAAGCTTAAATAAATGCTTAATTTACTTGGCCCATAGTTATCCTCCCGCTAATGTGCCCAGCAACTTCAGATATCCTAGGAAATCCCATCCTAGGCTTCTTTGAAGGCCCCTGCATCAGCATCCTGTCCATCTTCTTCTTCTTCTGATTGATGGAGAGGTCCCTCTGTTCTCTGTTCTTGGTTTGCTGTTGAAGGCTCGGTTGCTGTAGCGTTCAGTTGTTCTGATGACCTCGGTTTAGCAGAAGGTGCATCCTTTTATAAACTTTCAAGCTTTGGTCGACCGTTAGAACAATCACAGTTTGTGTTCAAGTAGAATGAGCCACTGGAGTTTTGTTTCCGAGCAGGGAACGGAGCGCCGGTGCATATGGTTAATTGACGACAGATATCCTGGCGTCATTTCCTTGATTAGCGACCCACTCGGTGTCGTCATTTATTCAGCGCCTCTAGTGCAGGCGTCATTTGCAGTCCGGTTCCTAATCAAACAGCGAAGTGATTAACGCCCTTGTAACTGTCGTCAGTTGTGCTTATAACGCCTCTATGCAGAGTCATCATTTCTTCAGTTTACCTCTTTGAACTATTTTATAGTATTATGATTATCATGAACTTAAGTGCTTTATATCTCAATGAAATTGATTATATCATGCACTTATGATCATATTTTGCGCTTTATTGAGCTGATGATTCTTTGTTGAGCTAATGATTTTTTAGCACAGAAAAGAGCAGGCTATGCAAGTCCTGAAATGGTTAGATTCTTTCCACTGGTAACATCATTCCATCCTTTGTATCATCTTTCTGTATGCATTGCTACTATATGATATCTACTCTATTATAGCATATCAAGGACCTTGTGGTTCAGATGAACCTGGAATTTGAGTTCCCCTTCATCAAAAATAGTGATAGTTCCAGGGGAGTCTTGATCGCACGGATAGGCCGTTGAGTCATTTAAGGTTTGGGACAATGGTTCCACTTTCTGAGTTGACGCGTGGATAAACGGGCTTCGGCTTAGTGTCAGCTTAGAGATTTGGATTCTTGACCAAGTCTGGATGGTTTAGCAACATTATCCTTGATTATTTTCTATTTTAGTTTGTTTTAATTTTTATTTTAGCCAAGCATGCATCATGTAGAACTTTGAGCTTTGATGATGAAAATCCTCATATTACGCTAATAATGAGGGCCGCTTGCTCTTGATTTGAGTCGACATGAGATATTCCATTCCCAAATCGAGTACTATGTTCTCCTTGAAGCTGCTCAGGCTGGTTCCTTGAAAGCATCCATTCGCTGGATCCTTATCTCAATTCATTTTATTTTCCTGCAAACCCACCTTGGTTGTAGCACATCCACATTGGCTGATAATCGCTCTCTAATGGTGTCTTTCCTTTCGTGCCCTCACGCACATTTTGTTTATTAGCTTAGTTCTTTCATCCAGCCAATCATTACTTTCTCGTAATCATCCAAGGTTGTTTCATTCAGAATCATGGAAAGATTTCCAATACTTAGTGTCGGAGGTGTGTCACATCACACCTTGGCATCTACTTATCAGATCGTTCTCACTTCATTCCGCTTGTTGCACTTTCGCTTCATTTTACCTCACTCTCTTGCAAAGCAGATGCCGAGGCGAGGCAGCTGTAGACACGCCAAAATCGATGCTATGATGAGTAAATCTCATGTCACCACGTGACGCCTCAAAGTGGACTTCAATATTGGCTTAATCTGAAGTTTTCTTAATTATTTATTTTTTCATAATAAATTATAATTAACGCGTGGAGGAAGGGCGTCATTTAACTGACGACCTGATGGGGGTCGTGATTTCGTAAATAAACGATTGTTCAAACAGCCAATCATTACTTTCTCGTAATCATCCAAGGTTGTTTCATTCAGAATCATGGAAAGATTTCTAATACTTAGTGTCGGAGGTGTGTCACATCACACCTTGGCATCTACTTATCAGATCGTTCTCACTTCATTCCGCTTGTTGCACTTTCGCTTCATTTCACCTCCCTCCCTTGCAAAGCAGACGCCGAGGCGAGGCAGCTGTAGACACGCCAAAATCGATGCTATGATGAGTAAATCTCATTGTAGACACGCTAAAATTGACATTATTTTGAGTATATTTCATATTACCGTGCAATGCCCCATTTGACCCTCAAATTAGCTTGTTTGAGTGGTTTTTCTCATTTTTATTGAATTTCTCCTATTTTTTCCCAATTTTTCTTGATTTTCTCTTATTTTCTCCCTTTTCCTATTTTTCTGGATTTTCTGGGCATTTATCTCATTTTTAAAATTCACGACCTGGGTAAGGGCGTGTTTTTAACAATTCACGACCTGATCTGGGGCGTTTCTTTGAGAAAGGACGCCCACACCTGAGGACGTCAATTCTTGGTGTTTGACCGACTTCTCCGTTTTCAAGACTTGAAATTAACGCCCTTCCCAGGGGCGTGTTTTTTAAAGGTGGCTTTGCCTGAGGCGTGTTTTACATTTTTTTAAATATGGGGAGTTTTTATTTTTAAAATTGGTTTTGAAAGAAACGCCCTTGTGCAGGACGTGTTTTTAAGAAACGCCCTCTCGGCAGGTCGTCAATTCAACAATTGACGCCCTGAACCAGGTCGTGTTTCACTTTTGTGCTCCGAACGAACGCAGCCTTTCCCAGAGAGACTCCTGCTTCGTTTGGGCTCTTGCCCAGCTTAATCCTCCCCTATTTGGGCTCTTGCCTGTTCTTATCTCTTCCTCCTTTGGACTCTTTCCTTCTTATCTCCTTTTCTACCTTATTAATAGAGCTTCTGAGCTCTATTAATAGGTTGGATTCCGGATTTCTTCTTCTCCCCTCGTCGTTCTTCTATTTTTCTTCTTCTTCTATCTTTTCTTCTTCTGTGTTTTTCTTCTTTTCTTTCTTACGCAGGTTGCTGTGGCTGAAGGAGAGGTTCCTCCGTGCCATCTCTTCACCCTTTTGGAAGACCTTCTCCCCATCGAGCATCAAAGCCAAGCAACAGGCTCTTTCTGTTTTATTTTTATTCTTCTTTTGCTATCATCGTTAAACATGCATGTCCATGTTCATGTTTATATATTTTTAACTCAACCACATTGGGTATCTCCCCTTAGTGCAACTCTTGCACTCTTTCCCCTTATTCATATTTGCATAGCATTCATCATTCATCTCCCACACCCTCTTTGCATAGGGGTTTAAGGGCTAACCACCCTTAAGGTGTGTTCTTCACCATATTTTCATGCTCATATTTTTATTTATGAATTGATGCTACACTCACCATGTTTCTAATCTATATCTTTGTTGGTGTTTGTTTTTGTTTGCAAGGGTAATTAATTGAAGAACTCTCTTCATCGGCCGGCCGATTTAGAAGAGAAAGGAAATCACTCACATCAACTGCATTCAAGGTATTTTTCGCGATCCCTCCATGTTTATTATTTGTTATATCTTTTGAGGCCTCGTGTCTCTGGCGATCACAAATTCCCCTTAGCACCTCGTGCTATTTCATGCTTATTTATTCATATTCTTAATTTTTCCTTAAGTGGATTTATTAGGATCTACAAATTGGCGATCACGGTGGGACCCCTATTGTTCTCTTTTTTGATTACCCCTTTCCCCTTTGGCACCCTCGCGTGCCCTTTCCCTTTGGTACCCACGGTACCCTTTCCTTTGTGCCCCTCGGGCACCCTCCATTGTGCTTTGCACTCTCCCCAAGTGATCTGTCAGCTTGTTAGATTTTCTTTTTGAAAATTCCACTTATCCAAAATTTTTGATGAGCATGTTATACTCTGCTGCATTTTATTGATTGCCCTGTGACTGTGGCCGTGGGGTCTTTCTGGGAATTAACGCCTCTGTCAGAGGCGCTTTTTAATTTCACGCCCTCACCCAGGGCGTTTTATGCATGTCTAACGCCTTCTGACAGGACGTCTTCTATCATACCCTGCTTATCTGTGAATTCACGCCCTTCTCCAGGGCGCCTTTTTATATTGTAACGCCTCACACTAAGGCGTTTTATTCATTCGACCGTGCGTACCCCTGAGAGTTGACGCCCTCGACCAGAGGCGTCCACTTGATTTGTAGCGCCCCATACCAGGGCGTGTTTTTACCTTGCCTGTGTGGGCCCTCACAGTGATTCACGACAGTGACCCTGTCGTTTCTTTTCTGGATAGCGCCCCTCTCCAGGGCGTCTTGTTATTTGGTAACGCCTCACATCAAGGCGTTTCTTTCTCTCGGTCGTGCGCACCTCTGAGAGTTAACGCCCTGCCCCAGGGCGTGTTTTAGATTTGACGCCCTCTCTGTGAGGCGTCCTTTCCTCAGGTAGCGCCTCACACCAGGGCGCGTTTTTATTAGTAGCGACCTTCCACAGGTCGTCTCTTTCCTGTGATTTCACAGAGCCTCCGCTTGTTCATGCTTCGTTGATTTATATTATTATTTGGCTCTATTGGTGATTTGCCTATCCCCTTGCACATATTGCATTCATTCATTTGCATTGGTTTGGGAGACCTCTTCTCTCCTCACTAGGATTCCACACCCCCTCTTGGAATCGGGACGACCCTCCATTGAGCATTCCGTCTCTTTGGACCGGAGATCCCTTTTTCAAGCCTCCATAAGTCCCCGCACCCGTGGATTCCCTCACGGACGCCGGGCAGGTTGTACCCTTTGAAGTCCCGAATTAGTTGGCCTATACGTGGTGAGAGAGTGTTCCTAGTTGGCATTGGAGTTAAATCACATTTGAAACTAGGTTCCTCCCCTTGTGTGAATCATTCCAAACTTTGCTAAAATTCATTAATTCACCAAGGTTCAAACATAAAAATCGAGGTAACCATTCCAACTTGTGTGTTTCTTTGTAAATTGTTTGCACATTAAATTGCTTGCATAATGGCTTACTTTGATAAACAAAACAACATGTTTAATTCAATTCATGAGGATGCACAACCGTGCACATCTTATTCTCCTCAATTTCAACATTCTCACCATACTTTCAAGGGACCACGTCCTCATTCTTATGGTCATGCCCGACCCATGGGCAATGTCCATCCTCATGGTCCCCCTACTCAATTTCAAGCCACTACTCCTACGGGACCGCCTCGTCCCAATGATGAGAAGGTCTCCCAGATTTTGCATGCATTAGATCATCTCACCCCTCAACAGATCCAAGCCCTTAAGGCCGCTGTTGAGGGTGCATCTCCTTCATCTCCCCCTTCCAATCCTAATCGGGTGGCCCATCACCCACCTCCCTCTTCTATTCACAATCCTACACGGGGGGGGCCATCACCCACCTCCCTCTTCTATTCATATTCCTAATCGGGTAGCCCATTACCCATCCCCTTCTATTCACACTCCTCCTCGGGTGGTCTGACACCCGCCTCCTTCTATTCCTCCTCCATCACGGCCCCGAGGCCCATTTACTCCTTGCAATCCGGCCCGTCCGGGTTCTTTTACGGGTCATCCCGTCAACTCCCCTCCACGGCCTTTTTATGCGGCCCCTCCTCCTTCAAGGCTCTGCCAGCCCTCGGTTGTTCAAGTCACACCCCTCCAACAATCTCTGCTTGATAAGATTACTTTGATGGAGGAACAAATAAAGTGGGTCACGGCTCCTCCTACTCCAGTCAATCCTCTCCATGCCGCTTTGGACGAGATTACAAAGATGGAGAGAGAATGGAAAGACAGGAGGGATGATTACGGCGTCGGCGGCTCAAGTGAGCAAGAGCCGGCATTCGAAGAATCCGAGGCAGTATACGATGATGATGAAGCTCCGCAGGCACCACTTTCGAGTTTCCTTAACTTTCCGCTTTCCCCATTTTCATTCGATGAACCCCCTGCTCAGGAGGAAACCACTCCTAATTCAACCCCTATTTATGAGACTAGTTGGTGTTACGACGATGGGTCGATATTCCAATCGCCCGCGCCGGCGCCTATTGAGTCTCTTCCCATTCCCACTCCCACTCCTAACACCGCTCGCCCCGTCCGGCATTTCCTACGCACCAAACCTTCACCCATTAACCCTCCACTAATTAAATCTCCACCTATTAAGCCATCAACCTCCACACCATCGGCCTCCACCGAGCCTACCATTGAACTGTCCCCAATTCAACCTCCCGTTATCCCATTACCACCATCCCTAAAACCCACTTTACCTACCCCACCATTTAACCCTTCACCCTTACCTATGGTTAATCCTGAGCAGGATCCACCACTTTTTGCACTCGAGCTAACCCCGACCGCTTGCAAGCAAAGGGAGAAACTCGATGTGTTTGAACCTCCGCCTCCACTTACGCCAACACTTTCCATTATACCTCCACCACTCACAAAGCCTTCCGCCTCCGCTTCACCTCCTTCTACTACTCGGAATGTGGGTGCTTCTGCAAGTATATGTGCCGAAGATGATCAAGAGCCGGGCAAGACAGATTTGGCCATGGCCGTGATGTTCAAGACCCAAGAATTTATTTGCCGGATGCCAATCCGGATCATTGTGCCAAGCATGATTGAAGAGGCCAAGTCGCCACCACGCCAAGCATTGATGCTGCGTAAGGGTCGGGCAGGGCACTCTTTGTTCCAATTTCTAAATCTTGAACTCCTCGGCAACATGATGCTTCCAAGCCTAACTTTCCAACTCCCTCCCGCTATTACTTTTCACCTTCCAAGGGAGTTGTTATTTACCATTGAAGCTTCATCATGGGCTTATGCTTTGTCCATTAAGCCAGTTGGCTATACTCTCTCACTGCCGTGGAGGGGCAGTTATTTTGGCACTAAGGGGCCTTCCACTCCTTTATCCACCCCATCCATATTCTTGTCGATCGCGTTTTCTTCATGGGCCACTTCCAGGGGAAAGAGGAGGGCCTCGCCCTCTCACCCTTCGTATTCTTCTTATTTTTCATCTTCCTTCATGCATTCATTCTATTCACTGCATTCGCTGCATTCATCGCATCCATCATATTGCATGCAATTGCACTTCTTCTTTCCCGGGTTTCCGAACCCGTATCTTCCCCGCCTTCCGGCACCGCCGGATCCTCCGCATTTCCCATCTTATTCATATTCATCTTCATTACTTGGGCATCGCGCCCCTTTCCAACCTTTTCATCTCACTCTCCCAGATTTCTCTCCCTTCTTCCCAGGGCATCGCGTCCCTCGGCATTTTATTCCTCCGGAACCTCCGGACTTTCCCTTTGGGCACGACGCCCCTTTCCATCTTCTCCTTCCTGATTTGCTTCCTCCGGAACCTCCGGACTTTTCCCTCGGGCACGACGCCCCTTTCCACCTTCTCCTTCCTGATTTCATTCCTCCAGAACCTCCGGATTTTTCTCTCCTCCCTGGGCATCGCGTCCCTCGGCATTTGCTTCCTCCGGAACCTCCGGACCCTCCATCTTTCTTCCGATTCATCTTTCTAATCTTTTTGAACATCACATCCTTCATTTTTTTCTTCCTTTTCCATCATTTTTCCCTATTTCGTCTCAGGGCATCGCGTCCCTTCTTTTGTCATCCCCCCGAAGCCTTCGGATTTTTCCTCTCATGATTCTCCTCTGCCTCCGGACCCTCCGGATCCGCCTCTTTCTATCTACCAATTTCTTCTTCTAATTCCTCCTGATTCTGGGTCCGACCCAACTTCTTCCACATCCACTGCCTTGGGCATCTGCCCATTCTCCCATTGCTTTCGAGGCTTTAGTCCTCATTCCTCCTTCTAATTCTCATCTCCTTCTATAGACTGTTCCATGTGATCAGGGTCTCCGCGCCTTAGTGAGGGAGTTCTAGCCCTCGCCTCTTTTCCTTTTTTTCCTTATTCGTCTGAGTCTGGTCTTGGCACCACTCCTTCTTGTTAAGCCACTTTCAATCCTTTGCTTCCAAGCCTTTATCTGCCTAAGAGGACTATCCCACGATGATCAACCTCTCGCGGCAGCTGCTTTAACAAAGGTTGCAAGGTAACATATTGGCGTAAGTAAGCATTTATATGATATCATTACCTCATTACTTCACGCATGATTTTCAAAATGAAGTGCTTCCTAACAAGATTAAGAGTGGTGTTTTAGATCTTTATCTTAGGCTTTTGTTAAATTAAATCATTGTTAAAAAGAGTCTTTAGGCTTGCTTATGCAGCACCTTGGTTAATAAGAACCCCGCGCTGGGAATTCAACATTCTCTCCCTACTTGTTAAGATCAACCCTCAGCTGGGCACCTCACACACTTCACGGCGTCCTTAGCCGGCTCCTTTGGTTAAACACCGTTGCTACCTTGGCCATGCCATGAGTATATCTGAAAGTCTTTTCTCTTCTTTACTCGGCCACGTGCAGGGGCAAGAGGTTGACGGATGAGATGACCAACCTTGGTAATCCCCAATACGAGAGGAGTCTCAAATAGGGGCAGTCTTGACCCAAACTAAATATGAATTTCATGATATACATCTCGCCAAAAGGGCTATTATGGAAATCAAGTCAGAATTTCGATAAAAGCAAGATTGTGAATTATGGCATGACAAGAGTGGCAAAGTCCCCGCAGGGAAAATCCTGGTCGTATGCATGTCAAGGGTCTAAAAATCAAAGGCATAAAGCCCCGGCGCAACAGACTACCTCTTTGAGGGGGAACACCTTGGAAAGAATTCAAGTCCCGACATCTCCCATCCTGCATAAAGCTTATCACAATTATTCTTCTCTTCTCCCTCCAAGACCGAATGTTTCTCAGGTATGGCCTTGGTAGGGACACCGTTAATCAAGGGCAGTCAGTTATAGGACGCCACCCTTCAATGCACGCTCGGCTTTGGAAAATTTTAGCAAAAAGGGAAGGAACGAGGACCCCCAATTAATGGTTTAGACACCCTTTGATGCTACATTAGCTATGTCTAAACCAAAATCCAAAAAAGTTGAATATTGCAAAATCAAACAAAACAAAATCAAATATTTCTTGTCCAAAATCCATAAAAAATTGAAATATTTATTTTCCAAAATTCACAAAAATTCGAATATCTTTTTCAAAAACCCATAAAAATTTGAAATATTTTTCCAAAATTCATAAAAAGTTGAATATCTTTTTCAAAAACCACATAAAAATTTGCATATTTTCAAAAAAAACTCCATAAAAATTGCATTGTATTTTCTGATGGTGTTTTGCAGGAACAGCTTTGCAAGGACCAAGAGCACGGGATGAGTCCTATCTCCACTCATTGCTATCAATCTATTGATTCTCCCGATATTCTCATGACATGCCACCCTGGGCATTTTTGGTTATCACCTCCTTATATCATTTTGGTTATATCTCCTGATTATCATTCTGATTATTCATCTCCAGATCTTTCAATCAACTCCTACTAATTTCTCTTGATCAATTCTGCCGATGGGCATTATCAGATCTTGATCATTCAACTCCAAATCTTGATTAGCCAAGTTGGCATCCTCATGACAAAATAACAAACAACGATGCTTTGCAATATCATGATTCAACTCATAATGGTTACTATGTTGTGACATGCTATTGATGCTTTGATTCATGCTATGTTTGCTACGCTTAAATGCCTTATTCATTGCTTGTTATCTTTTATATCTTGGCTGATGAATTTTTGAGCGCAGGATAAGAAGCTCTTGGTCCCACCGACTGGGCATCATCATCCAAGCCCCACGGTACTTGCAGCTCAGTTCTCAGTTCCCATGCTCATTGCACCACCATCTCCTGTATGCATTTTACTATATGTTACATATGCTACTAGATTATATCAAAGACCTTGTGGCTTTGGTAAATCTGGAATTTGAGTTCCCCTTCATCAAAAACGATGACGATTCCAGAGGCATCTTAGTCATACGGATAGGCCGTTGAGCCGTCCGAGACTGGGGACGATGGTTCCTTTTACGAGTTGGTGCGTGGATAAACGGGCTTCGCCTTAGTATCAGCTCGTGAAATCGGTTTCTTGACCCAGTCTTGGCAGCTTAGCAATATTATCCTTGATTATCTTATATTTTCATTTGATTTAATTTTTCCTTTTAAACCCAGCATGCATTCATGTAGGAATTTGAAACAATTGTTGAAAAATCATTCTGATGAGCTGACTTTGAGGGTTGAAGTTGATCTTAATCTTTCCAGATATGAGATATTCCATGCCGGATTGAATCTTCAGTTCGTTTTGTTGCTGTTTTGGGTGATTTTCTCGAAAGCTCCTTGTTTGGATTTTTATCATCTTATTTTATCTCCTTTCCTTTGATCCACCTTGGCTGCAGCACGTCCACTGGCTGGTAACCGCTCCCCAATGGTGAAACTTACAGGTTTGTGACCTGGGGTACTTCCACCGCGCTGGAAGTTGATCATTTATTTTATCTCCTTCGTGCACCGCGTGCACAACTCCCCTTTTATCCAAACATTGTTGATTTCATTGAATTTCCCGAGATTTACTTCATCTCGTGCTTTTAATTTGATTCTCATCAAGTGATGTTGATTGCGTGTCTCATCACACCTTGGCATCTACTTTTCATTTTGCTACGCTCCCTTGCAAAGCAGACGCCAAGGCGGGGCAGCTGTAGACACGCTAAAATTGACATTATTTTGAGTATATTTCATATTGCCGTGCAATGCCCCATTTGACCCTCAAATTAGCTTGTTTGAGTGGTTTTTCCCATTTTTATTGAATTTCTCCTATTTTTCCCCAATTTTTCTTGATTTTCTCTTATTTTCTCCCTTTTCCTATTTTTCTGGATTTTCTGGGCATTTATCTCATTTTTGAAATTCACGACCTGGGTAAGGGCGTGTTTTTAACAATTCACGACCTGATCTGGGGCGTTTCTTTGAGAAAGGACGCCCACACCTGAGGACGTCAATTCTTGGTGTTTGACCGACTTCCCCGTTTTCAAGACTTGAAATTAACGCCCTTCCCAGGGGCGTGTTTTTTAAAGGTGGCTTTGCCTGAGGCGTGTTTTACATTTTTTTAAATATGGGGAGTTTTTATTTCTAAAATTGGTTTTGAAAGAAACGCCCTTGTGCAGGACGTGTTTTTAAGAAACGCCCTCTGGGCAGGTCGTCAATTCAACAATTGACGCCCTGAACCAGGTCGTGTTTCACTTTTGTGCTCCGAACGAACGCAGCCTTTCCCAGAGAGACTCCTGCTTCGTTTGGGCTCTTGCCCAGCTTAATCCTCCCCTATTTGGGCTCTTGCCCGTTCTTATCTCTTCCTCCTTTGGACTCTTTCCTTCTTATCTCCTTTTCTACCTTATTAATAGAGCTTCTGAGCTCTGTTAATAGGTTGGATTCCGGATTTCTTCTTCTCCCCTCGTCGTTCTTCTATTTTTCTTCTTCTTCTATCTTTTCTTCTTCTGTGTTTTTCTTCTTTTCTTTCTTACGTAGGTTGCTGTGGCTGAAGGAGAGGTTCCTCCGTGCCATCTCTTCACCCTTTTGGAAGACCTTCTCCCCATCGAGCATCAAAGCCAAGCAACAGGCTCTTTCTGTTTTATTTTTATTCTTCTTTTGCTATCATCGTTAAACATGCATGTCCATGTTCATGTTTATATATTTTTAACTCAACCACATTGGGTATCTCCCCTTAGTGCAACTCTTGCACTCTTTCCCCTTATTCATATTTGCATAGCATTCATCATTCATCTCCCACACCCTCTTTGCATAGGGGTTTAAGGGCTAACCACCCTTAAGGTGTGTTCTTCACCATATTTTCATGCTCATATTTTTATTTATGAATTGATGCTACACTCACCATGTTTCTAATCCATATCTTTGTTGGTGTTTGTTTTTGTTTGCAAGGGTAATTAATTGAAGAACTCTCTTCATCGGCCGGCCGATTTAGAAGAGAAAGGAAAGCACTCACATCAACTGCATTCAAGGTATTTTTCGCGATCCCTCCATGTTTATTATTTGTTATATCTTTTGAGGCCTCGTGTCTCTGGCGATCACAAATTCCCCTTAGCACCTCGTGCTATTTCATGCTTATTTATTCATATTCTTAATTTTTCCTTAAGTGGATTTATTAGGATCTACACTCATGTCACCACGTGATGCCCCAAAGTGGACTTCAATATTGGCTTAATCTGAAGTTTTCCAAATTATTTATTTTTCCATAATAAATTGTAATTAACGCCTGGAGGAAGGGCGTCATTTAACTGACGACCTGATGGGGGTCGTGATTTCGTAAATAAACGACTGTTCAAACATGCGTTGTTTCCTGGATTTTACGAATCCTAAACAAAATAAAACTCAAAGAATTGACGCCCGTTTATGGGGCATGTATTGTTTAACGCCATCGCAAACAGGCGTCATTTCTCTTTTTTAAATTAGGAAAGTCTTTATTTCCATAATTGAATCCAGGAATTAACGACTGAGTGGATGTCGTCATTTCAATTAACGCCCCTCTTCAGGTCGTCATTTTCACTTCCGTTTCCATTTCACCTGCTACCTTCCAGTAGTGATCCTTTCCCCATTTTACACATTGTGTTCGATTGGGAAGGGGGATCTTCGCTGGAGGATTGATATCTTTGTTTGAATCCTATTGAAACAAGGAGTTTTGGCCTATAAATACCCCCATATGTTTCTCACACACGAGAGGTTAAGAACAACAGGAGCTAACGAGAGCTAAGAAAACACTGTGAGAGTTTTTTTTTACAGAGAGAAGAGCGTTTGTTCTTTTGCAGGTATTTCTTCCAAGATTCTCCCTCCCACGGCGAGCTTCTTCCTTCCCAGGTGAAGCTTCTTCATCCTGTTGCTGCAATCGCTGAAGCTCTTATTTTTCCCCTTTACTACTGCACACACAGCAGCAAGGCCTTCCTCTCTTTAGACTTTTAGTTTATTATCATATCATCATCATCACGTATCCCTCTTTCTAGCTCTCTGCTAGAGATATCTTCATCATATTACGTATATCTTGTCTGCATATTCATATCATTGCATCCATATTTCATACCTTGTTACTCCTCATAGGGGTTTTAAAATCAAAACACACAAGGTGTGTTCATGCCCAATTTGATTGATTCTATATCTTTAGAGCATTGATACTACACACTTGGCTAATCAATATCTTTGTTTGTTTTGTGTATTTTTTACAAGGGTAATCAAACTAGAAACCCCCCTTCATCGGACGGCCGATAGAAGGAGGAAGGAAGAGCTTACAATCTCACCCACTTCATACAAGGTACATGCGATCATCCTATATTTTTTTTGAGGTAACCCCTCTGGCGATCACCCTCCTTTGAGCATCTCATGCTCTTCTTTTCTTTATGTCCCACATATTTTAGCATTTTCGTCCATATCATCATTTTTTATTTTTTCAAATCTAATTCTTTTCTTTTTAAAATGTCTATGTGACACCGTTCACAATGGGGTACATGCCCCTGCGTCCACCAGCAACGTACTCTTGTCCTAACTAAGGCGCACATGATCATGCGGTATCGCCTCTGTACAAGGAGTGTCGTACACACTAGGTGGTCTCGCTCGGTTTGACCACGATAGGCCACTAGGCTTCCCTCGCCTGGCCTAACACAAAATGCCCTCAAGACAGTGTAACAATAAAACACAATGTTCCGCGATCTCGCGGGAATTCACCGTATATCACTATCATCCGCAATCTGGTGGGAATCTCGAGAATGTGCGCACTCACGTGGACCACCGTAAACCATGGCATGACACCACTGGGCACTAAGAAACCACCCATGGTTAGATGACAGAAAGTAGTGGATGCCGACCTACTGAACTCACACAAGGGCCACCCACCGCGGTCATGGAACTCACGTGGATATAGCCCACCACGATCACAGAACTCACGCGGATATAGCTCACCACGGGCATGCAAGCCACGCAGAAATAATCCCACTTATACAGCCAAGCTCACCGTATGGAGCTACAAACCACACGTGAAACCTCATAATGTGCAAACACATTCTCAAGCGACCGCTGCCCACACGGAGCCGAATTGGCCCAATCTTTTATGGGTTTATGTGGGTATAATATTAATTTTTGAACTCCGGGGTGAACCTCGCATTTTACGGCCCAAAAGGGCAGCTCGGGTAGCAGTTCGGTCGACTGGCCCACAAGGTCGGTCGACCAATATTGCTGGTTGACTGACCGACTTGCACTGGTCGGTCGACCGGTGCACTGGGTCGGTCGACCGACCAGTGCCATCGGTAGACCGGCCCACCCTGCACTCGCCCATGTCGTGACGGACACAGAACGGTCGACCGATCCAGACGATCGGTGGACCGATTTCAGTCGGAGCCCAGTAGAAACCCGCCGAGGGGTGCTCGTCCACGCCCCACTTGACCCCGGTCGAGGGAAAAAATATCGGAGAGCCTCTCCCCACCTCCCAGACCACCAAATGCACGAAAATAAATGGAAAAACACTGCCTAAATCGGCAGAAATCGCCACACGCCGCAAACATGTGTTTTTCCCAAACATGAAAGAAACCCACTCTTCCTCACTCGAATCGACTTGGAATCGTGAGGAAATAACACAAGGAGGGCAAAAATCCATCCCTCTACCCTTCTCTAAGAAATCGTAAGAAGTCAGGGTCGATTTACGTCAAAAACTTTGGTGTGACGACATAAGACTTGGATACTGTGAATTACCCGAAACCATTCGAATCTTGGCCCGTCATCCACAAGCTAAAAAGCTTGGAAGGGTTATTTAGGTGTGTGGAGATACATTGAAATTTAAAATAATGCAGGGGACACTATATAATTAAATGTTTAAATGACAGGAAATAAAATTATATTTTCAATTAACAAATTAACGATAAAGTCCAGTCCAACAAAGTACAGTCTACAGGGAAAGAAACATACTCTATCGCCAGGTACGCCCCTAGCTCTGGCAAGCTGGCACTATGAACCTCTATGCTGCACCTCCGAACCTCGAGGAGGAACCGCAACATCTGAAAAGAAAGGGGTGAGCCTCATCTCATTGACTCAGTAGGGATCCCGCGGATCCCCACCACGAAACAACGGCGGTAAACAACAACGATAGCAATAACAACAGTAGCAAGAGTAGCAACAGTGATAACAACAACGGAAGGAATGGCTGTAACAAAATAATAATAACGGCAGTCGGTGGAACCACGGCTCTCTAAGCTACTCCTAATAGCAACTCAAAGTAAACCCTGATCTCATAGTTGAGAATCGTCGAACCATCGAGAAACTCTGGCTATACTACCAGGAAATATCATGACACCTCTGTCGTGAAGGCTCATTCTCACTGATGAAGGCCCAACCAAACCACGCGGTCCAAGGGTACAGTCACGACCTTTCCATCGTGTACCTTATACTATCTATGGGTGAAACCTCGGTAACTTTATGGGGAACCCTAGACCTCAGTGTCGGAAAGACACACAGAACCACCAAAAGAACCACGTCATCGCAGACGGGAAACTAAACCTTGAGTCAAGAGAGTCATGTGCCGCGTGACGGGAGAACCTACCCACTAGGAGTAAGGCCGAATGCATCCACTGTCGACTTAGTCCGCGCCCCAGGTGTCTCTATAACGACCCAAGATCCGGATACCGGGAAGAGCCTGATACCATTCGAATCCTCGCCCACCGCCCACGAGCCAGAGGACTCGGAAGGGCTAAAAGGAGTGTGGAGGTACAAAGAAATAGGAAATAAAGTAGGATAATTCAACAATTAATAGAAACAAATAACAAACTACAACAGAGTCCAGTCTAACAAAAGTACAGTCAAAGGCAGAGAAGCGTACCCAACGCCGAGAGAACACTCGGCCCGACGAGATGGCAACTAAGAACCACCACGCAGCACCCTCGAACCTCGAGGATGAATCACTACACCTGAAACGCAGGGGTGAGCCTCCTATAACTGGCTCAGTAGGGGTCCTGTGGAACCCCAACCGTAAACAACGGTAGCACGGAAAGTAGCAACAACAGCAGAACAACAAACCGGTGGTCGGTAAAAACTCGGCGCTACAGCTACTCCTACTGTACCGAAAAACACGCTCCGATCTCGCCGTCAGGGGACCACCTGACTACGAACCACCCTAGCCACGCTACGGGAAAAAATGACCACGTCGTCGGGAACTCAACGCTATCTAGGGGAAAGCCCTCGGTGACGCTCACCGGAACCCCTAGACCTCGGCATCGAGAAAACACCAGGAACTCCACGTAAAATCACGTCTCGCAGACGTGAAGCGGAACTCAACTCACGAGAAACTCATGTCACGTGACGGGACTACCTGCCCACCAGAAATAAGGACGGATGCATCCACTGACGACCTAGTTCGAAGCCTCAGGTGTCTCTCTGCGACGCCCCAGGTGGAGATAAAGACACCATATAGTAACTAGGAACACAAAATAAGGACTAGCTGGGGTCGCGCTCGTCAGCGAGGGTCCGATGCTCCCAGACACGTGTGCACACACAGACCATGCGCCCTAGGTCTGACCCTCTAGCTGGTTCTTCCTCTGAAGCCCGGACTTGACTGCACATGGGGGCCCTACGGTAATCAGCCTAAAAACCGTCTCTCTCGGGTCACGCTCTCCACCACTCCCAAGTTGGTCCGCACACGCGTGCGTAGGAAAGCTACTACTAGTGGGGGCTCACTAAACGTGAACATTGAAAATCACGCACGCACCCATCGCGAGTAACGCGAAGTAACAGGTGGCTCGGTACCACCCGACTCTGGACAGCCCACTAGACCTACTAATCCAACGGTCCTTGAGTCGCGAGACTTGGGTCAAGACCATCATACGTGACAGCACAACACCGTCAATCTGGCCTAATCCCTAGGTCTGAAACCACGGTGACACGATTCCCAATGTAGCTCACAGTCACCGGGGTAATTCCCTATCCGGCTCGGAAGGGCGGTGGGCCAGGATTCGAATGATATCGGGCACTTCCCGATATCTGGATCTTGGGTCGTTACAGTCTCCCTACTCGCCCCAGGCGAAAACTGAGACACCATACAAGTAACACAAAGATAAGGGTCTAGTCGGGGTCGTGCTCGTCAGTACACGTCCGTAGTCTCCGACCACGTGCACACACACAGATTGACTGTGCTACGTCAGGCCCTCTAGCTGGTTTTCCTCCTGGTCCGAACTCGAGCCGCCACAGTGGGAGGCCCTATGGCAACCAACCCAAAACCGTCTTTCTCTGGAAAGCCGCTCTACCACTCCCGGGTAGGTCAACACCCGCGTGTCGCAAGGAGGCTACGACTAGTGGTGGGTCACTCGACGTAGAAACTCTCAATAAGGAAACCCCTGGAGTACTGATAGGCTACACACGAGCCCGTCATAAGTAACTCGGAACACGGAGTGGCACAGTGCCACCAGACTCATGACGGCTAGAACTGCTAATCTAACGGCCCTTGAGTCACGTGACTCAATCCAAGACCGTTGTGCAATACGGCTCCATGTCATCAAATTATAGTAGCCCTAGAGTCAAAAATCACAGTCAAAAGAATACTTAAGGCAGCTCACAACCGCCGGGGTCCATTCCAACTCAAAAGGAGATTAAAAAGGCCCTAGCCCCAGGCTGGGTCACGAGACTCATAGTCATTGGCCATATGCATGGCCATACGGAAATCACTTTCCGAAGAAACTAACGCAGAGTAGGAGCACTACTCTGCCCGTACGAGAGTGTACGGTGACTCGATCAAACATACTAAGAAGCCTGAAACACACAGGGTCACCCGGACCCTCAAAACTACACGGGCATGCTAATTGATGAACGCATATTTTTTTTATATTTATTTATATCACACATATCAATTTTTGGACTTTAATGAAATCAATTATGTAATTTTACATATTAATCTCGGTCTCACACAAAATGAAGATTTATCGATAATTAATAGGACTTGAGATATTTGCACAATTAAATTTTAATGAAATTATTTCATAGAAAATTTGGTTATAATTACTTTTTTACAAAATTTATTTTTGTGTGAACAAAAGAGGAACAAAAGGGCAAATGACAAAGCATATATTCCTTAATAACAATTTTCTTGTGAGGGACTCATGTATAATTTTCTTTACATTTTTTTAAAAATCTTATTTATAGGAATTGAAGGCTCCCAATAACATGCAACGGACAAGGGTCTCTCTCCCCTCTCATGCACATGCAACTCCTCCATCATGGGTGGCTACAGCGGCATGTGAACGAGGTCCCCTCCATGTGTCCTCCTGGCATGGGAAGCAATAGCAACGTGGACTCTCGAACAGCTCCAGCACGGGCAGGCGGACACAGCAGCATGGGCAAGCATGCAGGCACAGTGATGGGCATGGAGCATGGGGCGTATAAAGCCCTCTCATCTTCCGTGCATCTCCCCCTCCCCTCCGGGGATCTCTTCTTCCCTCTTCCCCTCCCTTTCTCCTCCGATTTCTCTATTCTCCATTCCCTTTTCTTTTTTTTTCTTCTTCTCCTTCACTCCCCACCGGCGGGCTGGTTTCTTCTCCATTTCTTCTTCTTACAACCCTTCCGATCTCACTCCCTACTAATCTCTCTCCTCTACCTCTCCTTCTCTTTCTCCCTGCTCTCTTCTCTCCCTGCACCACCCGCAGCCGACCTCTCCCTCTGTCTCTCTCTACACCCACCATGGCAACACCTTCCCTCTCCTCTCTCTCCAACCCCCCCGCCTTCTCTCTCTCTCTCTAACAACCATCGCGGGCCTCACTCTCTCCACTTCTCTCTTCCCTCTCACCCACTCACAACCCCGGTAGCAACTCACTCACCACCTTCCCCACACGTCGCACACACTTCTTCCCCTTCTCCTTTCTCTTACCTTCGCACCGTTCTTTTCTTCACCCTCTCCTCTCCTTAGTCCTCTCTCTCTTACCATCGCACCGGCCATGTCTCCTCTCCCTCACCTCGCCGCCACCGCGGCTGCACCACCGGCCGCACCGGACCCTCTCTCCTTCATGCCTACACTGCACACGCCCTCTCCTCTCCTTCTCTCCCAGTTCTGCACCGCACGCCATCGTCGCCTCCCTCTTCTCTTCCCCCCTCTCTCTTAACTCCCCAGCTGCTGCTCTCTCTCTCCCTCCCTCTGCATACACACACACCATTGCCACCACCGCGCTGACTTCCCCTCTTCCCACCACCTTCGCAACACACAGACCACCTCCTCGTCCGCCGTTGCACCTCCTCCTCTCACCGCCAGCGGTCCCATGCACGACCCATGCACGTCTTCTCACTCCCTTGCTAGGCCTTCTCACCTGCACCACCTCCTCTCTCCCAGTTACACAGGCGCCGTCGCAGCTCTCCCCCCACTCCGGTTGCTCCTCCCTCTCCCTTGTTCTCAACACCACCGGCGGCCTCTTCTTCTTTCTCCTCTCCCTCTTCTCTTTCATCACCTCCGGGATCTCCCTTCTCCTGCACTCACGCACACACCGTCAGTCGCCTTCTCTTTTCCCTCTCCCACCAAGCACCGTAGTCACCGCGGCCAACCTTTCTCCTCCTCTCTCTACTCTCTCTCGTCCTCTCTCCCTACACGCACACACTGTCAGTCTCCACCTGCATCCCACCTCCACTCACCGCTCTACGTCTCTCACCATGTCGTCGCCGTCGTCGCAGCAGCCCCTCCGCCGACGTCGTCTCGTCCGCGTCCGTCGCGAGTTCCCCCCTCCATCTCTTCTCGCTCTCTCTCTCTCTCTTCTCGCCCTCTCTCTTTCTCTCTCTTCTCGCTCCTTCTCTCCCTCTCCGTCTCTTCTCTCTCTCTCTCTTTTTCTCTATTATCCCTCTCGCAACCTCTCTTTCTCTCCCCCTTCTCTCTCACGCGCCCTCCCTCCTCTCTCGATCTCTCCTCTCTCTATCTCTCTCTCTTTCTCACTTCTCACACATGCACACACCGTTTTCATTTTTTTTGTTTTTTTCTATTTTCTTCTTTTATTTTGTGTGATTTAAATCTACCATTTCTCTATTTCTTTCTCTCTCTATGCATCCCTCTACTTTCTCTCTCCTCTTTCTCTCTCCAACCCCTCCAAAGACGGTGCAAGACGGGCATCCTCGGCTCCGAGATGATCGAAAGTCAAAGGCTCAAGGAGACAACGTCACCCCGACACCACAGCCGCGATATCCTTGCCCATCGTCTTCCTCAATGTTATTTAGGATTTGTTTTTATTTGAAATTATAATTTCATTTTCGCACATCATGTTGTAAGCATTGTATTTTTAATTAAGTGAAAATCATGTATTTCTATTTTCTCTCTCTAGATCTCTCTCTCCTCTTTCTTTTTCTTCATCTCTCTCTCTTCTTTCTCTCTCTGTAACCCTCCAAATTTAATTAGATAGATTTAATTAATGTAATTCTCATTTTAAGTTGCACGTAATCATCTAAATTTGCGTTCCGCTTAGAATACAAGATCTTTAATTCGGAAAACTAAACCTCTCCATGGATTCGAATCGGACTCGCCACAGTACTACGTTGTTTATTTTAATTACGAGTTTGGTAAAATTTTAGATTGACGGCCATTGTGTTTAACAACGCACGTTGGTCGGATCAATTTTTGGTGCCGTTGTCGGGGAGGTTTACGATTTTTGAATAAACTATATTGTGTTCTTGTATATTAATTAGGCACTAATAAATTTTATTTTATTTATTTACAAGAAAAAAAATCAATCGAAAAAAAACTTATCTACCAATAAAGTAAGCATTCTCTTCCCCATTCCCCATCGTTTTGTGTATTTTTACCTAAGAACGAGGGACTGTGCTCCAAGTAAGTACCCCAAGTTCCCTTTGTTTGATTTAATTCTATTTCATTAGCTTTATATTTTTATTGGTGAGGTAGGTTCACAAAAAAAAATCAAAAATATTTGAACTCAAATAAAAGATGTCATTTCAAGATTAAAAACCACACATCATGTTGTAGGTCATGCATCGTGTAGGTTGCATTAATTTGGTTCCTTGTTATTGTTTTAGAAAATAATTATTCGTACATTTGTATTTTAAACCCCTTATTTGAATTTATTTGTTGCATTCATTGTTCTAAAATATAATTCTAAGGGCACTATCCCTAAATAACATAAGGTGGAGATTTCATCACCATTCCTTAGCCCATAAATCACATTTCCCTTATATCTGTGCATATCCTAAGCCTTAAATAAAATTTAGTAGACATTGGCCCTAGGTTCACACTGTGGTTCTTGTGCTATTTAGGTTTACCCTCGTGGAAATCGGTGCCTAAGGCAAGACTGTCGAACGATAAACGTCTTAAGCGGGTTAGTGGTTTCTTAATTAGGTCCCTACGAAAGTAGGGGGAGCCTCCCACTACCCCACCTCTTACCTGGCCGGTGAAAATATTAAGGGTGAACTTAAGTTGTACTTTAGTCATTTTGTGAAACCTCATTTGTAAGTCTAAGTCACATCTAGGTCATCAAGTAATTTGTGTCTTAACTTGTTTGTGTATGTAAAAAAAAGATATCTCCATCTTCTCTCTCTTCATCCTAATTAATGTCAAAACTAAAAAAATAATAAAATAAGAAATTCACAAATAAACATGATGGATTTCTGATAAAAAAATTAAAAAACAAACAAAACTCATCTTAAATTAAGGGAAAAGGAAGAGAGGGCAATAAAAAAGAAAGAAAAAATGATAATATATATATATATATAAGAAAAAAGTAAAATAATAATAATAAACCCCCAAAAAATAAAAAATACATAAAAGAAGAAAATTAATAGAGTGAAATAAAATTGGAAAAAAATGGAAAATTAAAAACACTTGGAAAAATGAAAAGCCTTTCTGGGATCTAATCTATTTTAACCAATGGCCATCCATCTTGGAGGGAAACCCACGCCCATGAAGGAATACTTTATTCATTCTATTTATAAACTCTCAACCTATATTGAACTACGTGATATTCTTGTGGATCAGTATGAGATTGACCCTAATATCATCCAGATGCTCCCATCTTTTTATGAGAATCCTAATGAAAATCCTTATAGTCATCTAGATGATTATCTAGAAATTTGCTCCCTAATCAAAATCTAGAATTTTAGTGATAACGCCCTTAAGTTGATCTTATTTCCATTCTCATTGAAAGATAAAGTAAAATATTAGTTAAGGAGTTTCGAAAAGACTATTAGGAGTTGGGAGGTTATGCAATTATAATTTTTGAAAAAAATTACCCACAGTCTGAACCAACATTATGAGAAGGGCGATTATGGGATTTACTCAGCTTTCGAGAGAGCAAATTCATGAATCTTGAAAAAGGTTGAAGGATCTGTTACGTCAATGTCCACATCATGGGTTGCCAAAATGATAAGTTATGTATGCATTTTATGAGGGGTTGTATAATTCTGATAGACAAATGGTGGACACATGTTGCGGAGGGGCATTCATGAATAAGGGTGAAGATAAGGCTTATGATCTGTTTGAAGTTTTGAGTGAAAATTCGATGAATCGTGCCTCAATCTCATCTCATAAATAATTTGTAGGACCTTTCAGACATGTTAAAAATCCAATCCAAACTTCTAAGGAAGCCTGTGATTTCTACGCCAGTCTCACTCACCATGTGAGTGAATGTCCTACGATAGCCCGACTCCCACCAACCATCCAAGCACAAGTCCAAAATACCCTAGGATTCTCTCAGCCCAAGTGTGATACCCTTTCAGATGATAATAACCTTAGCTGGAGTAATCACCCAAATTTACCTTGGACAGACCAAATAATGCAAGCCCATTTATCTAAATTTTTACCCCAAGAAGCCCACAAGCAGCCCATGTGTAATCAACCTCAGCTTGACTCATCTCACCCTAGCTTCGAAAGCAACATCGATACTAACGGTGATTCACCATGCCACTACTCCAAGCCTCAAATCGTGTACCATGACCATCCTTTGATATTACACCAACCCCCTCAACACGTGAATGATGATGATGATGATGATCTGATGTCAGTCATTTTGGCTCAAGATGTCAATACTAGGAGTGAGGGGGAGTGCACTAGCAATGCTATGTTGAAGGAAGGGAAAGAAGTAAGGGGTGGATTAAAAGATAATGATGATCATATTAATATCATTACCCCATTTTATGAATGTTTTGAGGTTGAGAATTTCACTAAGAAGAATAGTGACCAGAACAACTCAATTGAGGATATACATGAAGAGGAGGATTGCTTTGTAATTCATAATCTTGTTGATTTAATGAAAATATTTTCTGAATATCCTCCTCCCCTTGAAGAACATGATGATGGGGTCTTGTTGGAAAAGTTTACATTTCATCTACCCACCCCATTATTGAAAAATTTGATGTATAATCTTCAGTTGTGTGATGAGTGTGATTAAGGGGTCTTAATAGAAAATTTCACATTTAATCTGACCCCTGAGCCCTATCCCATATTGTCTGAATCATTGGATGAATTAGATCATGTGCTCATGCTTCCTTCCAAGTTGATTCCCCTGAAAGTTAAGCCTCTCCAATATGACATTCTAGCACCTGAGGGGGATATGTTAGTTATATTCACCTTTGATTTGACTCCCCATCAGGAAGACTAGTTGATTAATGCTCTTAATACACGTGAGGTTATCATTGAGCGGAATGTGCCCAATAATGTCGATATCATTCATAAGCCACTGGTGACTGAACAAGTTACCATAAAGGAAGTAGTCAATAAAGGGGTAGTCAGGTGGGTAGATACAAGACAAGGGGACCAGTGGATAGATTCTGGACAGTGGTTCCATCCCGATCTTGAAATATTAATGACCATTGATCGTTTTGTGATCCCTAAAGAAAAGAATTGACTCACACATATTGTTTAAGTTGAAATCCATAATGTGTGAGACCAACATACCTCTGGCCCCCACGTCTCTGTCTTTCATCTTATCCTCTAATGGCATAAGGGCTAGAATTTAATGGAGGATAACATGACTTGGTGGCTCATTATGAATGCCACCCGTTGGTTAGTGAGCTACATTACGTCTAGCTGAAGACATTAAACTTAGCGCTTCTTGTGAGGCAACCCAAAGTTTTAATAATTTTCGTGTAATAATAAATGACTTCTTGGGAGGCAATCCAAGTTTTTATTATGACTTTTCTTTTATTTTTGCAGGTGTGAATAAATGTTAAGTTTGGAGAAAAGAGAGATGATTGTTTACACCTCTGTCCAGTCTCCACAAGCCCAGGTTGTACCTTTCCTTCACAAAAATTTATGTCTACATTGTTCTATTGTTATATATTGTTCGTGTCATTAAGAACAATGTCATTTAAGTTGGGGGGAAGAGAATTCATATCCAAAATTACTTACAACCTATTTTTCAAAAAAAAACTGTTCAACTAAAACCCCAATTGAGTTTTTCATGATTCATGTTCTCATGAAAGAAAATCTGGATTGGAAAAGACTACGGAGAAGGACGATTGAATATTTTAATATATAGCCATGGAACTGACTTAGAATCTTCTAAAAGTCATTTAGCACTTAAAAAAAAATTATCACTTGCACACTAATGAAGCATGTAGGACAAATCTTCTGTTATTTTGATATGGTGTCTGATACTTTGCATCTACTAGTGAAGTGACATTTTTGAAACGCTATCTGCCCAATTATCCATCAAATATGTGCAAAGCACATTATTGAAAAAAAAGGAAAAAATATCATGGAAAAAGTCCTGGATCTTAGTAATCGGGCCTGCTTTTCCTAAGACAAGAGTTGAGGTTCGCGTCAAACGGTGAAGGGATGTGCATCACCATAGGTTGAAAAAAAAGGGATGATGTAAAAATAAGGCAGCATAAAGCGACCGTACTGAATGCTCTAATATGAGAGATGTAGAGTTGAAAGACACCTAACTGAAATGACAATACGAAGGATGTAATTGTCCAACTGTGGATTTAGGTTTCACGAGCACAAGTGTTACGAGACTTTAGGAGTATTCCAAGGAAGTTATGAGCATTATGTTCTAACCCTATGGCTAGCATGTTTTGATAATTCCACAGTCCTAACCCTTAATTTATTTTATGACGGAGGATCTTGACTTGAGGTATGAACCTTTTAAACTCTTGTTGGTCCCTAATTTTTAACCTATTTATGTTGTTAAGGGACTAGCAATAAGTAAGTTGGGAGGTGTGATGAATACATATTTGTTTATATTTATTTATATTGCACACATCAATTTCTAGACTTTAATGAAATCAATTATGTAATTTTACATATTAATCTCGATCTCACACAAAATGAAGATTTATCGATAATTAATGGGACTTGAGATATTTACATAATTAAATTTTACTGAAATTGTTTCATAGAAAATTTGGCTATAATTACTTTTTTTACAAAATTTATTTTTGTGTGAACAAAAGAGGAACAAAAGGGCAAATGACAAAGCATATATTCTTTAATAACAATTTTCTTACGAGGGACTCATGTATAATTTTCTTTACATTTTTTTAAACCTTGTGTATAGGAATTGAAGGCTCCCAACAACATGCAACGGACAAGGGTCTCTCTCCCCTCTCATGCACATGCAACTCCTCCATCATGGGTGGCTCCAATGGCATGTGAACGAGGTCCCCTCCATGTGACCTCCTGGCATGGGAAGCAATAGCAATGTGGACTCTGGAACAGCTCCAGCACGGGCAGGCGGACACGGCAGCATGGGCAAGCATGCAGGCATAGTGATGGGCATGGAGCATGGGGCGTATAAAGCCCTCTCATCTCCCGTGCATCTCCCCCTCCCCTCCGGGGATCTCTTCTTCCCTCTTCCCCTCCCTCTTCTCCTTCGATTTCTCTATTCTCCATTCCCTTTTCTTTTTTCTTCTTCTTCTCCTTCACTCCCCATCGGCGGGCTCGTTTCTTCTCCATTTCTCCTTCTTACAACCCTTCCGATCTCACTTCCTACTAATCTCTCTCCTCTACCTCTCCTTCTCTTTCTCCCTGCTCTCTTCTCTCCCTGCACCACCCGCAGCCGACCTCTCCCTCTGTCTCTCCTTACACCCACATGGCAACACCTTCCCTCTCCTCTCTCTCCAACCCCCCCACCTTCTCTCTCTCTCTCTCTCTAACCACCATCGCGGGCCTCACTCTCTCCACTTCTCTCTTCCCTCTCACCCACTCACAACCCCGGTAGCGACTCACTCACCACCTTCCCCACACGTCGCACACACTTCTTCCCCTTCTCCTTTCTCTTACCTTCGCACCGTTCTTTTCTTCACCCTCTCCTCTCCTCAGTCCTCTCTCTCTTACCTTCGCACCGACCGTGTCTCCTCTCCCTCACCTCGTCGCCACCGCGGCTGCACCACCGACCGCACCGGACCCTCTCTCCTTCACGCCTACACTGCACACGCCCTCTCCTCTCCTTCTCTCTCTGTTCTGCACCGCACGCCATCGTCGCCTCCCCCTTCTCTTCCCCACCTCTCTCTTAACTCCGCACCTACCTCTCTCTCTCTATCTCCTTCCCCCTGCATACAAACACACCACCGCCACCACCGCACTGACTTCCCCTCTTCCCGCTACCTTTGCAACACACGCACCACCTCCCCGTCCGCCGTTGCACCTCCTCCTCTCACCGCCATCGTTCACATGCACGTCCCATGCACGTCTTCTCTCTCCCTTGCTCGGCCTTCTCACCTACACCACCTCCTCTCTCCCAGTTACACAGGTGCCGTCGCAGCTCTCCCCCCACTCCGGTTGCTCCTCCCTCTCCCTTGTTCTCAACACCACCGGCGGCCTCTTCTTCTTTCTCCTCCCCTCTTCTCTTTCTTCACCTCCGGGATCTCCCTTCTCCTGCACTCACGCACACACCGCCGGTCGCCTTCTCTTTTCCCTCTCCCACTAAGCACCGTAGCCACCGCGACCAACCTTTCTCCTCCTCTCTCTACCGCGCCGATCTCTCTCGTCCTCTCTCCCTGCACGCACACACTGTCGGTCTCCACCTGCATCCCACCTCCACTCACCGTTGTCACTGTCTCTCTCCCCTCTGCGTCTCTCACCACGCCGCCATCATCGTCGCCATAGCCCCTCTGCCGACGTCGTCTCGTCCGCATCCGTCGCGAGCTCCCCCCCTCCGTCTCTTCTCACTCTCACTCTATCTCTTTCTCTCTTCTCACCCTCTCTCTTTCTCTCTCTTCTCGCACCCTCTCTCCTTCTCTCCCTCTCCGTCTCTTCTCTCTCTATATCTTTTTCTCTATTCTCCCTCTCGCAACCTCTCTTTCTCTCCCCCTTCTCTCTCACACGTCCTCTCTCGATCTCTCCTCTCTCTCTCTCTTTTTCTCACTTATCACGCATGCACACACCATTTTCATTTTTTAGTTTTTTCTCTTTTCTTCTTTTATTTTATGTGATTTAAATCCCACCATTTCTCTATTTATTTCTCTCTCTTTGCATCCCTCTACTTTCTCTCTCCTCCTTCTCTCTCCAACCTCTCCAAAGACGACGCAAGACGGGCAACCTCGGCTCTGAGATGAGCGAAAGTCAAAGGCTCAAGGAGACGACGTCAACCCGACATCACAGCCGCGATATCCTTGCCCATCATCTTCCTCGATGTTATTTAGTATTTATTTTTATTTGAAATTGTAATTTCATTTTTGCACATCATGTTGTAAGCATTGTATTTTTAATTCAATGAAAATCATGTATTTATATTTTCTCTCTCTAGATCTCTCTCTTTCATCTTTCTTCTTCTTCCTCTCTCTCTCTTATCTCTCTATATAACCCTCTAAATTTCATTAGATAGATTTAATTAATGTAATTTTCATTTTAAGTTGCACATAATCATCTAAATTTACGTTTTGCTTAGAATACAAGATCTTTAATTCAGAAAAATAAACCTCTCCGTGGATTCGAATCGAACTCGCCACAGTACTACGTTGATTATTTTAATTGCGAGTTTGGTAAAATTTTAGATTGACGGCCATTGTGTTTAACGATGCACGTTGGTCGGATCACTAATCGAGATAACATGACTCCTCCAGACACCCAAAACATGATCTCGGTCCCCACGGGGTGTCCGAGACATCCACGGGGCCAAAGGTCGACTAAAGGGTCTCAACCGGGTCGACTGGAGATCAGAACTGGCGAAAAAAGTTTAGGTTCGGTCGACCTACCCGTGGGGTCGGTCGACTTGCCAAGAGGGGTTGGTTGACAGACCAAACATAGGTCGGTCGACAAGTTGGGAATGCGGTTGGGGCGATGATGCCATGATTAGAGTTCTATTGAAGCCGAGGTGGTGCCATACTTGTATTCTTTTGTGTGCTATGCTCACTATGAGAATCGGTGTGTATTGGGATATGGAGCGAGATGATTTTGCGTGTGATCATGGTTTGGCTTTGTCCCTCAAGAACCATATTTTTGCGAGAATTGAGGTTTTCGCTGGAACTCTGATACCACATGTAACGATCCAAGATCCCGAATATCGGGAATTACTTGATACCATTCGAATCCTAACCCTTTCGAGGACCACGGTCAGCCTAAGTCACGGTTGGTCGTCCGACCGCGTCCACGACCTTCTTACCATGGTTTTATCAAATGAACGCAGTGTCTGTCACACTGCGTTCATTACCCAGAAGCTTAACGTGGTTGGATAACCGACCGCGTTCTCGTCTACAATCCAAACCTTCGTAAACCCGCACGAAATCGCTTGTTCCATGCCCCATTTGTGCCGTACGAAGGGGGAAACATGCAAAAAAACTTCATATGCCTTCCACACGCCGGAAGGACTAAAAAGAACCATAAAACGACTAAGAAACAAGTGATTTCCTTCGATTGCCCTATAGACACACCCATGCCACACCACATATGCATTCGCCCTTATTCCGGCCTCAAATCATGAGAAAAACTCGACCAAAACAAGGGGAATCACACCCTGACAGGTCATTAGCTCAAAATCTAGCATTTGAAACAAAAATTGCCGCCCAAAACGGCGTATTCGTCTCACACCCCAACATCATACTTTTAACCCTGGCATGAATAAAATCCACACTCGGCCTCACTTCGACCTATAAAACGCGGGGAAACGGAAAGGAAGGGCCAAGGATTCATCCCCTACCTCCACCGATGATTTTCCGCGCTGAGGACGCCGATTCCACGTGAAATCGAGCCTCGAATTGCCGTCGAGAGGGAGAGAAAGAGAGAACCGAGAGGACAGAGGGAGAGAGTTTAAGAACGAGGGTAAAGGAGGGTGGGGTTGGTTTTTATAGAAAATAGATCTGAAAAATAAGAGAAATGAGGAAAAATCACTCCCACGATCTTCGAAAATGCATAATGCGTTTGCAATGCCCCGGAGTTCGAAATCACAATAGTTCATCCTACACGGGGACCCGAAGGTTAAATAACAAAAAATTCGATTTAATCACAAAACCCGATCCGAGACCCACAAAAGCGCTCCAAAATTCATGGATTTTGATCCGAAAAATCCTAGGTGTTATATCCGGGGTTTCCTGCAAATATGTAACCGGTTCGACTCGCCGCCGTCTCGCGTTCCTCGTCTCCATCCATGCCGCAAACCACCCCACGTCATTGACCGTCTCCTCCTCGACGTTCTCCGACGGCCATCCGAAGAATGGGGGAAGAGAGGGTGAGAACGAGAGAGGGAGAAGAGAGAACGAGAGAGCGAGAAAAGAGAGGGGGGTGGGAGGTTTTATAATGATTTTAATATTATTATTATTTGTTCATCTTTTTTTCATTTTCTCTCTTATGTTTTTAAATCTTGATAAATGCATAAAATTCTCAAATTTCAACTCGGCACTCTCTTGTTCTCTCACTATCTCTCTCTCTCACTATGTGCCCCACCCCACTGGGTGAGGTTGTCGGCGTCAAAGAAGGTAGTGGGGTGGGGTGCAGGCGTCAAAGGGGGAGACCTCCTTCGACGCCCTCTCTCTCTCTCTTATTTACCCAAGGACAATTTGGGTAGAAAATTGTAACAAATGGTCGAGAATGGAATATTCTATATAATATTATTTCTTTTAGATATTTTTAACTCAGAGAGTCTTTTTAATAAGGGTTAGAATAATTTGATGACTTATTAATAAATAGTTATATCAGGGAGATTGATCTAATATAGTATAAATTGTAAGTGTCAAACGTTTAAAATATAGTATAAATTGTAACGTGTTTAAAGGTTAGTAAGAGTTAAATAGGTGATTTTAACAAAATATTATTACTGGATGATGACAGAATATTTTAAAAATATTAAAATATTATAAATTATCAAATTATATTAAAAAAGTCTTATAATTACATATAAGAAAATAATTCTTATAATTAACTTAAAAAACAATCTTCCTTTTCTTTGCTCTTCGCATGCTCATGAGTAGATGAAACAAACCCCCCGTGTAATGCCAGCTGCTCACAGAAACCGATGGACCGGATTTCCGGATCGTATCGTCGTACGGCGTCCTCCCCCACGCCCCCCGCTCACCTTTTCCCATCCGGGCGCCGGGTTGAGAAGAGTGGTCAGTTACCGGTCACGAGTCCCAGCGCGACCGCTTAACCACCACAGCCCCTGTTGGAAAATGGACGGCCAGGATGGACTCCTGACGGCGGAGAGCATCAGGACCACCCACATCACACGGTGACAGAGCGCGAGGTGAAAAGCCCCTTTTAGGATGCCGTTACGGCGCGGTGGGGGTTCCCGTCACGGCGTTCGCTCTTAAGCGGAACCCAAGGGCATTTCAGGGCGACCATTTTTGTTTCATGTGGGGGCCCACGAGCAACTGTACAAAATTTCCCAATTAATCATTTTTAATTTTAAGTTTCGATTTTAAGTAATAATTAATGTACAGTGTAATTATATATTCTTGATATTTATCAAATAAATATATATTTTAAAAATTTTAAATAATGTAGATCTCAATTCATTTTTAATTACCATAAGAACATATTCCCATCTTATAATTTTAAAAAAACTTGAAAAATCCTATCAAGCGGATATTTTTATTCTAATTATTTAAAAATAATTTTTTATTTTATTTTATTAAATTATCAAATCAAAATGTATCTTATATTATAAATTAAGATAAATTTTATATCAAGTTATATATTTTTTAAAAATTATTTTCTTCGTGCACACCCTGTAATTACACCTGGGTAAATTTTATTCACTTTTAGTATATATTAAAGAATACTGTGTACACACTCTCTCTCTGCAGTGTACCTTTCTCACTCTAACCCAGCAGCATCTCATCTTTCACCCATGCAACCGCCGGGAACAGCTCCGCGTGCCCTCTTCCCGACCTCTCTGGGGACCCCGCCGAAACCCTAGTGTGCGGTTCCCCCCCTCCAGGGCCTCTACCTTCTTCCAGCTTCGGTGGCTGGATCGGGTCCGCGGAAGCTGGGGGAGATCTAGCACTACTGCTCAGTAGCACCTCTGCTACTGTGCAAAGAACGGAGTGAAAGAAGGGTAAGCGTCGCTCTGTTCGAACGGGCCTGAGTAGATCGAGGGTGGGAAAGTGTGTGATATCTTGCACCATTGCCCACATTTCCTCGGGGATTTGGAAGGGTTCGTTATCTTCGAGGACTCGTCGGCCACGCTCAGGTCGCTTCCCACCCATATTCTATTTTTTTTATGTCAGTAATTTTTCTTCGATTTCAGTCTCCATTTCTGTAGGCATGTTGTTCTTCAACTTACGGGAGCTTACGGGTCAGGATTTCGATGATTTTCCTTCTGTTCTTGTAGGATACTCCGGCGTTTGAGTTCAAGGGGAGCCACATTTTGCTTGACATGCTCCCGGCGCCTGGTGGGTTTGCTTGATTTGGCGGCGTTCTCAGCGTTGTCGGAGATTCTGGGGCCGTTGGAGTTGAACGAGGTGGTAGGATCTTGCTAGGCCGAGTGAATATTTGCAGCTGGGTTGCTCTCTGCAGCGTACATTTGTTGGAGAGGTTTCTATTTTTGAGGGAATGGCGTTTTCCATTCACCGAGTTGAGTAAAGTTGCAACCTTTTTGCAAAATGGAGACAGAAACTGTTGTTCCCGGTGAATCCTCACCGGTTCCCGTGGAGTCTCCTGAGGTTCCTTCTGCAGAAACTGTGAAGAAGCCTGCAAAAGGTGCTAAACCGAGTGTTGCTAGGCCAACGCTTTCATCCGCCAAGAAGGGCACAGAGGCACCCGAGTTAAGTTCTACGAGGCTCAGGACTGTCACAACAAAATCTGCTGCCGTTGGGCGAGACGCACCTGTGTTGAAGAGAAGAAATAGTACTGGTGTTTTGCCGGAGAAGCAGCCTGCTGCTGCTCCCAAACGACTGGACGGTGTGGGTTCGTTTGCCGAGAAAAAAATATCTCCATCAGCATCGGAGCCCCCGAAGAGATCAACTGCTGTAGGTAGACGGGCTTCATTGCCCTCGGCGAGTGCAAAGGTTTCAGCTCCAGACGTTAAGAAGTCATCAGTATTATCTTCACGTTTGCCCACAAAACCAGAACACAGCAAGATCGATTCCGACCGAAAGCCCTCCAGCAAACCATTATTTCCCATTTCGGCTGTAAAAAAGATCCCATCATCGCCACCAAATGGTAGCCACGGGCGTGGCCAGCTTCGCAAGGCAGGTTCAGGTTCCAATGTTTCTTCCCCTTCAACTCGTTCACCGTCAGTTACCAATGGTTCGAAGTTGGGTTCAGCAGACAAAGGTCCTCTGTCGGGGCCAAAGAAATCCTCCACTCCAGAGAATTGGGATTCTCGTTTTATCATGCTTCCACAAGTCGAGATTAAATCTGGCGATGATCTGGTACGTCTCAGCTGTCTTGTTAAATGTTAATGATATCCATGTTTTTTGTTATCGGTTTTTCCATGCTATTTTATGCCTGCAAGTTGTCTATGTATTGTGAACCCTGAAAGATAGGCTGAGATAATTATTCAGTTGGACACTATATTCTAAAACTGAGGTTAACTGCAATATTTGACTATGAACTGTCACATCAATGTCAGGCTTCCTCCTCTTAATGTGGTCCTTATCTCTGTTGATTTGCTAACCCTTTCTTACTTACATTTGTAGAGGCTGGATCTAAGAGGTCATAGAATACGAAGTCTCAATGCTAGTGGGTTGAACTTGTCACCAAACTTAGAGGTAAGCTATCCGATGATTCTGTTCCCACTGCAGTTGTTCCTTTTGTAAGAAACAAGTTTAATCCTAACTCCTCTTCCTCATGCACAAATGCCATTCCAATAAACATCAACTGAAAATATGTTGATAGTCTTCACTGATGCATAAGATTTCTTTTTCATGATAATAATCGTACGGGTAAAAATTCTGAGGCACCTATCTCATGAAGAATACCATTTGAAAAATTTGTGTTTGTATATTCTGAACCATGGAAGATGGGCGTATGATCATGTAAAAGAAAGGAAAGAAGTTATCATGATTTGTGTTTATAATTATATTACAAACTCTACCTTTCAATATAAACTTACAGAAGAGTCAAACATATCTATTCATTTGTGTGTGTACTATGCCTCTTGCATATTATCAAATGAGGATAATAATTCTGTTTTTGACACTATCTGCTACCTCGGTAAATGTACACTTGCTGTCCGTGTAGTCTGTTACTTTCTAGTCTCAAATAAAGTACATAGTTCAAGGCCAGAGTCACTTGACATAGGGGTAATTGCACACTCTGGATGAAGGATCAGCAATTCATTGTTGACTACGATACCATATTTACTTGAAATTAGTGCAAGCATGCTGCAATTAGTCAACAGGGATGATCATCTTCCCCCAAAAAATAGTCAACAGGGATGATCCCTCAGTTCAGTCACTTGGCATAACATGCTAATATCTAAAACATGGATGATGGATCAACAAGTCACCCTTGATTACCAAACCATATTTTCTTGAATTGTAGCACAGGCCCATCACATATCGATAGGTGGTAGTTCAATATGGCAACCTGACATGATAGGGCTATGTGAAAAGTGTGGTAGATGAGTTAAATCATCATGGATTATGATACCATTTAAAATGTAGTGTAAGCTTTTAAAATCGGTCAATAGATGATGGTTCAGTACACAAGTGATAAAAATACCCAGTCCATTTGTTCTGTTTGAACTCCATTTAATATTAAATGCTTCCTCATCAATCTGTGCTAGCTATTGCACAGGAATGAAGGTTTCTTATTTTCTCTAGTTTGTTGCTGTTCGTTAGGGTCACTATTTATTAGGAAAACCATGTTTCAACTTGCTGTTTCCTTCTGCAAGTTGGGTATTTATCCTTTGGAACTCGGAGGCCATCCTTTTCCAACACAAGTTCCATTCATGCTTTAGTTTTACGTTGCATCCAGTATCTATTCCATCTTGGAGAGTTACCATTTTCATCGAAGATTACATATGGTTAATTATGTATCATTGCTGCAGTTTGTTTATCTGAGGGACAATCTTTTGTCATCTTTGGAGGGGATTGAGATTTTGAAACGAGTTAAGGTATATGTCTTCATGTCTGTTCTCTCTATCATTCTTTTTTTCAAGCATGTTTCATTCTTTTTGGATTTTCTTGGAGAAAAATCTAATTACATCATTTGTTTTCTCATTCTAAGATTTGCATTGACCCATTTCTGCGTGTGATTTGAAAACCAACAGATGGATACTGACTCTGAGGATATCCTTTTTATATTCAGGTACTTGATTTGAGCTTTAATGATTTCAAAGGACCTGGGTTTGAGCCTCTAGAGAATTGCAAAGCCCTCCAGGTCATCATGGTTCATCGTTTTGCTGTGGCCTTACAAAGATATTTTGTCTATGTATCTGTTGATCTTTTCTGAAGCAGTTTCTTGAATACATGTTATTTGTACAGCAACTGTACCTAGCTGGGAATCAAATAACTTCCCTTATAAGCCTTCCTCAGCTCCCAAATTTGGAGGTGAGTATCTTGCACTGCCCTTATTAAAAATTTTGTTCCTAGTCTAATTCTCAACAAATGCAATCATTTTAGAACATAACCCATCTCTCTTTCAGTTTCTATCTGTTGCCCAGAACAGGCTAAAATCCCTTTCTATGGCAAGCCAGCCTCGACTGCAGGTTTAGCTAGTTCTCTCTTTTCTGTTCTGTATATTATGTTTTGTGATTTTACATATAATCTTTCGTATTTAAGATTAATCCTCTCTAATCTTAGTATTTCATTTTAACCCCCTACAATCTGGTGAAGTTCAGAAATAAGTCCAGGCTGCAGGAATCATTCAAAAAATGGAACATTCTCTAAATATTCCCAAGAATATTCCTTCACTCTTAACTTCATCGTTTAAATGACAAAATCATCCTTTCACATTCGTTTAATTCATAGAAAAATTATTAATTTCTTCCCTTACCTTCCAAGTGGACAACAGCTGCTGGAGAATGACGCAGGGCAGCCAGAGAATACAACAGTGGTTGAAAAGACAATAGCAAGTGCCAGAGAATGCAGCACTGGCAGAGAAAGCAGAGGTGCCTCCCCAGAGCCAGGAGGGGCTGTTGGCTCTGCTTGCAAGTCCCTGATGGCAGGCAGGTCTGGTTGTTGTCATTGGGACTGCCAGTGGAAATCATCATAATGTCAGCATGGACGGGAGGGAGAGCGATGAAGAGAGAAGGAAAGGTAATAAGAGGGAGAGATCAGAAAGGGATCTGTGCCTCTGACACTTTCAAAGAGGCCACTGGGCAACATGCTGCTTTGGTGTGGTTGTGTGCAGTACTTGTAGAGGCATCAGCCATTTGGCTCGAGATTGTTCTTTGAGGCGGCAAGATAAGAGGGTGTTGTTTGCTGCAGAGGGTTGTGCTAGATAAGGTGGGATTGGTTATTGCTCCACTGGGGTTGAGTTGTCCTTCCGTGACCCTGCACAGGCAGTGAAGACATGGGTGATGTATCTCTGCACAAGAAGTCGATAGGGACAAATGTGAAGCGTTATCCTCACAACAGGTATTCAGATTTACCGGGATGAGGAGGACATGCTACCACAGTCATTGATGAGAGTCCTAAAGGACAAACCTGGAGTCGCTGGTTCATGTACAGTGCAAAATTTGTGGGTTGGTGAGTACCTAGTAAGGTGTCCAAGTTGGGAGATGGCCGAGGAATTTCAGGAAGTCAAGTGGATGTTACTGGAGGGGATCATGGGAGCGGAGCTGTGGTTGGGCATGGGAGCCAAAAGTAGGTCTTGGGTGCTTACGAAACCTTTTTTGGTTGTGTGGAGATCTGTGGGCTACTTTCACCTGTGGATGAAGATGATAGTAAGGATTGCGAAGGGTAGCTGGAGACGTCATTATGATTAATGAGAGGTTGTTGAGGGCACCCTCTTGATTTAGGTTGAGGGTTTAATGGCTATTGAAAGTGGAGCCCGGCTGCCCATCAAGATTAAATTGAGATATTGGGGGTTTTACTTAGAGGTTTGGATGAAGGCTTGTAGCAGCCGGAGAGAACTTCCATGTCTCCTGGCCGGAAAGCTTGGTCCTTGGATCATCAAAGCTTGTTGGCATGGGTAGTCCCTGAAGCTCTTAAAGTAGATTGGAGGTTGAAGATGACCTTGACTGCGTTGGATTTATTATTTTGGGGTGGTGGTGGGTGGGTTTCCAAGGAGGACGGAATTGATAGACTCAGTAACCTGCCCAGCTTCTGAGCTCTAGTTCAAAAAAGAAATTCGAATATGGGCCTGCCTGCTAATGGCTTGTCATGTATGCCAGATGTGGTGACCTCAGGCTTGAGGGTTTTGGGTGTCTAGGCCGGTGGCTGGGGATCTTTAGTTCCTTGTTCTCGACAATAGTCTTGGTTGGGGTTAGCCATAAAGAAAGGATCTTTGCTTCCAAGCCTACACATCTGCGGAAGGGAACCACAGCCTAGACAGAGCAGCAACAGGGACAATTCTCTTTCTGGCGGGAGTTCTGGCATCTAGTTATGAGTGATAGTTTCCCTTCAATGACCACGAGGAGCAGCAACAATGAGTTCCTTTTTCTGGTGTTTGAAGAGGAGTGGCTTGTTGTTCTTCTGATGTAGGGAAGAATCTGCTTGAGGTGAGCATGAGGCAGGGGAGATCTGAGAAGTCGACACAGGCAGGGCAAGCCTGGAGTTTTTTTTGGAAAGTGGGTGGTACCACCATTGTATTAAATGTTAAAGAAGGGATATACAAGTGCAATCAATATGTCCCCGAAAGTCCCTATACAACCAAAAAACACACCGAGGCAGTGTGATACACCCTAGCCCTCTAGTAAAGCAAAAATAGAGGAGTTGTGTGTATCCACTTTGCAAAGCTGTACTGCCCATTCTCTCACTCTCACAAATAAATGAAAGAACACCTTCCATTGCTCCGACTTCTCTTCTGAAAATCCTATTGTTCCCCCATAAAGCCCATAAGGTGGTGTGGAGGATGAGCCACCAAATAACTCTGTCTCCCTTTAGGTTGCACTGACTATGCTAGTCCCTCAAGAACTGTACCACGCTTTCCTGTGGATGGACCGCATGTTGAAACGTGTTTGCGATGTTGGCCTATATCTCCCGAGAGTAGCTGCATCCTGTGAAGAGGTGGTTCAAGGTCTCCTCTTAATCCCTGCCCAGACAGTAGCGGGTAGATATATCTTTTAGTAACAAGGCAAGCCAATCACATATCAGCTGTCATCCATGTGAGATCCTCTAGACCAATAGCTTAGCTTGCCTTTCAGCGGACACTTGGGCTCCCATATCTATGCTGCCAAGTGGTGGTGAACCCCACTGTTTGCGATGAGGGGATATGTTGATCTGACTGAGAACCCTCTCTCTTTCTCCCGCTTCCACCAGCACCGGTCGGCATTGTCTAGCTGAGGAGTATGGTCCAGGAGGAATATTAGGAGTCCCTCAAGCTGATCCATCTCCTTTGGCCCGAGATGATTCCTTTTGCAATGGGGGGTCCACATTCTGCCTGAGAGCTTTGAGTCGAACACTTGGGTACAGCTCCAGGGCAATCCTGGAGTTGACTTTCTTCTGTGAGCAGAGGGACACTAACAAGGGAGTGAGGTTGGCGACAGAGGTCTCCCAGTCTGCGAAAGGATGGGGGGTCCACATTCTGGCGACAGCGGACACTCACAGGGGCCATGCTGGACTCTTTGCCGGAGTCTGAGGTCAAGGAGGCAGATTGCCCTCATTCATGAGCCATACTTGGTAAGAACAGGGCGGCTGTAGGGTTGAATCTGCCTTAGTTTCTACCAAGAAGTCGCTGGTAGCAGGGATTCCCCATGCAACCTTAGCACCCAAGTGGACAATGTTTGATAAATCTGCAGAAGTCACTGGATGCCCCAGGCGGAGGTGCAGCCCACGCTGCTGATCTGATACTATTAGTGGCCCCATCTTTTGATGCCTCCATTCCAGCCCACACTTTCTGGACCTGACCAACAATTTCTTTTAAAAGGAAGCATAGAGCTAGATAGTTTGCTAAAAACTGGCTCATGGTATTCAGCAGATTCCCAAGGAGTATAGGTGTAGAAGCTTAGAGTGCAGACAAACAGACCCATGATTCTTTTATCTTGGAATGTAAAGGGACAGAATGAAGCAGGTAGCAAGGTGTTTGGGAATTTTCACAGTTTTAAGAGGATTAGGACAACGGGATCCTCTTTCTTCCCTTATTATATGTTCTTGTGGTGAGTATGCTAAGTGAAATGCTAAAGAGAGCTGAAGGTCAAGTCTGGATTCAAATTGTTCAGATGCGCAGAACACATGTTACTACTACTCATTTGCAACATACGGATGACACACTGCTACACTTGGAAGGGGATAGTAGTCAAATAAGGAATTTAATTTCTATTCCCAAGCGTTTTGAGGCCTGAAGATGTATTTTGACGAGAGTTCCTTAGTTGGTTTCAGTAGGGATGATGACTTAGTTAAAGTCTGTTCTGAGATAATGGGATGTGATGTGAAAAGCCTTCCTCTTCTGTGAAAGTCTGATTGGTAACCGAAGATTATGAAGATGCAGAAAATATTAGCCATTTGGGAAGTCAAAAAATTCGTCCTTAGGTGGCAGAATAACCTTGGTTAACCCAGTACTGTCATCCTTTCCACATGCTTCCAAGTACCATCAGTAAAAAAAGATAGATAGCACCAGAATAAGATATCTCTGTAGGGACTGGGGAGATTACAGTGGGAATTCAGCTGGTATTTCTCTGTTGAAATGGAACTTGGTTTGCAGACCAAAGTCTATGGGTGGGCCTGGTGTTAAAATATTACAGCAGATGAACTTGGCTTTACTAGGAAAATGGCTGCTGGAAATGTTGGGAGAGGAGACGATTGTGGAACTAGTTATCCAATAGAAACACAACCAGCAGCATTGCAGATTGTATTTGGAAAGACAATAATACATCCTTATCCCCTTCATGGAAAGGGGTTTTTAGAGGTAGGGAAGTTCATTTCATTGAACAAGAGACTAGAATAAAGGTTGGCAATGGTGAGGGGACTTTTCTTTTGGTGGGACAAATGGTGTGGAGTTAAAATAGTCCTACACTGGAAAAGGCACAAAGTAAAATGTGTATAAAGTAGTGGAGCCCTCTCCGGTCAACACCTGAGCACCACTTTGGCAGCGGGTTATCTTGGGGTTAACCAGGGTTAACGTGATTTTAAATTAGATTTCACTTTGGTATGCGGGATTACATAATTGGGTTAAAATGGAGCTAATCCGGGTTAACCCTGGATTATCTATCCCACCTCGGGAGATGGGTTACGGAATCCACCACTTTAACCCACTAAGAAACTCTTTTGTTATCAAAGTAATATTGGGTTAAATGAGAGATATGTTGACCCACTTAAATTAATTTGGGTTATCCTAACTCGCTATCAAGCAGGGTTTCAGGTTTTCAGTTGGATGGCCAAATCCAGTAACTTCAATATGGTATTAGAACCCATGGTTATGATCTGGGTTGCACACCCCGTGTTTGTCATAGTCCTTGTGATATAGCCTAAATTGGCCTGCACGTGAGGGCCGTCATCCCTCCCACCCCTATCTACTGAGCTCTACTAACACCCCAGGAAAAGACAAAACATATTTTTCTTGTGACTGGTTGACCATGATCTGGTTAAGTGGAGGTGCATTCAAAACTAAATGGTAAGAGTTATATTTAAATAGATTTTGAGGAGTTAAGAGTAATAGTGATATTTGAGGGGTCAATATCTAAATATGAAAAATTGAGGGGCTTGTTTCTATTTTTTTTATTCTAAAAATTATTTATTTGCTTTTTTAAAACTTTGTTTCCTCCATCTCTACACAGGTGTTAGCTGCTAGCAAAAACAAAATATCTACTCTGAAGGGTTTCCCTCACTTGCCACTCCTTGAGGTTAGATTCATTTGTTTGCATTGAGATTTTATTTTAGTCGTGTATCTGCTTCTCCATATGAAATTCCTCGTCACAAGGACAATCAGAATGCTCACATGGTTGGTTAAAATACAATGTGACTGTGACTATAGCTTGACATTATCGGCATGCAAAAGTAACATGGATCATATGGAGGCACCTGATCAAACAGAGGCTAGAGAAGCAAGTTGTTGGATAACTGTTTTTGTTATGGTTGCAAGCAGAAGGCCAGTTTTGTTTCTGTTTGTCAATAGCAGAAATGACATGCATATCTGTTGGCAATCATATTCCTAAACAAGCAAACATTAGGAGCTAGTCTTACATTTCTGCTTGCCGAGGCCGTAAAACCTATGATCCCTTGTTGAAAACCTTCATCCATTGAAATTGATGAATTCTTTTTTATCATTTGTTCACACTATTCTCCCTTTGTTCTATTATGCGATGTGCATGCAACAAGAATGTTATATTGCTGTATGGAATATCTATGGGGTGCCCTTAAAAATCATTGCCTAGTAATTGTTGGTGTTTATTAAGCTGTTGTCGACAATGCCTTATGCAGCATTTGCGTGTGGAGGAGAATCCTATACTGGAGATGCCTCATCTAGAAGCTGCATCAATATTGCTTGTTGGTCCTACTCTCAAAAAGTTTAATGATCGAGGTATTTGTGAGATTCCATACAATGTCACCTTTTCTATCTGATATTCCGTGAATCTTTTTTTCATACTGAATGATCAACTTCTTGGCTATCTTTCATCCTACATTCTATCTCTTATCCATGTTTTATGTGCTGAATTTCTGTCACTTCAATGCACCTACACTAGTTTCTTCTGCATATCTATGTTCTCATGAAGTTTTTACTTTTAACCATTTTTAAACTGTGATAATCACTCTGCAAACACATGTAGACGATGGTTACCTTGATGGTTTTTCTATCAATGTGCCACCTGCCTTGATGGACATGGTCACAAACATCCTGTAATAGGTTTGCATTCCATCTATGTACTTCTAGTGGTAATGTAGTGTTCTTGTGTAGATCTTTCTCCTGAGGAGCAGGAACTCGCCAAGAAATATCCTGCTCATACGCCATTATGCATCAGAGATGGATGGGAGTTCTGCCATCCAGATCTTGCTGCAGGTCAGTATTTTTTTTCTTCCATTTTTCCATCTTGTTTCAACTTGCTGCAGATAAGGCTTTCTGGTTCTGTGGTTTTTGGTTTAGGTTCTAGCTTGTTCTGGGAGGGATTCTCCCACACACATTTATTGTCTATGCTTAATCTTCTAAATGTACATGATCTGTGTTTATGAAAATTTTGCAACCCTTGAAAGGTATTCAAGGAACAAGCAGAGAATGATGAGAAAATGGTGGGGTAAACGAATGATATGTAGATGACGAATTAGTTATGTTGGGAGGTTATTCAAGGAATATTCCTGTTTTAAAGAAATTGTTCTTATGGAGCAAATGTGTTACATAACTGGGTGTGTACTCGGGTTTTGGGTTGATTGAACCGTTGAAGGATCTTTATCATCTTGTTAGTTTTTTGCCCTTTTTGCCTTTTGTTTCCTTTTTGTAATCTTTGTGATTTGCTGTTTAATGAATTGTGGTCTTTTGGTCACCTTCAGAAAAAAGGGTGACACATGACTAATGTTACTTCTTAAACTTTGTTTGATCAAGTTGGAAGTGTTTGTTACCAAGCAATTTCTACTTTCTATTCGGTGGTTTCCATCTTAGTGGTACTGACCTGTTCATAGGGGTGTCAACGGGTCGGATTTTAGATGATCCGAACCCGGATCCAAAATTTTAAGATCCGAATCCAACCCAATCCGAAATATTCATGGGACATCAGATTCTGATCCGGCTTAGATCCAAAAATCATATGCTTTAACCCCTAAACACCTGCTGCAGGTCGAGGGAGACGGGTGGGGGGGAGGGGGTGTTAGGGTCGCGGCGATAAGGGAGGGGGCCCTCGGGAAGTAGGGGAGAGGCCTTGGTTGCGGTGGCGGCTGGTGGGAGCGGGTGGAGTTGTGGCGACGGGAGGGGATGGGAGCTTCGCAAAGGCTGTGACGTGTTATGGGGGGGTGGCATCCTGGTGACAGGGGAGGGGGGTGTTGGGAAAGCAGTGACAGGTGGTGGGGAGTGGCCTCTCATCGACAGGGGAGGGGAGGGGGGCATTGCGAAGGCAGCGGCAGGTGGGGGGGGTGTTGCAGTGACAGGGGAGGGAGACGTCGCGAAGGAGGGGAGAGGTCCGGCTGCAGAGGGGAGTTGCGGCAGTGATCGGCGGCGGCGGCAACACGACTTCCACAGGGCGGTGCAGTGGCGGCAGGGATCCTAGATCCGGCAGCAACAGCCTAGCAAGCTCCCCACGACGGCGGTGGCGATGGTAGCAAGCTGCCTATAACGGCGGCGGCAGTGGCAGTAAGGCTCCCACGGCGGTAGTGGTGGCGGCAGCAATGCACCGGCGGCGGCAGTGCATGGAGGTAGGACGGAAGAAGAGATCTCCGGCCCTGGGTTGGGGATCCGAGATCCGATCTGAAATTGGGATTTCGGGTTAATCCGAAATCATAATTTTGGATCATTGGCTTGAATCCGATCCGAAAATTGATTTTGGATTTGGGGTAGATCTCGGATCCTGAGGATCCATTGACACCCCTACCTATTCATCACCCCCTTCAGTATGCAGATGATAAGTCCTTTTCTTCTCAGACGAGGAAGATTACCCATTTTCGGCTACATTCATGTTGGAACTGCTTGAAGAAGTGACTGCTTTGAAGGTGAACTTCCAAAAGGGACAGTTGATTGGTGTTCATATGGAGGACTCTGCTATTAATAGGGTTGCCATCATGCCCTGTTGTGGTAGGGGGGACTCCCAATTTCCTATTGTTTGCCCCTCTCCGGTGGTGCATATTTTTGTAGGGATTGGCAGCCCGTCATCAACAAATTTGAAGTCAGATTAGGAGGCTGGAAGGGGAAGTTACTCCTTTTTTTTTTCTGAAAGTGGATGGTACCATATCATATAGAAAAGTGAAGAATTTACAAGTAATAAGGAAGTACCCCCAAAAAATAGCCCTGTACAAAAGGTGAGGCAAAGGCCTTCCTACCCTTGAAGCAAAGGTGTATAGGCCTTCCCTATACAAAAGGGAAGTTGCTATCTTACGGGGCCAGAATGCTACTTTGCAAATTGGTGCTGGACAGTCTCTTGATTTACTACCTCTCCATCTTTGGGACCCCTAAGTCAGTGGCTAGAAGATTGTAGAGCATCCAGAACAGGTTCTTCTGGAAGGGTAGTAATGATAATGTTCGGGGGTTGGCGTGTTATCAATTGGAGAAGGATCTGTAGGAGTAAGAGGAATGGAGGAGTGGGCATAATAGACTTGAGGGACTTGAATTTGGCCTTGTTAGTGAAGTGGCTATGGAAGCTAGGTAGTAATGACTCTGGTTTGTTGTTAGAAGTGGTCAAAGGTAAGTACTACATTAGGTGTAGAGTGTGGGATATAATCCCGGCCTTCTTCAACAATCTCTCACATTTGGAAGGGCATTCAAAGCAGCGGATTTTTTTTTCTTGGTGAGTGTTCGATTTCAGGTTGGGAACAGAGATCTGCCAGTTTTGGAAGGATAAATGGTGCCATGATAGGCCACTTGCCGTTCGTTTTCCAGCTTTGTTTGCTATTGCCTATCTATCCTTGGCCACCGTGCATCATTTTTTTGATGACAGCTTCCTTGGTGATGGCCAGGTGCCATAATTCAGAATGCGGTTGAGGGACGAGGAAAGTAGTAAATGGCAGATTTACTGTTGCAGGTTCAAGAGTTCAAGCTGGATCACTCTAAAAATAATGCTTGGTTTTGGAAGTGGGATTCTAAAGGTGCCTTTTCAGCATAGTTGTCAAGGCGACAAGGTGACCCAAGGCATTTGTAGGGAGCCTCAGTGCTTAGGCGATAAGGTGACTGCCTAGGTGACACCTTGCCACCTCTTTACAAGCCCCCAAAATTTATATCTACAATATGCAAATTAAGAATAAAAATCCAGGAAAAAATTGCAGATTTCAATATTAAAAATTGAAAAATAATGAATTATATATATAAATGGCCAGTCCCAAGCCCGGATGAGAAAGGAGGAGGGTTTGCGTTAGGTTGACAGCCAGTAGTAAAATTTTGTCACATCTCCACAAGAATTCTGATCTAAATACATTTTGTGCTAATGCTAGGGCGTCCTCCGGAAGCGACTCATTACATCAGAACCCGGATGGAGTGATAAGTGAGCAAGGGTTAGCTAGGACGTTCCCCGTAAGCGACGCGCCACAATGGCGCCCGAGTGCGGTGTCAAATAGGCAAGGGTTCCCACGTGGGGTTGGACGTTCACGGGTAAAGAAGTTAGTCCAAAAACATAGGATCCGTCTAGCTACTTGGAATATAGGAACTTTAACGGGTAAGGGTTTAGAATTGGTTAAGTTAATGAAGGACAGGAGGGTTAGCATACCTTGCCTACAAGAAACTAGGTGGAAAGGACATAAAGCTAAAGATATTGATGGATATAAAATTTGGTATACAAGTAATAATAACTCTAGAAATGGTGTTGCTATGATAATAGATAAAAACTTAAAAGATAGAGTTGTAGAAGTTAATAGATTGGGCGATAGACCGATGTTAATTAAACTTATCTTAGGTGAGGATATTTTGAATGTAATTAGTGCATATGCACCTCAAATAGGATTAGAAGAGAGTATTAAAAAGTAATTTTGGGAGGCTATTGATAGTATGATCCAAAATATCTCTAGTGAAGAGAGAATCTTTATTTGAGGGGATCTTAATGGTCATGTGGGTAAAGATAATAGAGGTTATGAGAGGATTCATGGAGGGTTTGGTTTTGGCAATAGAAATGATACGGGTTATACTATTCTTTATTTTGCTATGGCCTATGATCTAGAAATTACTAATACATTCTTTAAGAAGAGGGACGAACACTTAATAATATACAAGAGTGGAACACATATAAGTCAAATTGATTATTTTCTTATTAGGAAGGTCTATAGAGTTTTATGTAAAGATTGTAAAGTTATTCCTGGTGGGAGTCTTGCCCCTCAACATAGGTTGCTAGTAATGGATGCCATTATCCCTAAATTCAAAAGAAATATCATTATAAATAATTATTCTAAGATTAAATGGTGGAATTTAAAAAATAAAAGTTTAGAAACATTTAAAAATCATCTATTAAAGGAAAATATTTGGAATTTAGAATAAGAAACTAATGTAATGTGGAATAATGTTACAAATTGTATAACGAGTGTAGCAAAACAACTCTTAGGCGAATCTAAAGGTAAAAAGAATTTAGAAAAAGAGACTTGGTGGTAGAGTTAGGAAATTCAAAACACCATTAGAGTAAAAAAGGAGTGCTTTAAAGTTTGGCAAACTAACAAAAATAATCAAACCCTAGAAGCTTATAAAATCGTTAAAAAGAGGGTTAAGAAAATAGTTAGCGAAGCTAAATCAAAGGCATTTGAAAATTTATATAATAAATTAGGAATCCGAGAGGGTGAAAAGGACATATTTAAACTTACTAAATTAAGAGAAAGGAAAACTAGAGATTTAGATCATGTTCGTTGCATTAAAGGTGAAGATCAAAGGGTTTTAACTAAGGATCTTGAAATTAAAGATAGGTGGTATAGTTATTTTCAGAAGTTACTTAATGGAGCTTGCGTCAAGGATTTCTCTTTAGAAGGTACCCAAGAGTCCACAATATTTGATAAATATCAATATTTCAGGCGTATTAAGATGTCAGAAGTGGAGGATGCTTTAAGGAAAATGAAAGTGGGCAAGGCCTTAGGACCAGATGGCATACCTATTGAAGTATGGGAATGTCTAGGAGATATTGGTATTCAGTGGCTAACTAAACTTTTTAATAAAATTTTAAAGGAACGGAGAATGCCAGAAGTTTAGAGAAAAAGTGTTGTAGTTCCTTTCTATAAAAATAAATGAGATATTCAAAGTTGCAATAATTATCGTGGAATTAAGCTTAGGAGTCATACTATGAAACTTTGAGAAATAGTAATCGAAAAACGTCTCCGATGTATGACTACTGTATCGGAAAATCAGTTTGGTTTTATGTCGAATAGATCTACTACAGAAGCTATTTTCTTACTACTGCAACTAATAGAGAAGTATAGAGAGATGAGAAAAGATTTGTATATGATTTTTCTTGATTTAGAGAAGGCGTATGATCGAGTACCGAGAGAATTGATTTGGTAGACATTAAGAAAGAAAGGAATCTCTCAAGGATATGGACGACGGTGTTATTACTAGTGTTTGAACTATTGCTGGAGAGACTGGTGAATTTTTAGTTTCTATAGGTTTGCATCAAAAGGTTCTGCACTAAGTCCGTATCTCTTTGTCTTAGTTATGGATGAAGTAACAAAACAATTGCACGAGGATATCCTTTGGTGAATGTTATTTGTAGATGATATTGTCTTAATTGATGAGAGTATTGATGCTTTAAATGCTAAGTTAGAGCGTTGGAGACCTGTCTTAAAGTCTAAGGGTCACTTTGGTAACGGGTTAAGGTGGATTAGGATGAGTTAACCGGAGTCGGGTGTTTTCTTCTCTATTTGATATTTTTTTCCTTAACCCGGGTTAGATAAGGTTAAAGTGGATTAACTCATTTCACTTAAATAGGTGGAATGAGTTACTCCACCCAGGTTAGGGTCACTTTGATAACGGGTTGGATTAAGGGAGGGTGGGCTACTCCGGATAAATCACCAGCCCTTAACCCAATCCGTTATCAAAGTGGCCCTAAAGGTTTTAAAATTAGTAGGAGTTAGTCAGAGTTTATGTATTGTAATTTTAGTAATGGAAGAGTGGTATGTGAAGACATGGTTCTAATTGATGGACATAACATTCCGAAGAGTAGTAGCTTTCGATATTTAGGGTCTATCATACAAGAGAATGGGATGATTTATGACGATGTTACACATAGGATTAAGGCAGGTTGGTTAAGATGGAGAAGCACATCAGGAGTCCTCTGTGATCGTCGTATGTCTGTGAAACTCAAAGGGAGGTTTTATAGAACGTCTGTGAGACCTACTTTGTTATATGGTACCGAGTGTTGGGCAGTACGAAAGGAACACGTTCCCAAAATGTGTGTAGCAGAGATGAGGATGTTGAAATGGATGTGTGGCAAGACTAAGAAAGACAAGATTAGGAATGAGCGCATCCATAAGGACTTAGGGATAGCCCCAATTGATAGTAAAATGAGAGAAAATAGACTTGGGTGATTTAGACATATGCTTCGTCGCCCTAACTCAGCGCCGGTTAAAAGATGTGATCGAATTTTAGTGGATGCTAGTAAAAGAGCTCGGAGAAAGCCTAAAATGAGATGGTGCGATGTTATTAGGAAGGACATTAGTTTCTTGGATTTAAATATGAATATAGCACTTGATAGATAGAAATTTTTGGCAGAACATGATTCATGTAGTCTACCCTAAATAATTGGGATAAGGCTCTGCTGCTGCTGTTGCTGATGATGATATAAATGGCAGAAAATTGGACAAACTTGAATTGCAATCACAGTTTAAAAGATCTTGAGGCAGTTGTGAGGCACTTTCTGTGAGCCTCATAAAGCATAAGCCTCAAGGCATAATGGGCGTAAGTCTCAATAGTCTAGGAAAATAATCTTAAAACACCCAAAAGAGTTAAAATAATATTGATTTTCACGTGTTAATGCTATCATAGGCGTAAGCCTCAATAGTCTAGGAAAATAATCTTAAAACGCCCAAAAGAGTTAAAAATAATATTGATTTTCATGTGTTTATGTTATCTCAACTCAATGGTAGATCCATGTTATCTCAAAAGTATTGAATCACGTTTTAAGGACAACAAAAGAAATAGAAGTCTTAAGTGTACCTTGCAACATCTTATTACATCACATTCTCAAATGATTCTCAAGTCTCAAGTAAATATCTTGAGGCATACCAGCTCAATCAACAAAAGACGTGGTCTGAGGTGCATGTCTTAAGGCGTTTTTCTAGGGTCTCGCCTTGAGACATAAGCCTTAGTGTTTTGAGACGCCGCCTTTTTAAACAATGATTGCAATGAGATAAATAAACTTGAATATATGTGAAAAAAATCAACAATGATAAACAAAGCCAACAACAATGTACAATTTACTATTCAAAAAAAAATTTAAAACAAACAACTGATAATATATTTAAAATTAGGTGGGCACCTTGCTTGCCTAGTCAGATGCCTTGTCGCCTAGGCATGGCCTTACTCACCTATGCGGGCGCCTTAGTGCCTTGAACCATTAAAAGTGCCTGGTTGGCGCCTTAGTGCCTTGAACCCTTAAAATGCCAGGTTACCTAGGCAGTGCCTAGGCAGCGGTTTAGACGACTGCCTTGACAACTATGCTTTCAGTGAAATCTACCTACGGCTTCATTAGGGATGATGGGATTAGGCGTCTCTTGGAGCCTGCAGCCTGCTAGGCCCTTGAAAATTAAAGTTACGAGTCATGCCTACTTGTCTGAGTCATGTTTTGGAGAACCTTTATAGTACTTGTTGCTTATGTGGATCAGTAGAGGGGACTTTGGATCATCTTTTTATTGAATGTGCTTATTCTCGGGAAGTTTGGCAACATATCTTTTCTAAGCTTCAGAGTGACCGTGTTGTGGCTGGTCCAGTGGACACTTATCCTCTATTGGCACAGGAGATGTGTGTTCAGGGGAGACTGCAAGCTTTGGTGGCTCGTCTTGCATGTCACCTTTTGGGTGTTGTGGGATGAAAAGAATGGCCGGATCTTTAAAAGAGAAGCTCATGATGCCTAGGGTGGTCCTTTTTGTGTGTGGGAAAGTTAAGGAATGAGGTTCTATTTTTTGTGAAGTGGGCAGATGTAACTCCTCTTGTTTTTTGCTGCTGGGTGGGCAATATCAATTCCTTTTTCCTTGGTGTTTGTTGAGTGGGCTGGGTGTTCCTTTCACTCTTCTTTTGTAAAGGGAGCTTTTGCTGCCTCTTGTTCTCACCTTGTGCATCCTCTTTTATAGTTTATACACATACTGGTACCATCCGCATTTCAAAAAAGAAAAATTCACATGAGGAAAAATGGCTCCTTACTGTACAGTCTCTATATCATATAGCTGCCAAGTGTTAATACTGTGTTGATGATTATCTTTAGAGATGCGTTAGCTCTTTGTTTTAACTGTTCAATATCATTATGTCCAGTTCATGTATGTATATATTTTTATTTATATATCCACTTTTCTTGTCATTAACCCATAATCAATCCATACTGATAGCAGAAAAATTGGACCAATATAATACTTCTGCACATTGGGTGTATGCCCTTTCTCTTAGTAACAATTCTTATGATTGCTTGTCTTCTTGTCAGACTCAACATTCCACTTCTTAGTGGAGCACTGGAAAGATTGCCTGCCACATGGGTATATGCTTAAAGAAGCCTCAGTTGATCAGCCCTTTGAACAAGATGCATGTCACTGTCACTTTGTTTTTGCCAATGACTGCATGGCAAACAATGGTTCTGAGTTATTGCTCAAGTATCAATGGTTTATAGGAGAGAAAACACCAACTAATTTTGTCGCTATTGCTGGTGCAGTTGGTGAGGTATGCTCTCGTGGTTAATACATTAATAATGTATTTTTTTCATTGGCATTATTTGTATTCTTATTGGGTTCAGTCATTCACCAGGTTTATTGGCCAAGGCATGAGGATGTTGGCAAATTTCTCAAGGTTGAATGTACCCCAGTATTGGAAGGGAGGGAGTATCCTCCCATATTTTCTGTATCTTTGCCAGTTTCCCCAGGTATGATGGATGCACTCCGATGTTATTTCATGCTATTCCTGCTATAGTACTCTTTTACGTTGGTCAGCCTCTGATATCCCGTGATACCAATTTTGTTCATGTATTTTGTTATATACAAGGAAGAGTTGTAAACGTGTAATTCAGGGTTTTAAGAAATTAGCTATGTTGCGATAGTTTGATTTTACACGTAATTTATACATAATTATGTGTGAAGTGTGGCATTCTCTTCCTCAATTATACGCATCTACCATCTTTCAGTTTGGGCAATTGTGAAACTGAATCTTGGGTATGTTACAATGAGCTGACAAATGTTGGTTAAGTCGACCATAACTGCTTTTAGTAATCTGTGCTCCTGATAGGTGGCTTAGATTGGCTTGTAGGAAGAAGAATTGGTCAGCTAAGATTACTCTGGCAAATGCAAAATGATATATGGAGATTTATCATTTTGCACTTAATCCATGGTAAACATAAAAAGGTAAATTTTACAAACATTGTTGTCCTAACTGGGCAGAACCCCCGTCCGCCCCACCCCCCCAACACCCAAAAGGAAAAATGTTTTCCTAACTGTGACCAGTGACCAATGCTTTAGTGGTGACTTACTGGATCTTAGAAGAGGGGGACCTTTCCCTCTGCAGGCATTTGACTTTAACATGTCATACCTAGACATAAGGAATTATAGAGTTTTTTGGTTCTTTTTGAGAACACTGGTACACCTTTTTAGCTGCCACCTCATCTTATTTAGTAGTTACCGAATCTCTGGTTTCCAAAAGAAACACTGGATTGCACTTAGTAGGTCTGAGGACGGCAGTGTACCTGCAACTCACCGATCATGATGTTAGCACTGGTCTGGTCTGAAAACACAATGTTTGAAAATGCATTGCCCACTTCATGTGGTCATGGGTCACAGGCTGGAGTTTTCAAACTGTCTTATTTTAGGAATATTAACGACTGGATTGCTTTCTTGCCGTTAAATTTCATTTTGTTTTTGGTAGCAGTCCTGATTTCATGTATAATTTGCTGAAAAATTTCCTTAATTGTGCAGGAACTGGATTCCCAAAAGTTCTTAATCTTACCGTGCATGGAGAACTTGTGGAGGGCAATGTAATCAAGGGTTTTGCTGAGATTGCATGGTGTGGTGGGACACCAGGGAAAGGTGTTGCAAGGTGGGATGTTTGTTTCTGCTCCATTCACAATCTTGTTTTAATATCTCATCATTTTCAAGCATCCCGACTACCAGCTTTCTATTATGGACATCACTCATTTACAAATGAAACAAATTCACATTCTTATGTTTCAGCTGGTTGAGGAGAAGATGGAATAGTAGTCCTGTTGTAATTGCGGGTGCTGAAGATGAAGAATACAGGTTGACTGTGGAGGATATCGATTGTAGTCTGGTTTTCATGTTCACGCCAGTAACAGAAGAAGGTGTCAAAGGAGAGCCACAATATGCGATGACTGACTTTATTAGGGCAGGTAAGTATCACCTAAGAATTTAACATCTATCCTTTTAATTGTACTCCCCAATTCCCATGCCAACAATTAGTTGTATACATTTTTCCCATATAATTTCATTTTGTGGGCACAGGCCTTTGGGTGTTGGGCGATGGAAATCTAAAATGGATACAATGTATTGAAACATCTTATGGTTTCCTTTGGTGGTTTTCTATCAAAGATGGTTTTATCTGGTCTATATAGCTGTTGCACCCTTTATTTTTCTCGATTTAATTGAGACATGCTTTCTCGAGTCAATCGAGGTAATCTACAGTTGGCGACGAGTGAAATATGGTGCCAAGCCAACTCTATCGCTCCGTGGAGTATCTGCACACGTTGGGGTCTATAGACTCGACCTGATCTCGAATTATAAATTCCTCGCAACAAATGAGGTGATTGATGTGCAAACAAAATCCACAACGACCGCCAAACGGCTTAGAGTCAAGTATCTTGTGGGTCCATGTGAACTCTCGGATTTCGGGAACTCCCACAGGAGGTCCGAGACCAAGCAAAGCTACATGGCAGCAGGAAGATGCATGTGTGGAAGACGTTCATTCACCAACGAAAAGTCCGGCACGCGTGTCCGAGATGATCCCGGCGGAAACAAACTCCTCCCCTCGATCAACGGCGCGGAGGAGACCAAAGAACAAACAAAGGAGAAGCTTTTTTCCCTCTACGTGTCTACGTATCCCGACTGCGAGCAAGCAACAAAAAAAGGCAGAACCAGGGCTTTAAAGGGAAGGCGCCGCCGTTTCCAACCCACCCTGATAGGGTGGAGACTGGGGAAGGGCGCCCGAGGTCAAGAGGGCCCGCGCGAGACCCCTTGACGTCGGGGAGACCCACAAGGGTCAAATGGACCCCACATGGGGTCATTTGACCCTGGTGGTCCCACTCGGGGTCGAATGCACCCCCGCGAGGCCGTTTGACCCTGGAGGGACCCCACCGGGGTCGCGCTGCCCTAGCGAGGGTCGTTTGACCCCGGCGGGGCCCCACCGGGGTGGCATCCCCCTGCACGGGTTGCGTGACCCCGAGTGGGGCCTACCTGGGGTGAAGCTACCCTTCCAGGCCCCTTTTTCATTCCGGTGAAGTTGCCCGAGGTCATTTGAGCCTGGGACCCCTCATTTAACCCCGATTCTTTTTCTTAAGGACCCCTCATTTAACCCCGATTCTTTTTTTTTAAAAAAAGAGAAGAAAAAATTGGGGGGGGGTCAAAGATCAACCCACCTTGTCAAGGTGAGGTCCAAAATCCGACCCACCTTGTCAAGGTGGGGTCCAAAACTCAACCCACCTTGTCAAGGTGGGTCCGGTATCTTCTATGTATACCCCATGAGTCTAGAAGGGGCGTGAGACATGCAAGAGAGAAGAACGAGAGAAGAGACGCACACACGGAATGGAGGACACTCGGACGGGTGCTCGAGACTGGTTCTTTGTTTGGCCCATTCCGGGATATGAATATATAAATATCCCTAGGTTTCGTATTTATGTCCCCAGCGGCTGTGTTTTTTTGTGCGGCCTGTCCTAGGGTATTAAAGAGGAAAAATAAATACCTCGGGTCTTGCATTTATCCCCTTGGCAGCTATGTATAGTTGTTTTCTATGCCTTTGGGCGACAAAGTAATGTAATCTCTCGAACTAATAGAGAATTACGAGAATGTCCTTCCAAAAATCGTAGGAAAACCCGTAAGTCTTGTAATTACAGTTATACCCTGCAAATTTATCAAGTGGTGGCTATGCCCCTACATCCTACATTTGTGTCGAGATCCACTCTACAGTCGAAAATATGTCGACAACCCCATGTATCTTACACAAATCATCAATGTATCAACTATGTTTGTGTACAATTGTGTGATTGCATACAAATCTCAGTTGCCAGCAAAATTGTGTATACGCCCTTATCTTGCTAAGGATGGTCATGTGTGTACTTCCTTCCAGCCACAAGTTTGTTCTTACACCCGTGGGCACTCCTTAACTATGTTCGCATCCGGGTGTTGCTAAACTCTCGCCACTGACCTCCGGAGAGTAAATTATCAAAATACCCGTGGAGTCCAAACATGGCCAAACAACCTCTAAACCTACCAGAAATTGCCCGAGTGCCCCTGGAAGTTAGAGAGAGTCTAACCACTCAGCCAGCCCAGAAATTGCACAACATTTTTTGCTTGGTCTCAAATTACTAAAATACTCCTGGAACAAGACAAATTACCAAAATACCTCTGGGATCTAAAAACTGTCAGGACGCCCTAATATGTCTCCGGCTTCTTGTAAACTACACCTATGCTTTCAAATCATGGGGTTTTGCCAAACTAAACATGACCTTTGTTAAAATCCTAATTCCTTCAATAGTTGTTGTTGTCGTTGATGTATAGGGGGTTTCATTGTGAGCCACGCAAGCATGTCCTTGACATCACTTCTATGTAAGGGACTCTAGGGTTTTCTTTGACAATTAATCAAGGGTGTTTGGACATTATGTCGATGTAAATCAACACTGACTGCGGTCAATGGGGAAAAGTTCCGCACTCGAACCTACATTTTCTGATCAAACCAAACTCATGGAATGAACCATGCACAGACTACTTAAACAACCTTATATGTGCATCGGTATAGACTCACCTTTTCTCTGAGCAGGTCGAGAAGTCTATACCCATCTCTCATTACGTGAGACCAAAAAATAATATTAAAGAAAAATTCCGTGACCAACAATAGCCCATATATATTTTCTTTTCTCGGGAGAACCAAAACCTTCAAAATCATAGTTAATATAGATCAGCTAAATCTGGCTTTGAGGGACCTTACATAGCTTCTACTTTGTTTAGGGAAAGGTTGCATTATGTGTACTTCTCTTGAAGGAGGAAGTTAGCGTAGAGTATAAAGCATGTGCAATGTAGAGAAACAGGGGCAAAACTGTAAAAGGGGTGGTACACATCATTGTTGAATCCACTTGACAAGATGGTACATGAGAACTAGTTGATCTTTCTGAAGGGAGGAGTCCAATTGGATCAAAGTGGGTATATGCTATCAATGCAATGCAAAGGGCATAGTACAGGGGTACAAAGCCCGATTAGTTGTGAAGGGGTTTATTCAGACTTATGGGCTTGATTATTAGGAGAATTTTGTTCCTGTGGTGAAGTTGAAATCTATTTGAGTGATCTTGTCTATTGCTGTCCACTGTTCTTGGGCTTTGTATCAGCTCGGTGTAAAAAATGTCATTTTGAATGGTGACTTGTAGGATGAAGTTTATATGCTGCCACCACTTGGTGTTGATGCAAAATGGAAAATCTACAGCTTCAAAAAGGCTTTGTATGGGTTGAATCAGTTGTCCAGAGCCTGGTTTGATAGACATTGTCTCACTATGATCAGATTTGGTTTTAAACAGTACAATGCTGATTACACCTTGTTTGTTAAGTTGAAAAATGGGCATGTCCCTATTTTGCTTGTCTATGTTGTTGACATGATTGTGACATGCGACGATGAGAGTGAATTTCGAAGTCTAAAGAAAAGTTTAACTATTGAATTCGAAATCAAGGATTCGGGAGTTTGCCAAAGTAGCCAAATTCTAGGATGCAGGAGGGGATCTACATTTGCCAAACTATACTCTTGACTTGTTGATGGAGACTGGGAAGTTGGGCTACCTGCAGCTACACCGATTGAGTTGAATCATGGGTTGATAGAATGAGCCGGTGAGAAACTCTCTCATGAGGACAGTAGTATGTATCAATGGCTGGTGGGCAAACTCCTATATTTGTCTTTGACTTGGCTTGATTTGGCATATGCATTGAGTATGGTTAGTCGGTGTATGCGTGCTCCACAGACAACACCAAGGTTTTCTATCTCGAATATTGGTTCCGTCTTGGAAAAGCGGAAGAGAAGAGATCTTGAAAAAATCTCGGGAGATCGGGTTCGGTGAATTCAAAATTTTCTTCTTATATATAGCGTGTTTCTAAGAAAATGCTAATTTTTTTTTACTAACCACTTAAATTTTCAAACATAATTTTCTAATTGACAACTCAATTATACAAAATGAAGAGTTACAATAATAATAACAAATTCATTCACATGCACCATTGTCAATATTCATCAAAAGTTACACCAAGAAGAGATACAAAATATGGTACATGAATCACAAACCGAAGAATACATAAAAAATCATCAAAAATGGACATGTATCTTTGTCTCTCCCCCTCTCTGTCTGACTCTCTCTCAGACAGAGAAGGGGGAGACGACGACGAGAGAGAGAGAGAGTGTGTGTTTGTGTGTCATAGAGGGATAGATAGAGACAGTTAGGGGGAGAGGGAGAGACAAAGAGAGATTGGGGAGAGAGAGAGCTCAAGGGGCCGAGGTAGAAAAAGACATGGAGAGAGGAAGGAGTAAACTAGGGGGGAAGATCTCGGTCTCGGGGGTTCCGTTTCTCGCGACCTTTGGAGAGACAGAGATCTCAGAGAGATCTCAGACATCTCGTGAGAGATGACAAACCATGGGCAGCACATACGAGGGCTGCAGAATGAATTTTTAGACATTTGAAATCCTGTTCAAGAAGGGGATTTTTTTCCAAAAGGCAAACCACTTGTAGATTGAAGGCTATGCTGATGATGCAGATTGGGCTAGTTCATGGGATGACAGGAGCTCTACTATTGGGCATTGTACTTTTCTAGGAGGCAACCTAGTCACTTGGAGAAGTAAGAAACAAACCGTGTGTGCTAGGTCTATTGTTGAAGGAGAGTACAAGGTGATGACACATGGACTTACAGAACTTTTGTGACTAAAGCTTCTCTTAGGTGACTTGGGAGTACAGGCGAAACTACCTCTGAAGCTCTACTGTGACAATAAGGCTACCATAAGCATTGCTAATAACCCAGTATAGCATGGCTGGACTAAGCACATTGACATTGATCGACATTTCATCAGAGAGACTGGACGAAGAAGTGCTATGTTTGCTGATGTAGGTTGTTGATGTCTTCACAAAAGCCTTGATAGAAACTCAATTTACCTCTACCCTAGACAAGCTAAGTGTGAGAGATAGCTATGCTCAGCTTAAGGGAGAGTGTAGAGAAACAGGGTAGAACTGTAATTGTCATGTCTTAGAGTCTTTTTATGTTATTTCTGATCGCCCTATTCAGTTATTTTCAGAAAGGGCATTTGTGTAATTTGTCTTTTTCTTTCAGTTACTATATATAAGAGGGCTACATCGGACTATTTCTCTGATTGACCAGCTGTGAGACACGGAATATTTTCACGTAGGAAAAAGAAACAATAATATAATGTCCTTTTTGAAAAGAGACATTCCTCTACATAGAGAGGGTCATTCCGTGTGTGCGCATAGTATCAGACGATTTGGGTTCGAGTGCTGGACCTCTCCCCACTGACCGTAGTCAGTGTTGATTTACATCGGCCTAAGATCCGAACACCTTTGTTTAACTGTCAAAGAAATCTCAAAGTCTTCTATAGAGGTTCTGATGTGGAGCTCACTTGAGAGACTCTCCATAACCACTCATTTACCACCAGCATGTTAAGAGTTAGGGCTAGGTCTGAACAAAATCCTAAGATTTAGGAATAGAAACGTAAATATGCGGAAGCCGTAGGCATTTTTGAAGTGAAGGGGAGTTTTCTGGACCCCGAGGGTATTTTGGTAATTATACCAACCCAGGGGCATTTTGGTAATTAGGGCTAAGTCTGGGCAGAACCCTACGACTTAGGAGTAAAGATGCAAATATGCGGAAGCCGTAGGCATTTTTGAAGTAGAGAGGAGTTTCCTAGACCCCGAGGTTATTCTGGTAATTTTACCAACATAGGGGTATTTTGGTAATTTTCTCATGCCAGGGGTATCTCTGAAATTTCTGGGCCGGAACGGAAATAGGACTGGGTTCTTGACTTCCCAAGGCGTTGAGGCTCTTTCTGGAGGGTTACGGGGGTTGGTAGGTCATTTTTAGGTCGCATGGGTATTTTGGCAATTTTACCATACCCTACACAGACCTAGGGTTGGGGTGACATCTGAGTGTCGGACTGGGCTGACAACATTTTCGGACCGAAAGAAAGACAAGGGGCTTCGTAGAAGACACATAACTGTCAACTTGGCTGAAGGAGGGGTATATATGCATTTTGTGAAAGATGAGGGTTTTCTTATTATTTTTCCCCGAGGACATACATAAAACATGCTGAGTGCTTTTATAGTCCGAATGAGTACAAGGGTTGTCGGCGAATTGTCGACTGTACAAAAGTCCGCACTAACGCGGGAAGCAGGGGCGTAGCCCTAATTACAAAAATTGCAGGGTATAACTGCAAAGAACATGACATTTTTGTTTCTCGGGCCCCGGGAAGGACGTTTTTGTAATTCCCCTATTATATGGGTGGAATTACATATTTGTCGCCCCGGGACGTAGAAACTTACAACATGACCCACTCAGGGGGCGAAATTACAAAAATACCCTCATTGGGGCATATACATAAGACCCGGGGATTTACCCCTCGCGGGCCAAAGAAAACAAACGAACAAAATGCTCCAAGCGTAGAAGATGTTCCGTAGGCTGTAGTCTCCTCTTTTTTTGGACTCTTGGGGTTCTATTTATAGAAGTAGGAACTTCCCCGGGGTCGTCCGGACCCGTACGGGTTAAACGGGAGGAAAATGACCCCGGGGAGGTCATTTTTTTTCAAAAATTTTTAGTTGATCTTGAAGGAGAAAGGACCTCCCCGGGGTGGGAGGTCCCCGGGCCAAGGATGGTAGTATCGGTTTCGGTATCGGTTTCGGCCGGTACCGAAACCGATACGTATCGGTTTCGGTTTCGGCCGAAACCGGTTCAAAACAGTCAGAAAAGGCAAAAAATGTATTGAGCAGGTCTAGTTTCGGCCGAAACCAGACGGTTTCGGTCCGGTTTCGGTCGGTTTCGGTCCGGTTTCGGTCGGTTTCGGTCCGGTTTCGGTCGGTTTCAGTCCGGTTTCGGTCGGTTTCGGTCCGGTTTCGGTTTCGGTCCGGTTTCGGACTTGCTACAGTGACAAGGCCCGTTTCGGTTTCGGTATCGACCGAAACCGATACGTTTCGGCCGAAACGTATCGGTTTCGGCCGATACTGCCATCCATGCCCCGGGCCCCACCCGGGGTCGCGCGAGCGGGGGGGGGGGGGACCTCCCCGGGGTTGCACGACTCCCGGGGGACCCGCCCGGGTCGCGGGCCCCGGGCGGGACCCACACGGGGTCGAGCGACCGCGGGCGGGTCCGCCAGCCCAAGGGGACGGGCGGTCCCGCACTTGCTTGCCCGCCTCCGGGCGGACCCGCCCGGGTGAGGGCCACCCCGTACGGGTCCCCCCGGCCCCGGACGGGTCTCCTCCACGTCGGGTTTCAATAAAAGGAGGTCTTGGGGGCTTTGAAGCCTCGTTTTCTCGCCGTGCCTCGTGGAGAAGAGCGAGAGGAAGCGCCTCCTTGTTCGTTTGTTGTCTTTCTCGTGCCGTAGGCCGCGGAGGGGAGACTTGATATTGTCCGTGCTCTGTGATACACATGCGAGAGACTTTGTTCTTGGTGCGTAGACCTCCATTTGTGTCTCCTATATTTTAGAGGTGCTTCCTTTGCCCGTAGTCACACGTTCAAAGGAGGGAGACTTTATCCGCTAGGGATTTTTTTAGCACCATGCGATCCTAACAATCGTGTGGATTTAATCCGGGTCTCGACCACCCCGTTTTGCTGCGAGAGGCCTGTAATTGCCGCAATAAGTAGGCTATGAAGCCTTAAATGCATGGAGGTACTCCACGGGGGGAGGCGATACGTCCCATGTTAAAACCCGTGTGTGGAGATATTCCATGAAGAGACGATACGCCAGATGTTTGTTGACCTCGACCAATGCGAGGTTAACATGGCAGCCATGCCAATTTTGATTGGAATAAATTCCGGGTGCAACACCAGCATCTCTTCTCTGTTCCTCTGATTGGTTTGTGTGCTCTTTCATGCAAAGCAACTGTGGTTTTACTAAATGTTCACAACTTACTTTTGGAAGGAGGATTGTTTTCCAACTGCTCCTCTAAGCAACTCCTAGAAAAAGATAGAAACCTACAGCTAATTAACTGGATATCTTATTTAAGGATGATATGCAAAGGGAGAAAATTTGCTACACAGAATCCCACAATTTTTTTGAGTAAAAGCACAACAGGTTGTAGACTTGGTGCTCTTCACTTCCCAGTCCCACTTTCCAACATGAGAAATGCCTGCAAAGCAGCCTTTGGAACGGTATCCTACAACCCAGGAATGTGGTCTAAGTGGGCATTCAACCTACGATGGGTTCTGGGCAATGATCCATGGGATATGTTTGTGGAAGAATAGGCTGCGTTTTAGTTTAGTGCTTGGCCACTTGTGAAGGTGTTCCCTCCTTTTCTATTGCTGCTAGGCATCATCCAGTGGTTGGACGTAGATCGACACCATGCTTCAGAGGATGTTCATAAGAGACAGTAGACATTGGTGAGTTATTGCTTTTACTTGGAAGTTAGGAGGATGGTCGTCTTCACCTCAGATGCCCGATTCTTGGATGATGTATCATGTGTGGCATCCTAACACTCCATTGAAGGTGAGGATTCTGATGTGGAGGATCCGCATGTGAATCCTCCCAACTTGTGACACAGTTGATCATTTTGAGAAGTGATTGGGAAACCATGCTGTTTATGTTGTGGTGTTCCTCATTTGCTCTTTTCTCCGAGGATATTTGGTAGTAGATCCTTCATAAAGTGAACATGGGATGTGTTATCCTAGTGACGTGAACTACTAGTTCTTGGCTGGATTCAGGATTGTACAAAGCAGATTGCAAACGTGGGTGACTGTTCTGGCACATGGCCCTATAGCCATTTGGGGAGAAGGAGATAGTCGAATCTGAAGACACTGTGGGAGACTCTGGAAAGGTGGACAGTTTTATTTGTGCCAGGGAGATAGTGTGGGTTCTCTTTTATGAAGGGGTGGGGGTCAACAATATTGGCAACAATCTTCTACTTGTATACCTTGAGTAGTTAGAGTGTTCATCACTATCATGGTAAGAGTAGGAAAACGGGGGGCAGATATGTAATTTTCTATTTATTTGAGTTTTTTTTATTTTTTCAGTTCTTTTTCTTGTCGCCCTCTCTAGCAAGGGTAGTGATGTAATTTTGGCATTAGATAGATTAATATAAAGCAGGGGTGGACTGGTCTTGTAGGCAGTTCGACCTCTCTCTCTTCCTTTCCTCTCCACATCGCCTTCTATCATGGTATCAGAGTGGCGACCTTCCTGGGTTCCCTCTCTCTCTTCTCTGCCCCTCAAAAGACCCCCTCCCCCCCACACTGGATTGCACCCTTCTCTAGGGTTTCTTCTTCTATTTGCCAAAGGAAGACACCGCTCCTTTTGTTGTGGCAGATTGCTGGGAACTTGGAGGCAGGCTGCGCTCCCACTTTCTACGGTTTTTTTTCTCTTTTTGCTGCCAGCGAAGAAAATACCCTCTTTGCGGCTTCCTCCTCCGTCTTGCTGCAGACTTCCCTTCTTGTTCTTTCTTTTGCAGTTACCCTTTTTCTTGGTCTCTGTGCACCCTGTTTTCCTATTGATCGATGGTGGATTCTAACTCTATCGACTCTCATATTTCTCCCCGGCAAGTTCAGCCCACCTCTTGTTCCTACGACAAGTGCTCCTCTGCATATTACTTCGACAAACTCACCGAGAGAATTATCCTTCATGGACTGTCACTGCCATGTTGTATACGGCTGGGTGTGATAGGCTTGGGTATCTTACTAGTGATCTCAAGAAACCTGATGCTACGGATGCTATATATGCGACATGGTGCTGGAATAATAGTATGGTCATGTCATGGCTTCTTAAAAATCATCTACTAAAGGAAAATATTTAGAATTTAGAACAAGAAACTAATGTAATGTGGAATAATGTTACAAATTGTATAACGAGGGTTGCAAAACAACTCTTAGGCGAATCTAAAGGTAAAAAGAATTTAGAAAAAGAGACTTGGTGGTGGAGTGAGGAAATCCAAAATACCATTAGAGTAAAAAAGGAATGCTTTAAAGTTTGGCAAACTAACAAAAATGATCAAACCCTAGAAGTCTATAAAATCGCTAAAAAGAGAGCTAAGAAAATAGTTAGCGAAGCTAAATCAAAGGTATTTGAAGATTTATATAATAAATTAGGAACCCGAGAGGGTGAAAAGGACATATTTAAACTTGCTAAATTAAGAGAAAAGAAAACTAGAGATTTAGATCATGTTCGGTGCATTAAAGGTGAAGATCAAAGGGTTTTAACTAAGGATCTTGAGATTAAAGGGAGGTGGCATAGCTATTTTCAGAAGTTATTTAATGGAGATTCCGTCAATGATTTATCTTTAGAAGGTACCCAAGAGTCCACAATATTTGATAAATATCAATATTCCAGGCGTATTAAGATGTCAGAAGTGGAGGATGCTTTAAGGAAAATGAAAGTGGGCAAGGCCTTAGGACTAGATGGCTTACCTATTGAAGTATGGAAAGGCCTAGGAGTTATTGGTATTCAGTGGCTAACTAAATTTTTTAATAAAATTTTAAAGGAACGGAGAATGCCAGAAGTTTGGAGAAAAAGTGTTGTAGTTCCTTTCTATAAAAACAAAGGAGATATTCAAAGTTGTAATAATTATCGTGGAATTAAGCTTATGAGTCATACTATGAAACTTTGAGAAAAAGTAATTGAAAAACGCCTCCGATGTATGACTACTGTATCGGAAAATCAGTTTGATTTTATACCAAATAGATCTACTACAGAAGCTATTTTCTTACTACGGCAGCTAATGGAGAAGTATAGAGAGATGAGAAAAGATTTGTATATAATTTTTCTTGATTTAGAGAAGGCGTACGATCGAGTACCGAGAGAATTGATTTGGTGGACATTAAGAAAGAAAGGAATCTCTCAAGGATATGTTGATTTGATTAAGGATATGTACGACGGTGCTATTACTAGTGTTCGAACTATTGCTGGGGAGACTGGTGAATTTTCCGTTTCTATAGGTTTGCATCAAGGTTCTGCACTAAGTCCGTATCTCTTTGCCTTAGTTATGGATGAAGTAACTAAACAATTGCATGAGGACATCCCTTGGTGTATGCTTTTTGCAGATGATATTGTTTTAATTGATGAGAGTATTAATGCTCTAAATGTTAAGTTAGAGCGTTGGAGACTTGTCTTGGAGTCTAAATGTTTTAAAATTAGTAGGAGTAAGTCAGAGTTTATGCACTGTAATTTTAGTAATGAGAGAGTGGTTCAGGAAGACATGGTTCTAATTGATGGACATAACATTCCGAAGAGTAGTAGTTTTTGATACTTAGGGTCTATCATACAAGAGGATGAGGAGATTTATGATGACGTTACACATAGGATTAAGACAGGTTGGCTAAAATGGAGAAGTGCATCAGGTGTCCTTTGTGATCGTCGTATGTCTGTGAAACTCAAAGGGAGATTTTATAGAACGGCTGTGAGACCTGCTTTGTTATATGGTACCGAGTGTTGGGTAGTACGAAAGGAACACATCTACAAAATGTGTGTAGCAGAGATGAGGATGTTGAGATGGATGTGTGGCAAAACTAAGAAAGACAAGATTATGAATGAACGTATCCGTAAGGACTTAGGGATAGCTCCAATTGATAGTAAAATGAGAGAAAATAGACTCAGGTGGTTTGGACATGTGTTTCGTCGCCCTAACTCAGCTCCGGTTAAAAGATGTGACCAAATCTTAGTGGATGCTAGTAAAAGAGCTCGAGGAAGGCCTAAAATGAGATGGTGCGATGTTATTAGGAAGGACATTAGTTTCTTGGGTTTAAATATGAATATTGCACTTGATAGAAATCTTTGGCGGAACAGGATTCATGTAGCCGACCCCAATTAATTGGGATAAGGCTCTGATGATGATGATGATGATGATGTCATGGCTTCTTAACTTGTCAAGCCCAGCCATTCGATCAAGGATCCTTCACAATTCAACTGTTGAAATGTGGAAGACTTTTCTTGGATTGTATGGCAGGAAGAAGAACAAGGTGCACTTGTATCAACTCAGTCATACTGTTCATAAGTTGAAGCAGAGATCTTAGTCAGTGACTGCTTACTTCTGCTTCCTTACAAGCCTGTGGGATGAACTGGATTGTTCCTGAATGGTTATGTGGACCTCCCTCCAAGATTGAAAAACTTTTCTGTCTTTGCGAGAGGATGATTGAAGTGTTAGCTTTTTGTGGGGCTTGAATGCTGATTATGAGGCTCTACGGGGACAAACCTTGAAGGCTTGAATATGGAACCATCTCCCTCCCTTGAAGATACATACTTTAAGGTCCTTGGTGAAGAGCAACGTGGACAGGTTATAGGCAGCAAACATATTGTTTCTTCACCTCTTGAAGTCGGGGAGTTCTCTGTTCTTGCCAGTGCTTCTGGTAAACCTACTATAACAGGTGAGAAGCATGGTAACAAGAAGTGTGTACATTGCGGCCGCACGAATCATGATTTTGATTTTTGCTGGGAGAAGTATCTAGAAAGTATGTCTGCCAAGTTCATGAATTCTAAGAAAGGATAGAAACCCTAGAGCAATGTGGCCATCACCCAACCTTCTACTCTTCCTGACAAATAAACTCAAGAAGGGTCCACTTCCACTGTGGCAACGACGCTCTCCATCTCTGACATTGCCATACTTCAGTGGCTCTTTGCACAGCTTTAGAGTGTCTCCTAGACAACCTCCTTTTCCCTTTGTTCAGGTGTACACGGTGCTGTCTCGAGTGCTATCACTCAATCTCTAGGGCATTCTTAGGTGATCGACTCTGGCGCTACTGACCACTTGATTGGTATGTCCACCTCTTTCAACTCCTATTCCTCATCCTCGGTTCAAGACAAAGTCATATTGCTGATAGCACCTGGGCTACTATTGTCGGCAAGAGTTCCATTGAACTCATTGACCACTTGACCCTGTCTTCGAGTCTTCATGTTTCAACCCTTTTTATTAATTACTTGCGGTGAGTAGTATTACAAGACAACTCAATGTCGGGAACATTCTTTCCTACTCACTGTGTGTTTCAAGGTTTGCAAACTAAGCAACAAGCAAATGGTTAGGATTGACTGTGAAATGGATGGATTATATTTCTTTATGCCTGGAGGGACCCTTGCTCTTCAATGCTCTGCACGTGGACAAACAGGCGCAAGCGATTCAACTGTGCACTAGATGAGGGCATCTTTCATTTTGTTCTTTAAGTGTCTTGTTCTTGTCCCTTTTTTAGTCAGCCGATGGTTCGTCTATTTCGTGTCAAACTTGTCAATTTGTAAAACATTGTAGAATTCAATTTCCTTATTCAATGAATAAAAGTTCCACGCCTTTTGAGCTTGTTCACTTTGATGTTTGGGGGCCTTCTCCGATTCTTTCCTTGGATGGCTATAGATATTTTATTACATTTATTGATGATTTCTCTCACTGCTCTTGGCTATGTTTGTTGAAATCTCGGGATGAAGTTTCCTGTATTATTCAATTTTTTGGCAATATGGTTCAAGCTCAATTTACCACAAAAGTAAAAGTTCTTTGTTTTGATAATGTCTGCGAATACTTTACTCCGAGTGTAAATTTCTTCCTAAAAGTGAGGGTGTTATTCGCGAATCTTTTTGTGCATACTCACCTCAGCAAAATGACGTTGCTGAATGCAAGAACCGCCATGTCCTTGGGATACCTAGGGCCTTCTTGTTTCAGCGTCATTTACCCAAATCCTTTTGTGCTGATGTTATCCTCACTGCAAGCTATATTATCAATCATGTGCCATCTAGGAATCCAGGTGATTGCTGCCCTATTACTCTTCTTTATCCGGATAGGCCGCTATTTCCCCTCTTGCTCGTGTCTTTGGTTGCCTTTGCTTTATCTATATCCTTGGTCTTGGTAGCACCAAGTTTGATCCTCGGGTGTTCATGGTGTTTTCTACTATTCTCTCGGACTCAATGTCTGAGGGAGATAACTAGCATCTTGCCATCCATTTCCTCTACCTTTGTTACACCCTTGTTGTCTGTGCTTGTTCCTTTTATGCCCTCTAGCTGTGCCATGGATGGATCTCTTGGTGTTATTGCTTCTCGAGTTGTTGGGGCAGAGTGTGTTGAGAAGCAAATAGGCGGAAAGTTTAAAGGGAAATCCTCTGATGATCAACCAACTCTAGAGGTTGCTGAGTCGCTGTTCGGAAGGGAGTTCAGGACTGTACTAAAGATCCCATCACTAACTTTGTAAACTATTCTTGTGTTTCTCTCTGCTGCTACTCCTTCCATTCTTCCTTGTCTTCCACCCATGTGTCTACTAGTTTCTCTGAGGTAGTATAGGATTCGAAATGGCAACAAGCAATAGAAGAGGGGCTGAGCACCCTCGACAAAATTGATATTTGGGTTCTGGTTGATCTCCCAAAGGGCGGAAATCTAGTTGGGTTAAAGTAGGTGTTCACTATCAAATATAATGCAGATGGTGTGATACATAGGTGGTACAAGGCCAGACTTGTTGCAAAGGGTTTTACTCAGATGCATAGAATTGATTTTCGAGAGACATGTTCTCTTGTGGGGAAGCTAGTCTGTCAGGGTAATTCTCTCAATTGCCGTTCAGTATTCTTGGCTCTTGTACCAATTGGATGTGAAGAATGCCTTCTTGAATGGTGACTTACAAGAAGTGTACATACTACCATCTCTTGGAGTTGACATAAGAGGTTGCCACTTAAAAAGGCTATTTATGGGTTGAAGCAATCACCTAGGGCATGATTTGATAGACTTCATCTTGCTATGATTATGTGGTTTTCAACAATCAAATGTTGATCACACTCTATTTGTCAAATGGAAAGGAGACGTGTGATTGTGTTGCTTGTCTATGTCGATGACATGATTGGTTGCTATAGGCGATGATGAGGTTGGCATTAAAAAATTGAAAGAAGACTTAGCTACTGACATAGTTGTCAAGGCGACAAGGCGACCCAAGGCGTTCATGGGGAGTCTAAGTGCTTAGGCGATAAAACATCCTCCTAGGCGTCACCTAGGCAACACCTTAGTGCCTTTTTAAAAATCCAAAAGATATATATCTCCAATATACATATTAATAATAAGAATATATGAAAACAATTAATGAGTTTAATATTAAAAATTGAGAGAGAGGGAGGGAGGAGAGAGGGGGTTGAGAGAGAGGCAGAGAAAGGGGAGTTGGAGGAGTGTGTGGAGCTTGATCTACCCAAGACCTAGCCTCACATCGTGGATCGACCTATGCGGTCAGAGGGGCAGCACCCACCCTTGTCAGGGGGTTGCTAGGGAGACAGAACACCCTGGCCTAAAACTTTTTTTGGGGTTTTATAGGCTATCCCCACTCCAGGCTGCCCAAGGCACCTAGGTAGGGAGCCTTGGCCCTCTTGACTTGCCTAGGTGGCTTGGTTGCCTAGGCGGGCACCTTGCTCACCTTTCAGGTGGGCAGAAAGGCAGGTTGGTGCCTTGGCCCCATAAGGGTGGCTGCCTTGACAACTATGGCTGTTGAATTTTACCACCCACTTAAAAAAAAACTATGGCTGTTGAATTTGAAATTAAAGACTTGAGCAAGCTAAGGTACTTTATGGGCATTGAGATAGCTTGGTCTCAAAATGGCATCTATATTTGCCATAGAAAGTATACATCGAATTTGTTGACAGAAATGAGAAAGGGTGTAAACCTGGAGCTGTGCTGATAGGATTGAATTATGGACGGACAAAGATATGGGGTGAAAACTCTCACTTGAAGACGAGTTTGTATCAAAGACCGGTAGGAAAGCTCCTGAATTTGTCTCTGACTTGGCCAGATTTGGCACATGTTGTCAGCATAGTTAGTTAGTTCTTGCATGCTCTAATGACATTACACATGAAAGCTATGAAATGCATATTGAGGTACTTCTTCAAGTCATGCCTAGGAAAGGGGACTCCTTTTTTTTTTAAAATTGGCTGCTTGAATCTTGAAGAGTATGCAGATGCTGAATCGGTTGTATCTCGAGATGACAGAAGATCAACTTCTGGCTATTGTACCTTTCTAGGAGATAACTTGGTTACCTGGAGGAGTAAGAGGCAGACTGTGTGCAAGATCAAGTGCAAAGGCTGAGTATTGGGTGATGGCACATGGGTTAGTAGAACTGCTGTGGCTGAAACTTTTCCTGTCAGACTTGGGAATACTAGTTAAGTTACCTATGAAGCTCTACTAACAAAGTAGAAATACGCATTGCAAACAATCCCATTCTGCATGATAGAACGAACATATTGAAATTGACTGACACTTTATCAGGGAAAGATTGGACTCAGGAGAACTTTGTTTACCTTACGTGAAATCACAAGAGCAAGTTGTAGATGTCTTCACGTAGTCCATGACTGAAGCTCAGTTTAAGTCTGCCCTTGACATGCCGAGTATGAAAGACATCTATACTCGCCTTGAGGGGGAGTGTAGGAAAGCAGGGGCAGAAATGTAAATTTCAGTTTCTTTGTGTTTTTTTTTTCAGTTCTCTTTTTTGTTGCCCTGTCTAGTAAGGGCAGCGATGTATTTTTGACATCAGATAAATTAATATAAAACAGGGGCAGACTGGTCTTCTAGGCAGTCGACCTCTCTATCTTCCTTTCTTCTCTACATCACCTTCTCCTATCAGTAAGGACTGAACTTTTGTATGGATTTTTTTCCCCCTGTGAGAACTCTGATACTAGTATAACCTCACCTTCTTTTCACATTTAATGAATTATTCGTACTATGCACCTTCAAAGAAGGGATGTGTGAAGCAACTTCTGTCCCCTGCACCAATTATGCAAGGGTAATCTCCTAAAACTCATGAACTAATTTTGATAGTGCTTCGCCAATGTGAATTCTTGTCAGCTGCACAGAACTCTCCAGTGGTTTTGACACCTATACTGAGCAAAGAACATGATTTATCCTCTGTTTTACATTCAAAACGGAGGAATCAGTTCAACTGGTCTGAGAAACTATGTGCATCTCACTGCCTGTAGAGCTTTATCTTAAATTTTGATTGAAAACATTTGTGAAGCCAGAGATTTCACACCCACTGGAAATGAAATGGGAAGTGGGCTGGGTGAAAACTTCTCCACGCTTTCCATCTTAATGCATTTGTTCTTTTTTCTATCTAGTTTAGACTAAATATGAGAACCTTCGTGAAATGGGCGAATAAGTATGATTATTGCTGCCTTTGACATTAGAACGATCACTAAACCTGATATGATGTTTATTCTTATAAGTTGGACATGCCCTGTCATTGTTGGTTCTCCTGGGCATGATCTTGCATTCTGAAGCAAGTGCAATTTCTACCTTCGCTCAGTGTTGAAAACCAACCTCGGGTCTTTGCCTAGCTAGTGAAGCGACCCTCTTTTTTTCATTCTTTTCATGCTTGCCTTTCACTTGGTCTTTGCACGATTGGTGTGTTTGAAACTCATGGTTTCTGTTGGCCATATTAACTCTGTTTGCAGCTTCACCATCAGTTCGTAATGTAAAGATACTGGGGGATGCTGTTGAAGGAAATACTATGAGAGGTGTTGGTGAATACTTTGGGGGAAGAGAAGGTCCAAGCAAGTTTGAATGGTTACGTGAAAACAAGGAAAATGGGTCAGTGCCTTCTTTTTTTAAATGTTAGTCTTAGCCATTTCTTCATTCTTCCACTATGTCTCCAGAAATAGGATACAGTAAGTTGGGAGACCACTCATTATAGACTTTGCATGATATTTTTTCATTGTAGGCGATTCTGTTATCCTGTTTAAAGCCTAAAATAGGACAATAAATTTAATCTTACCCTTTTTTTAAAGAAATAGTTGAATTGACAATGATTTCATAAATAACCTTTTGTCCACATCTGTACCTCATATTTGGTACCTGATGCACTGAAGTAACTACTGATCTTCTCGAGTGAGCTGTTTGCTTAACTTACCAAAAACTTACATATTTTACTCTCTCAATGATGGAACTGATGCATATGATCATACTGGGCCTCATACTTCTTTGAGTTTGTTATGCTATTGTTTCATATTATTCTTAGCTATTCTGTCAGGCTTTCCTCTCTCTGTCAAGGTTTGCCAAATTGGATCGGATTGGATCGCCTGGGATTGCTTTCGGCAAAATTGATTCAATCCTGACACCCTGATGCCCAGTTCTCATCGGGGATCTGTGGGATCAGGCGGATCGACCTGGGATCAACTAGCAGCTTTTTTTATTTCTATTTTAATCCTCTTTTTTCTGGAAAGTTTCCAGCAGGGAATATTGTCTTCCTTTTTCATTTTTCTTACCCTTTTAGCCCTTAAAAACTAGCTGGCAGCAGGGTATTTTGGATCCAGCCTAAACCAGCAGCAAAACGGAGCAGCTGGCGCAGTTCAAAATACCACCTACCAGCCACTTTGTGGCCCTGCCTCCCCTTTCGTCTCATTTCTTTTTTCTTTTTCAACATTTTCATTTTCATTTTCTTATCTGCAATCAATGTGTTTATTTTGTCCTTTTCTGGAACTTGGAAATCATGGCTGCTGGTGTTCTTAATTTCTTGCTATTGTAATTACTTTTTCTGTTTCTTTTTCCCCGGGAAAGGGGAATGTTGTCTGGGATGTACCGCTTCTATCACGTCCCGACGCGGAAAATCGGAACGTAGCAGTTATATCATTCATGTCAATCAGAGCACGACATTGCCACAAGAGACCAAACCATGATAACACAATTAAGCCAGGAATAACCACTTTATTGATAATTCATAAATTCCATTACAACGACACTTGTGGACTTTTCTAGAACCACAACTCAACTTTTACATTGACATTTTACTATCAACTACTAATAACAACTCATGACTGACTCCTATATGGAATAACAAGAAGAAAAGACAGGACACGCCAAGACTTCTAGGCTGGTACGCTCCAAGGTCACTCATGCCCTTCCCTGTCTGATTGAAGATCCTCATCTAAGTTACCTGAAAAATGTGGAGAAACTGGGTGAGCGAGAGCTCAGTAAGAATTATATCTCTATATCAGGCAAAGTTTCAATAATTAACCATTTAATGAGATTCTAACGAGAAAAAGTACACAAGGAGAACATTGACTTAAATCAAAGGAAATATTGACTGAAAGTAAAACAAGGTAATATTTGTAGATAGAGCAAGTACAGGTATCTAGAATTCCCATGTGATTGGCTATGTCAAGCACGCATGTATAGTCACATAATCAATTCATGTAATTCAAGTGGAATAGAATGTCATAGATTAACACGCTAGCAAGTACTTCGATGCAATGCCACACCTTGTCATTACAACTCCCATGGACAACAAGTACTTTTGGACGCTGCTCCTAGGACAAGACCGGGCCCTATATGATGCGTTGGTATTGAATGGTGGATCTAAGATCCAAGTATAAATCTAGACATTCATTAATGATGGCCAAGAATTTCAAGGACAACTCATGTAACCAAGGCAGGAAGAGTAGAGATGGGGACTTCCAACTCAATAATCCCAAGGAAAAGTCATTAAAGAAAATGACCTTAGAAATAGGATTCAATTGATTAGACCCAATAAAGGTCGTGAATATCAAGGAGATATAGCCTGGAGGGTTAGAATTTGGACTTGACTCGAATTTCCAGAACACAAATGCAGGAAACGGATTTTTCGGGAAAACTAGGCTTTAACGCGGTCTAGCTAATAATCGCGACCTGAACGCGTCCAGAAGGACGACCGCTATCAGGAACGAGTGGCTAGTCAAGACAGAACGCCGTCCAACCATCAACCGCTTCTGTAAATAGAAGACTGAACGCAGTTCCTGGGTCGGCCGCGTTCAAAACAACACTGACAGAACTTGGACAGAGCCTCGTTCTGCCCTTCCAAAGGCCGATAGAACCCTGTCCCATGCAGTAGGACGAAGATTCAGAGGGTTTTCTGGGTTTTTGTGGTACAACTTGCTCGGCGTCCTAGTGGGAATCTCAGGCTCGCGGAGATTTATGGAAGCCTTGATATAGTGGTTCCAGTCCGACGGAAGGAATATCTGACGGAGGGTCCCAACTATAGCAAGAATTGGTGTGACAGTAACACGGAAATCAGTAGAACGGTGAGTCAATACCACCGGGGTGGCATGACCTTCAATCAATGCGTACAATTCTTACTTATATATAGAAAACACCGAAATAACATGGAGGCTAGCAAGTCATGATGTCACAAAAGATTATGAACTTCTAATAAATGGACAGCAGGTTAATCTACTCTTTTTGTTTTGCATGCTATGTCATGAAGAAGATAGAATTACCAAAAGGGATGCTAGATCATGAGATCACAATAAGAATTAAGTAATGTTACATGAGTCCTAATTAATTGGTGCGTTTCTGACTTGTTTAACCCTAAAACACATTATCTAATCACGGTTAACAGGAATCATACATGGAGAAAACCGAAGTTTGCAGCAAAACACTCGGGGCAAAATGCGGCTTGATCTCTGGCCGCGATAAGATAGACGCGGTCCATCTGGAAGCCGCGTTAATTAAAATTAAATATATATTTTTTTCAAAAATATTCTATAAGGACGCTGTCTATCTGGGCATCACGTTCATAGACGCTCCCCCTGGTACCACTGCTATCTGGACAGAACCCTCACCTTCCGGCGAACCGTGATACACCCCGATTCAAACCACGATTCCTATCGATACAGTTAATAAAAACTGGGCAAAATACTACCACAAGAAAGAGCACTTAAAGACGCAACTTTTGGTATATAGAATCATAGGTTTGGCCTGAGAGAACACCTACCTTAAGTAATTTTAGAAGAAGGGGATGGTGGACGCCGGAACCCTAGACGCCTTGTCCTCGATCGACGATTACGCCCTCATCCTCGCATGCTGTCACCCTCTCGAGCAAATAGGGTTTGCTGGGGGGTGTGGCCCTCTATTTATAGGGTTAGAGAGCCTTAAAGAGTCCTAGTTCGATCTAGATAAATCACGGGATCGAAATCTGCAAAAATCTCGCAATCTAGCCATATCTAGCACCGCCGCCCAAATTAGGGTTTCCTATGGCTAGGGTTTCGAGGTATGGTCGACCACCATGGATCGGTTAGGGTTTAGGCTTCGATTTGAGCCCATTAGGTCAAGGATTGGGGTCCAATTAGGTTAATTTTGGATAGGTTTCCCCTAAATTCCGAGTTAACCCAGTACCCTAATTTTAGCCCAATAACTCTATTTCGAATTTTCTTTAGGGGGGTTTCCACTTTAGCAATTTAGTTAGAAATTCTTTTTTTTACAGGGTTATATATTTTTTCATATTTTTATCATTTTTCTCATTTTGAATTTGAGAAGATAATTAAATAATCATAATTTATTCATTATTTTAATTCGGGTTGCTACAGCTTCCCATTGGGAGGTGGCCACTAGCGATCTGCTTCTGGCCAGGGGAGTGCTGGTAGAAAGGGGGGGGGGGGGGGCTCCAGAGAACCACTTCTGTGTGCTTCCGCTGTCGAAGGTGTCATCTACAGAGACATTGTAGAGCGCCGGAGTCTAGAGTGGGGGGGAGGCAAGCACCACTTAAACGGTCCTACGTGGAAGTCGTTCGGAGCAGGTCTTCTCAGACACAGGTCCAGTAGGGTAGGCCGAATTGTCTGGACATAGGGTGCATCCCACCGGAGCTCAACCATGGTCGGATTGAGTGGCTTAGCCGGTGCCTCCTTTTGACACCATTGGAAGGGGCTACAGATGTGCAGGAGGTCAGGCTACATCTCAATATCTGGTGGGCTGGATCGGGGCAGTGGGAGGTCCGGAAGGTTTTGGTGGATGGACTCCTAGCTGTCGGGCTGATGGCAGAGGTGGTCCGAGCAGTGGTGGAGGTTGGCTTTGTGGTAGTCGGCTGTGCTGACCTGCGTGTCCAAAGGTGGACGCTTGCGAGGGGATCTTATCCCATCCCTAGGGCGCTCGGGCTTCACCTGAAGCTCATAGGGTTACCCCTGGTCCTCTGGGATGAGATGGTGATCAGAAGCTGTGGGGTAGTGGAGTTATCGGATCACTGTTGGCTGTGGAGGCGTCCATCCAGACCTATAGCTAGGGTATGGTGCCATCGGTCATCGTTATGGTTGTAGGAGAGGACCTCTTCGCCATTCGGATGCTCATCGAAGTGGGCGAGCACAGGTGGTGACGGCGGCGCCCAGAGGAGTTAGGGCATCCATGCTCGTATTCGGAGGTAGGAGAAGACCCTGCGATTGAAGCACGTGGCACGTTCGGGGCGCCTGATTTGAATTTCAAATCGGGCGGGCCTTCGGCAGGGCAAGGCAGGCCGCATGTGGGGCCTGGGCCTTAGGATGGGCCACTTGGTGGGTTGGCTGGGCCGGTCGTGTCGGCAGTTGAAGCAAGGTAGGGCAACTGTGGAGACCCAAGCCATTACCCGATAGCCTGTGACTTACTCGTTATCAGGAGTCACGGGATTACCAGGTCTCACGGACCCGTAGTGGGTCATTTTCACCACCTGATCACAGCTACAGGAGATGCACTGTAGCATCAGGTCGCTAGAGCTCCTGTCTTCCGGGCGATGTCGTTGGCTGTCGACGACGCTGGCTGCCCTGTCATACTTACTAAATAATGTTCAAATTTATTTGCTTATGTTTTGCAAAAGGAGAAAGTGGAGCACTCATTCTGATATTATTTTCTCAGTTTGTGTTCTAGCTGTAAAACATGTAGATCACTTAATGCTTACATATCCAATAAGCAGGAAGGTGGAAACTCTTTTGCGCTTAATCTCAGTTCCTAGCAAATTTTCAGACTGCTAAGGAAATGTGGGAATTCCTTCACAACATTAAAAGCCGGGTAAAGGTCCTTGAAGCCAGGTCCTCCTCACTATTCCTCGTGCAATTTGTTAGAAACATTTGGAGGAGAATGCAACAACTACATGTCCTGGGGAAGTAGAACATGTATTGAGATATTTGTACTGAAATTTTGTCTTTCCTCTAGAATTGGAGCAGATCACTTCCACCACCTCTTGACATTTTAGTCCTTGGCCCTTTTCTTGAGAGGGTAATTTCTTTAGTCCTTAGTCCTTGCGGGAGTGGAATCTCTTCTCCCCGAACCCGATTGTACTGCCTCTATTTATTTTCTATAAAATTGTTGCAATCCACGAGCTTTTTGAGAAAATTCAAATGTATTTTGAGAAACCCGTCTGGTGTTTTGGACATAAATCCTTTATTATGCATCAATTTCATGCCTGCACATTCTGGTGACCAAATTTGATTTTGCAATCAGAGGTTTTAAAATGTCTGATTTTGCATTCCATGTTTACCTTTTCTCCTCTTCCTTTTTCTTTTATTTTTTAAACGAATGGTGGATTTTGAATGAAAATGATTGAGGTAGAAATGATTGGTATCTTGAATATGAGATACTGCATTTACACTTGCATTTGTGATAATTTTAGTTTGACATAACTTTTTGTTTTCTTTTGCAGTGATCTTCATGTAATATTAGTGGGTGCGACGGAGTACACCTTGACCAAGGAGGATGTTGGTCGACGACTGGCATTTGTGTATATACCTATCAATTTTGAAGGTACTCTTATCCTGTGTTATGCTGTGTTGAATGGTTGTTTGCCATTATCTTTTCCTTTTTTTTTGCATAAGGAGCCTTTACATGCTTTGGTATTTTCTTCAAACTTTCAGGACAGGAAGGAGAATCTGTGTCTGTCATGAGCGACATAATAAAGAAGGGTAATTCTCATAATATACATGTGTATATATTCTCATGCCATGATATTGTGTATCTTTACATTACTGCCTGCTGCCTTTCCTGTTATATATATTTTTTCGGGTGGGGGTGCTGGATTGCAAAATCCCAAAAAGTAATTTTCCGAAAAGAAAAAAACATACATTTGTAAATTTTGGAGGGAAATGATTGTGAAATTGAAGCACTAAACTCATCATTTTTGCGTTGTGGGGGGGGGGAGTTAAGAGGGTGTCACCTTTTTAGTGCAGTCTTCCTTTTCTATCTGGGGGCATTTTTGGGCATACTGATCCATACTTGTAAATTCCCTTCTTTTTGACATTCAATAAATTCCTGGTACTGACCACTTTCGGAGAAACAGCTGATTAAGAGGAAGAAATAAAGATAAAAAGTACCCCTGTGAAGGAAATTAAGTACTTTATGCATACATAAAGCATTGCAAAACTGCACAGTTACTATGCTTCATAGATAAATGGAGAATATGCTCACGTACAAAGCACATTGACGGCCAGATTGACCTGCTGGGAAAAAAGTCATTCTAAACCTCCATGAAAGAACACTTCTTCTTTGGGAATTTAGCTGATAAGACATTGATAGTGCCATTCAGGAATTACCATTTCCCTTCCTATTAGATGATTCGTTGTCATCATCATCATCATCATTGCTCTCTGTTTCTCTGAGAAATGCTACCTTTTGGATAAGAATCATGTCCACTGTTTATCTTTATAAGGCTTTGAATGCCTGGGAACCCTGGGTATGGTTCTTCAAATATGTGAGCTCCTAGCCATCATTTTTGAAGGCTAATGACCCATAAGCTTCCTGAAACCTGCATCTACCGGCCTATAGTTTTTCTAAGCCTGTTTCTTCTTCCCCACAATCCATTGTTTTAAAAGAAATGCAGACCCTATGATTTTGTAAACATATGGGCTTCTGTGGTTTTGGAACATTAGCGATGGACTCAGTGTTTTACAAGAAGGGTCTTTGGATGCTGGTAAGCTATCATTTTCTTCCTTTCTTCTGGTGTGGTTATATTTCTGCTTTATGTATGCCAATTGGAGCGTGGTATCACTTTTTCATGTACTTTTTCCTGTTTGGGACTAGGTTGACCTTTTGAAGATAATATTGCACAAATAATGGGGCATGTACATGTCACAATTCTGAATATTTTTTTCTCTATAAGTTGGGAATGTGTGATATCAGTTAATTTCTGACAAGACAAGCAATGGGGTTCAGCTGCTTTTTTTTATTGTGGATGTATTGGTTCTAGTAAAGGTCCACCAGACTTGGGCGGCCACCAAGTTGGCTGCCCACCTGCTCAATCCCCTGGGCTGCCAGATACCTGGCTGCCCACCTGAGCAGGGTGGCCACAGGTCTGGCCGCCCAGTTCCCCTGGGCGGCCATCCTCGGCGGCCATCGACCTGGCCACTCACAGAACTCGACAGCCACCTCGTTGGCCGCCTTTTGTGGAGGTTTCCCAAACAGAACCTCGATTCGGGGATTCGAAACCACGCCCCGATCGCCTCACACGATGCGGAAACACTGGGGAACCTTTCCCTGCCATTCGTACCATCGGTAGCAACCATTTACACTACGGACCATTGCTCGGATTGCTCTAAATCCGCCCCTCAACCCCGAGCATGTTATTTTCCCCGAACAAGAAATAAACCCTTTCTCGCCCTTGAATTGGCTCAAAACGAAAGGGGAAACACTGAAGGGCTAGGAACCATCCCCCTACCTCTGAGGAAGATTTTACATGTCGAAAACGTCGGAACGCCGAATCTCGTGATCGAACCGCCGCCCCCACGCACGAACCCATGCCGCACCACCTCCCGATCTTGCCCCATGTCTCGCCGTCTCCCGTCGCCGTCGTCCGGCCACCTCGCCCCTCCACGCCCGCGGTCGGCCGCCAGTGGAGGGAAGGAGAGGAGGGAGAACTGAGGAGCGATAGGAGAGAAAATGAGGGGAGAGGGGGGTTTATTTATAGGTTTTTATTTTTTGAGGTTAAAATTTAGAAATTAGCAATTTTGTTCATTTTATCCCAAACAATCTCGAAAAATGTGTAACTCGCCCATCACGTCATGATGACTCCAAAATAATTTAATAATTATTATTTGGAGATCCGACGATCCATTATTCGAAACCCGAACACGCACAGAAACATGATCCGATATCCATGGATATTACACTCTGTGAGTAAGAGCAGCCAATAAATAGGTGGTCCAAGGTCTCATCCTTCTCTCCGTATAAGCAACAGGTTGGAGAAATGCTCGGAAGGAAAGGTAGCAACCTGTCCCGCGTGAGGAGCCTCCCATAGGAGATCCTCCAAATGAGAAGTTTTATCTTTTGGGGGGGTCCTAGGCTTTCACATATGAGAAGTTAGGCTGTGGCGAGCCCCTCCATCGGAGATAAAGGTAGAAGTTGATCTGACTGAGAAAGTGCGCTCAGGTCCCCACCTGCATGTCCACTCGCCCACTCTGTCTGGTTGTGGCGCGAAGTCCAGGAGGAAGCGAAGGAGGTCCTAAAACTACTCCATCTCCTCATGTTTGAGGTTCCTCTTGAATGTCGGTGTCCAAGTATCTCTTGACAGGTGGAAGTCGAAAACCTCAGAGACCAACCCTAATGGTGCTGTAGAACCTGCAAAGAGACTCGGGAAGGGAGCCTCCACAGTAAAATCGTCGCACCATCTGTCCTTCTAGAAAAGTTACCGATCACCTTTTCCTAGTTGGACTCAGACGCTGGATAGGAGCATGTCCCTGCAAGTCAAAATTCCACGCCAAATGGGAGAAGTGCGATATAGAGATGCTGGTGCCAAGTCTTAGACTCGTATCCTACCATTGTACCTCTGCCTGATAACCTGCACCCAAAGTCCATCTTCCCCCGTCCCTAGTCTCCACGGCCACTTTCACAAAAGAATCGAATTGAAGTCTTTAATTTTCTTTACCCTCACACCTCCCTTTTCCTTGCTTGCTGCCACTCTACCCCAGTTGATGTCGTGCCATTTCATGCACTTTTCTCCATTCCCGTGCTAAAAGAATCTTTCCTAAATGGACTCCACCTTCCTCACCACCGTTCTGAGGATCTTAACATGGAAAGGAAATAATGGGTAGGCTGTCCAACATCGATTTGCACAAAACCAGCCTACCCCCATAAGATAACAATCTAGCCTTCCAACCTGCCAGTCTAGCCTCGTATCTCTATATGGTTGCCAGTCGGAACAATGAAGAGCACCAGGTGACAGGGGGAATCCCGTACAGGGAATAGGGAAAACACCTATCTTACAACCCAAGATATGTGTCACCTTTTGAAGAGCCCTGTCCTCCATATTCAACCCTACAAATCTCTTGTTAAAATTGACCTTGAGGTGACTGACCTTCTCCAGCAATTCCAACAAAAGTCTGGCCACATAGAGCTGATGCTTATCCTCTGCAAGGAACAAGATAGTGTCATTCGCATGCTGTAAGTGTGTAATTGTTGGACCGCCTCTCAGCCAGGAAACCCTTGATCAGACCTGAAGCCAAGGCTCTCAACCATACCGTGCTCAAAATATGGGCTACGAACACAAAGAGGAGAGGAGACATCGGGTCTCCTTGGTGGAACCTACTCCCACTATGGAAGAAAGGAGCAAGGTTTGGCGTATCGTTCGTACTGGCCATACCGGTCAAGGAAGGCAGTATCGATGCCGGTACCAAAACTGATACGTACCGATTTCGGTATCGGTTTCGGCCGAAATCGATTGAAACCATTCAAAAAATTAAAAAAATAGTCAACCTGTCTAGTTTCGGCCGAAATCGTCCGGTTTCGAACCGAAACAGGTCAGTTTCGGCCGAAACCCTTAATGGTTTCGTCCTAAACCATTAAAAAAGTATTTTTTTAGGTTTCGGACCTCCTACAGTGAGAAAGTCCGGTTTCGGATCGGTATCCGCCGAAACCGATACTGCCAACCCTGATACCGGTTGCGGCCTGATACGATACAATACAATACAATATGATGGCGTGCCACCACGTGTCAAGAAGAAAGAAAGGAAAAAATATTGTCGGACTCAGAAAGATCTATTATAAATAAAATTATAATAAATCTTATGAAGACAGATTAGCTCAGTTGGTTAGAGTGTTGAGTTATATACACGAGGTTGCAGGTTCGAGACTTGCATGTGTCATTTTATTTTATTACTTTTTATTATTTTTTCTAATCTTGAAAAAATTTATTCACTTAACAGAAATGATTCGCTCACTTCTAAATTTTGATTAACAACCTTTACGACTCTTTTTTAAATATAATTTTAGATAACTATAATATATTTAATTAATAAAATATAATAAAAATAATTTAAACAGCACATATCCCAACACTATATAAAATAAATGAGTTGGAGATGAATAGTGTTGGGATATGTGATTTTTAAATTATTTTTATTAGTTTTTATTAATTAAATATATTATAATTATCTAAAATTATATTTAAAAAAGAGTCGTTAAGGTTGTTAATCAAAATTTAAAAGTGGCAAAATCGTTTAAAAATTTTCAATATTAGAAAAAATAATGAAAAATAAAAAGAAAAACGTGACCCATGCAAGTCTCGAACTTGCACCTTCACGCATATGACCCAACACTCCCAACCAACTAAGCTAATAATTCACATTATTATAAGATATAAAAAACATATTTAAACATATTTACAAATTGGACTGCTTGCGTGCCACGCACCGGCCGTGCTGGTCGCACGTTGGTACGGTCCAGCATGGTGCGCAACGTATCGGGTCGGTATGTAAAATCATGGGAAGGAGTCAGTTTCCCATTGATGAGGATAGCAAATGAGGCCGAGGAGATACAAGCACGAACTCATCTAGTCTATCTCTCCCCAAAATCCATCTTGTCAAGCACGTCAAGAAAGCAATGTCAATTGACCCTGTCTGTTGTAGACCTTTTCAAAGTCTAGCTTCAAGACCACCCCTTTCTTCCTCTAAGTCTTCATAGTATGAAAGCACCCATGAGCTACTAAGAAGGACATATCTTCATCGCAGAGGACCAACAGGACTCCCTCGATGACGATACAAATTCTCCTTGCCTTCGGGTTGGGGAAGGTTCCCCTTGTCTCTGACCACGATTGGAGGCAGAAAAGGGCTCTACCCGCCACAAGGAAGCCAGTCTCTACCAACCTCGACACCGATTCTTCTTCCCATCCAATCGCCAAGAACGTTGACTTCGACACCCGAGAGACCTCCCAGCAACCACCTGCGAACTCCACCAACCGTCGCCTGACTTCCTTAGCTTCGATGGGCTCTTCCAACGGGGAGACACCTAGACACCACTTCAGCCAGTCGATCCTGCCTTGCAAGAGCTCCGTTGAAAACACCCCTGCATTCAGCCATCTCTTGTTCGTGGGCCCCTTCGGTGGCAGATTACTCCTCACTACCTCGGTGAAAGAACGACGACTCCCGGAGCTACCACGAACTTCTGGGGGAGTCGGAACCTTACCCCTACAGAACAGCCTATATGGCCCCATTTGCCATAGCTGAAGCAGGTTGGCATCCGACCAACGGCAAGCCCCGCGGGGATGCGAGCTCCCCTGCTAGGAGCTAGCTCTGGTGATAGACCACCTTGTCAGGCCACGCCACTGAAATCCCAGAGCTTCTCAGGTAGTTGGAATGAAAACTTACATAAAAGCCCCCCTGAAGGGCATGATATTGCTAGTCCAACCATTCCAACTTTATTTAATAAATATTTATTGCCAAATATGTTTGTGTCAAAGCATATTACAACAATAATTGACATCAATATCTAAAATAAATACTATCCTTATTGGCTCACAAAGTAACTATTGGATAATATGAATATCTTTAAGGTGCCCCCCTTCTTAAAACTCATCTTACATCCCATCTACCGCTCCTTTTGAATCTGAAATTATTTTCTACGAGATTTATGAGATAACAAGCCTAGTATAATCCAAAAAATCTTCAATTTATGTGATTAATTCATTTCATAAAATATTTGACAAATACTTAATATATTGGTATAAAATAGCAAGAATATAATTTCAAGGAAGGTTCAAGGCTCATATCAAAGGTTAGTCAACAAGAATATTACGAATGTATATAATGATCGATGAGAAGGCTATTTGGCTATTGAACAATGTGCAATTAATACATTTAGATTAAAAGGAAGAACAAGATATCAATGCCAATTCATCATAAAGATGACAAGCAATAGTCAAGATTGTCTAGCAAATCAAATCGAGACAAGTGGTGCAATGTCTACACTGTTCAGGACTACCTCTTGTAGAACCCCTTGATCAAGAATTTTTAGAGAATCTCCTGCAACACCCTAAGATCAAGAAACTCCTAAGGGGAATTCCCTAGCGAGAAGTTCTATAAAAGGATCGGAGGAGAAATCCCAAGCGACAGTCTGCAAAATGATCATTAAACTTCTGTAGGTACACGTACTTTTTGGGATGCTCCTTCCAAGCCTAAATCGATCCCAATGGCACTGGCATTGAGAAGTCATAGACCTTAAAGGTCTCAAGCAATCATGTTGTGCTAGACTAAACAATAGGTACGAAATCAATTTTATATTTAGGTCTAGTGGAAAAAATTACCATTTCAATGGAATATTAACAATATCGAGGTTTTATTCTCTATAGAGGATGACAGAGGAATAGATACAAGGATCATTTATTGGTATGATTCTATTTTTTCCACTCAATTTATTCTATGGCTTTTAGGTTTTATTAATTGGAATAGATATATTATGTAAACATTTGTAATTATATGATTTTACATATTTATTATTATATTGTTTTTTTAGAATAAATCAATGAAGGAAGAATCGTATAGGATCGGTCGGGATCAGCCAATCCGATCCATTTTAGGCCCAACCGATTCCTTGGATCTCGATTCTCAGAGAGAGTGGGCGGGTGCGGGTGTTTCGGACAGAGATCTGACTGGATCGGCCGATCTAGTTTGATCCCAAGAACCATGTGACCCAGCTCTCCCCAATCGGCCGATCGATGCTGCAGAGTGGGTTTAAAAAAGGGAAAAAATAGAGAGAGATAGAGAGAGAAGAAGAAGAAGAAGAAGAATCAGAGAAGTAGTAGCAGTAGAAGAAGACTCACCTGTGAGTGCCGCTGATGTCATCACCGCCGACGCCGTCACTGGCTCACTGCTCTTGTTGTCGCTGCTGCTGAAGCCATAGTTGTCGCTGCATCCTCCTCAGAAGGGAAGAGCCACCACCTCATTGAAACAGGATTGGGGTTTTGACTTTTGAGAACAGTCTTCTTAGAAGTTGGTGCGGGGGGGGGGGGGGGTGAAATTGTATGTAAACCCTTTCACATTGGTTCGAAAACATTTTAACCCTTTCATTTTTAAAAAAAAGAGGAATTATTGGATCAGATGGGGATCAGATTTGGATTGCCCGATTTGGCCGATCCAGATCGGATTTGGGCAGGGCGATCCGAACCCAATCCCTGAGTTTTCACACCTTGGAATAAATGTTAACCATAATAGAAATTAAAGCCAATCATAAACTTATAAGCATGCTAATAATTTTGATTTGACTTTATACATTGTTCTACCATAATATATATTTTCCTTTGTCAACAATATATTTATGGGTTGTGTTCAATACTAATCAAGTCACGATTATAGTTTGTTATAGTGATTAAATTTTGTAAGAAATATCTAGTAAGATTGCAAGCATAAACTATAGTATATTCAGCAAGAAAAAAATCATGGGAACATTAATATGCATTTATTTATGGGGACAATATCAATCAAGATTATATACATCTTAATTATATTGATTAGAAGTTGTCTTATCACTGAATTGGTATATTGCCTTGTGTTTATGACAATTACATGTGATGGAGATTAATTTTCTCAAAGTTTACTTTAAGGAGAAGGAACCCTCCTTAAAATAAATGGCGATTCTTTCTTTAGCGATTAGAAACCCATGCACGATCAGAATTCGGATGTCACTTAATAATAAATACCAAATCCTTGTGCACCACAAGACTTGTGAGACCACACAGAAGGAACTGTGTTACAAATTCTTGCTAACTCCTTCTAGCTTCTTGGCTAAGAGTCTCTCTCTCTCTCTCTCTCTCTCTCTCTCTCTCTTATCTCCCTTGTTTTTCTTCCACCCTTCTCAACTAAGGTTGGGAATTTGCGATGAGAGTAGATGCACCATATGTGCCTCTCTTGAATTGGTACGTCTTCTATAAACCATCCATCACAAAAGTTTCTTGAGAATGACATATGCAACATCTCTTGTTTAAACTCAGATTTTAGTAAAGTTTAACTTTTCAAACCTCTCAGACCCTTGGATTCGAAGGTTTGTTTTAAATATGGACTTTGTCTTCTCAATAAGATACACACAATTCAACCTATTAATTATAGGTTTGTCTTTGATATTAGATTATCTAACAGGGAGAGGGTCCTTGAATTGATATTAGATTCCGAAGGGTCCTACTACCCTTCGGAATGTTATCATGGCCAAATAAGTTTATTTGAATTTGGTCTATCAATTCAAGGACCCTCTCCCTGTTAGGTAATCTAATATCAAAGACAAACCTATAATTAATAGGTTGAATTGTGTGTATCTTATTGAGAAGACAAAGTCCATATTTAAAACAAACCTTCGAATCCAAGGGTCTGAGAGGTTTGAAAAGTTAAACTTTACTAAAATCTGAGTTTAAACAAGAGATGTTGCATATGTCATTCTCAAGAATTCATGTGGGAGATAACATTCCGAAGAGTAGTAGTTTTCGATACTTAGGGTCTATCATACAAGAGAATGAAGAGATTTATGACGACGTTACACATAGGATTAAGGCAGGCTGGTTAAGATGGAGAAGCGCATCAGGAGTCCTTTGTGATCGTCGTATGCCTGTGAAACTCAAAGGGAGATTTTATAGAACGGCTGTGAGACCTGTTTTGTTATATGGTACCGAGTGTTGGGCAGTACGAAAGGAACACATTCACAAAATGTATAGCAGAGATGAGGATGTAGAGATGGATGTGTGGTAAGATTAAGAAAAACAAGATTAGAAATGAGCGTATCCGTAAGGACTTAGGGATAGCCCCAATTGATAGTAAAATGAGAGAAAATAGACTCAGGTGGTTTGGACATCTGTTTCGTCGTCCTAACTTAGCGCCGGTTAAAAGATGTGATCGAATCTTAGTGGATGCTAGTAAAAGAGCTCGAGGAAGGGCTAAAATGAGATGGTGCGATGTTATTAGGAATGACATTAGTTTCTTGGGTTTAAATATGAATATAGCATTTGATAGAAACCTTTGGCGGAACAAGATTCATGTAGTCGACCCCAAATAATTGGGATAAGGCTCTGATGATGATGATGATATGTGGTCGGATTATTAGACATTTTGTCTGATTAATTTAATTGTTTCTGAAATTTTTTGGTTCAACTGTATCTTACATTCCTCACTTAAAAAAAAACTGTATCTTACATTCCTGAATTGTAGAAGCACTTTGGTATTCGTTTATTTCTTATTGCTTTCTGAACTCTGAGATGGCTTTAGTAGAATGTAGATCACATTTATTTATCTTATTTCAATCTCGACAGTCTACAAGTTTTCACCCATTTGTCTTTTCTTTTGCTTCTGCTGTATTTCAGCTCCTCCCAGGGTGAGCAATTTGAAAATAGTTGGAGATCTAAGAGAGGGGAATAAAGTGACTGTAACTGCTATTGTCACTGGGGGAACTGAGGGATCTAGCAGAGTCCAATGGTTTAAAACAAGTTTACCGAAGTTTGAGGGTGAGAGCAGTCTTGAAGCAATGAGCACATCCAAAATTGCAAAGGTAGGCTGGTGTGTGTGTGTGTGCACTGATTCTTTTCATTTGTGCTTCGAAACATAATTTTTGATCTTGTGCTGCATCTTTTCCCTTGTATGTCTTTTTGTTCAGGCCATAATTGCTTTCTTCAGTTTTCAACTTATACTGCTGAATTAATATGACTTTGTAGGCTTTTCGAGTACCTCTAGGGGCTGTCGGGCACTACATCGTGGCTAAGTTTACACCTATTGCCCCGGATGGTGAATCTGGGGAACCAGCATATGTTGTTTCTGAGAAGGCTGTTGAAAGTAAGTATTTGTTAGTAATACCATAGGCAATGTTAGTTTTTGTTGTATGCTTTGATACTGCACTAGCTAATTGGTTTCTCTGTTTTTCTTTTATGATGAGGTACTTAGGCAATGAAAATTTGGGTGAAACCAGATAGTTGGGTACCACGTGAGCCTGCTTACTAGATTGTGCTATTTTCCCATTAAAGCACACTCACCGGATAGATGTTGTCAGGAGCAAAGGGGTTGAATTAGGAGTGCCTAAATGTAGACAGTCGATTATTTTGACTGACTGTGATGGCACATATCTACCAAGAAACAAATTTTACAAATAATTATACCATTGAAAATTCTTGTCTGGCTACTGCATGTGACCGGCAGAAAAATGGCTGTCCATGTTATGATAATCCAGAACAGTGTGGCTCGATTGGACTTGGACATGCTTTTGCAGCAACTGATAATTGAAATCTCTCTTGATTTTTCTCTCCTTTCCACGGGGAATGTTGTTGCCACTCTGCATATAATGTTAATCTAAATCATTTGAAGGATGAACAGAATCTACATGGAAGGTGCTTAGTTGGAATGGCGACTCAAATTTATACTTGGATATCTCGTGTTCTCCTGTGACACCCAACTCCATATCCCACTAGGGCTTCACATGGCTTGGAGAATACCTCCAAATGTCCATGGACTTCATCCTATCCCAATCTGGTGCAGGTTGAGGGTGTTTTAGAAGCTTTCCTTTGCATATCTGAGCTTTGTTGGCATGCCCCCTTGGGAAGGGGTGGCCCAAGTATATCCTGGTGAGGTGCAATGGGAGTTTCTCCTCCTCATTAAAGCACCTTCAAGAAAAGATTTACATATTAAAACCCTGTGTAGGGTCATTTGAGTTTGACAAAGTTTTTGATTTGGAAAAATATAAATGCATTGTGCCACTGTATTTTTAATATAAAAACAAGTGAATGTACAAATATAGTGTCAATATGATTACAAAAATCCTTATATGCAAAGAAGACACAACCTCACCAAGATGATGGACTGTATGTGTGACAACACGAACACCCCCCCCCCCCCCCCCAAAACCCAAAAGAGGAAGTGGAGGGGAAAATAAGTCAAAATAGAAGAATGTTGTCCCTTTCCACACCTTAAGAGTGTGGCCATTTAGTACATGGTTGCAAATAAAAGAACAAACCCTCTATCATGGCCTACTTTCCCTCCTATGTTCTTCTGTTTCTCTTCCCCCATATGTCCCAAGGTATCCCATGCAAAAGAATCCGCCACATTATGCGATCACCCTTGCAAGCTCATGTTTGGTTCTACATCAAAAGAAGCTTTTCCACTCACCACTGACATGGAGGACACCTGTTCTTTGGAAGACCTGCAACCATATGTCCTTGGTGAAAGATCAGCTAGCAAAAAATGTAGTCCATCATCTCCTCCTTTCCACATAGACTACATTTTATCCTGATGTTGACCATAAACTATGATATCATGAAAAATCAGCTGCTAGAGATCCTCGATACTAAGATCTTCCATCTCAAATGAGTCATAGGAAGCCAAACTTGGGGACCTTATTGGATGTCAAGATCCTCACATGAAGGGGACCGGCATCCACCTATATGCTGATGATCAAAGGAAATTTGGTCACAACTAAAATTGGATCTGAAGAGATACTGTAAACCTGTGGGCTTATTTACCCTGAAAGTCTTTCATGGTATCACCTGTTCCTCCAAAGTGGATCACCTGACTGTTATTGAGGATGACCTTTATATCCAGGTACGCCACATCTCTAGGTTCAAGGATGCATTGCCATAAAAGGGCATATTGCTTGAAGCACCTGGCCATAAATCTCATCTTCAGATCTTTTGTAGAGCTTCTATTGAACCACTCCTAACTACAGCCAGTGGCCTTACATGCCTAACTTCCAAAGCGATTTGCTGAAGAAGACCAAGCTGAAGCCATTGATAACCTATGTTCCCCTTGCTTCTACAAATTCTCCTCCAATTGATGTTACAACACCATCTATATCTGTCAATATATTCTAATATTTCGACAGAATCTCCTGTAAGAGCCAACAGGGACAGTCTCTCCTATGTACCAGCTGTGCTATATTTTGGTCTTGTAAACGAGGAAGGTTCCATGTACAGAGTACAGCCTGTCTTGTATTTGTACATGTACTTGCTGAATATGGCACAGATCAGAAGATGAATGTAAGTAGCCTGCGCTTACAGCTTAGGCAGGCAATTTTCGTCCTCCTCTCTCTCTCTCTCTCTCTCTCCCCTGTTTTGTCAATACGAAATCCTGTTTCCATATCAAAGGAACTTGCACTGAATACTATTCAAGTTGGCCATCATGTTTAGTATCCTGAAAAGGGAACAAATAATAGAAGGCAGGCTGGAAAGCACTGAGCTGTGAAGGACCAACATCCCTCTGAAGGAGAGAAGCCTCCCCTTCCACCCAGCTGGTGTGCTCCCAAACTTTTGAGCAATCTTCCCCCACCCACTGTGGTGTAACATTCCCATGGATACAGGCAGGGCTATGTATGCCAGGGAAAGCATCCTACCTCACATCCCAGGATCACAGTGGCCTGTCTAACCTTCCTTCCAATCTACTGTCCCTGGACCTTTTGTTCCAGTAGATCTCTTCTTTGAGTAGAATATTCCTCACTCAAGCCTTTCCCTGTGTTGTCTATCTTCTTTATATAGCAACTTAGCCTCTTTCAGAGAGTCTGGCTTTTGAGTTTCTCCAAAAACAGTCCCTCGTTTCTTTCCCTGGTAGGATCCTCCCCCCTCCTCTCAGATGGTGGCTATCCCAATTAAATCATCTTTCTAACAAATCCTCGCTGTTGCTTACTTTTCTGAGGTTGATTTAGAATGCACGTTCTTAGTAGGTCCTTGAAGCCCTTGTCCCTCAACTAGCATCTTTCCATGATGAAGATTGGTCTTTTCCTTAGTCCTGAATATGCTATTGACCTTCAGAAGAATTGGCTTATGATTAGACACTGGCCTTGCCAAGCATGTAGCTTCTAGCCTAGGATAATGATCCTCCCACTCAACGAGGACCAAGAACCTGCCCAATTTTGAACATCACATGTTTTCCTTGAGATGAGATCATGAGACCAAATAAAGAGTTAGGTGTACACATGTCAATCAATGCTACCCCAATGATGAACCCATTGAGCTCCTCTCTCCATTATATCTGGCCTCTCTGTGGTTTCCTCCATCTTAGGAAACATCAACGAAGGTCACGATGTACATAGTTTGAGTATCATGATCCTTGGTTAACATCAAGTAACTCATCCTAAATGACCTTACCCACCCTAGTTTGTGGACCATAAATGCTACTGAAGTTCCACACAAGGCTATTTAATGCGTTTTGAAAGGTTAGGAAAGTAGCATGTCTCTCGACCTTTTGTATATCTATCACCTCACTGGTGATATACTCTATTATGACTTATGAGTCAATCCATCTCGTGTGAGGTATTGTTTGCTGTGGACCGAGTTCACATGGTTTTGTCTCCAAAAGGCTTCTCACGAGTTATGGATCGAAGCTCTATATAGATAATCTACTAGCTTTCTCTCACTTTTTGATATGAGACTAGTTTGGTTCATCCTTGCCCTAACTCCCAGACATAATGGTGGCTCTACACGATGGTGGCTCTATACTAGCATGCATATACTTCCATGGCCGGGCAGCCCTTTCCTATAGGTAGCTGTTGAACTCGGAAAAATTTCCTCGGGTCGATGCATAAATAAACAAATGCTAACCCTAAAACTGGCGCAAAACTGGTATAAAACCAGCCCTTTATGTGTATAAATGATACACAAATCTGATACATTCGATATATGGAAATTCATGCGCAAATGTTGCGTGTTTTGCGTGTGCGGAATTGTGTCGAACACGTGGCAGGTGGCAAAAATAATGTACCTGTCACGAGATTTCTGCGGTGTTTCAGCGAGAGAACAAATTTTCCGTGCATGCGGGAGTCCCTTGGAATGCTCCGGATCATGGTCCCGGCAGATCAGAATCCTCCCACAGCAAGTCGGCCATGTCAAGAAAAAAGACAAAAAACACAAACGCTTCACATGGGCGGTCTGTGGAAAAAGCCAATAAAAAACCCCAGCGTAGCGCTTTTATAACTGCTCAAGTCCGGCCGGGTAAGGAGGGTTGCAGCTCCCACCTTCTCTCTCCTCTTTCCCTCCTCCACTCTTCTGCGCAGGGAACCAGGTCCCCACCTTCTCACTCCTCTTTCCCTCCCACTTTCTCTCTCCTCTTCCCCCCTCCTCTCTGCTGCGCAAGAAAGAGGCCTGCTCCCTCTTTCTCACTCTTGCCGGGTAAGAGGGCTGAGTTCCCTCCTCTCTCCTGCGCAAGGAGGTTGTGTCCTCTGTCCTGTGGGCAGAACAAAGTCTCACCTTCTACCTCCTCTTTCGCTCCTCTCCTGCACAATACCTCCCACCTTCTCTCTCCTGTGCAATACCTCCCATCTTCTCTCTCCTATGGGAAGAACAAAGTCCCACATTGTTTCTCCTGCTGGACAGAAGAGGAAGTCCGTGGTCTCCTCTCTCCTCCTTCCTTACCTGGGGAGGTGAGAGGGGGAGAGTGGGGTCCCCCACCTCCAGCCACCACCTTCTCTCTCCTCTTTCTTTCTCCTCACCTTCTCTTCTACGGACTCCTTTCTTATCCTGGGGAGGTGAGAGGGGCAGACTGGTGCCCACCATTTTCAGCTGCCACCTTCTCTCTCCTCTCTCTCTCCAGCCGCACACCATTCCCCTCCTCTCTCCGGCACACAAAGGATGAGCCTGGTCATTATCTCTCCTCCTTTCTTACCCGGGGGACTTGGGGGGTAATCAATGTTACCCAGGGGGGTTGAGGTGTTTACCTCCGGGTAAGGCCTCTCAAACACCTATAAATAGGAGGGCTTGGGGTAACTCAATGGCAAGTGCTGGACAAGAAGGCTTGTGGTTGTGTGTGCTTTAAAAAAGAAAAGAAGACAAGGTATTGCATATGTAGCCCTGTCCATGTGCAGTGTGTAAATCTGAAAATTAGAAATTATGTCAATGTCCCTGTTCTAGGCATTTTCTGAAAATCAGAAATTATGTAAATGTCCTTGTTCTGGGTATTTTTTGAAAATCAGAAATTTTGTAAATGTCCCAGTTCTGGGCATTTTCTAAAAATAAAAAATTATGTAAATGCCCCTGTTTTGTGTGGTTTTTAAAATTAAGAATTGCATATATATCCTTATCATGTCTGTTTGATAAACAGAAATCAGAAAAAGGACATTGCACGTACGCCCCTTTGTTTATTTTCTTAAATCTTCACAAGCACCTTAATCTAAGGCATAATGTGGATCGTGATGATATTTCAATGTAACAGGTGGATCGTGATGATATTCCGATCCAATGGTTGGATCTTGATCGCAAGCAGATCCGACAGCTGATCTTGATCAAGATCCGACAGGCCGATCGTGATGAAAGTCAATGCTAACGGTTAGATCTGGACTAGGAACAAATCCAATGGTGCGATCTTGACAAAAAAATCCAATGATCCGATCTCGACCCAAAGTCAAACCTAACATTTAGAAATAAATTCAATGGTCCGATCTTGACCAAAGTCAGATCTAATGGTTATATCTTGACCAAGAGTAAATCCAACAGTCTATTCTTGACCTAAAGTTAATCCAACGGTCAGATCTTGATCCGAAACAAAACCAACAGTCAAATCTTGACCTAAAGTCAATCTAATGGTCAGATCTCGATCCGGAATAAATCCAACGGTGATCGGAAGTAAATCCAACAGTCAGATTTTGACCAAAAACAAATTCAATAATCCGATTGGGATCGTACGTAAGTTCAAAGGTCTGATCACATAACGAGGGCCGACTGCATGTCCTTGAAAGACCGATTATAATGTATATTACACAGATTCAAGCAATGAAAGTTGTCAATGTTCCTAGAAGCGTATATCTCGGATGAATGATCTCCACATCATGCCCATTAGATAAAGGTCACAATATCACAACGATATTCTTAAAGGTTTAAGGGGTTTTCTTTGACAGTTAGTCAAAGGTGTTCCAATTTTAAGTCGATGTAACTTAACACTAGCTACAGTTGGTGGTGAAAGGTCCAGCACCCGAACTCAAATCGTTTGATAAATCTAAAAGAGCAGAATTAATTGTGCACAAGCTAATAAACTAACGGAACAATTTATCTCATATTTTCTTTTATTAGCAAAAACACTTGCATCTTTATTCACCTAATTTTTATCTATTTTTCATTCCGCAGTTCAACAATAGCTCTTTCCTATTACTCCACTCATGATTGGGTATAGTATAGGGAACTAATCTACTTCATCCCTACCCCAGCCCCCAAGCACAATGGCTGTTCCCTACTGTGGTGGTTCCACAATTACACATAAGCTCTTGTAGTCAGAAAGCCCTTTCCTATATATATATAGCCCGCTCGTACTACTTGACTCATGACTGGGTCACTGCAAGCCTGCAAGTTCCTCCTAGTTCATCCTAGAACAAGCCTACATTGTACTATGTAGGCCTTGCTCTGTTACCATATTGTCACAACCTTATTCATCCTTTCTTGAGGAATTTTTTGCTTTGGACTAAGTCTCCACAATTTTGTCCCCAAAAAGGCACTTGACAAGTTTTGGATCCAAGCATTATATATATAGCCCAACAATTTTTTCTTACATTCCAATATGGGACTAACTTGATTCATCCCTGCTTGCCCTAGACCCCAGACATACTGGTAGATCCTGCTATGCGGCTCCCCATTGGCATGCATATGCACCTTCGCCTAGGTAGCCCTTTCCCACTGGTACTCTCTCCTACTACTCAGCTGATGACTGGGTCACTACATACACATTCTAGAGGATCATGATGCCACCAAATATTCCTATAGAGAGGCTACCCTTGTGTATAGTCTGGGTCTTTTTAACCTTAACCCCCCCAATCACCTCTTTCACTGCGATTCTCTTTTCCTTCCTTTACAAATCCCTAACATTCTAAGGAGTAATTCTCATCTTACCTGCTGTAATTGATCACCCCACAATGTTCACATGACACCCACCCTTCAAGGCTGATTTCCTCCCCTTACCACCACTGACTACTCCCAACAGCTGCCCCTTTTTGATCTTCCAAAATAGCTCCTTACTTTTATGTCCAACCCAGAAAAGACATGCTGACCTCCGCCAGCTTGTGAACCTGATCCTCAGGTTTTCTCTCCACCCCTCCATAATTTTCTTTATTTCTTCCACCTGCAGTCCCATGTGGCTCTAGTCTTTTCTTCCCCCAGCGCCTTCAGTTCTCCTCAAATGCCCTGTTTCTCTCCTTACCTTCCTCTTCTTCAGCTTCCTTCTTTACTGAACCTTCTCCTAACAGATGCCTCCTTGTTTCATTTTCAAGAGGCACTAATTGCTTTCTGGAGGATAAGGTGGAAGGCATGACAGATCCTCCCCAACCTTGGAAAAATATGGATCCCAGCCCTAAGGGGGACTAAGTTGGTCATGTAGCCCCAACTATTGTCTGGTTGCACTGCTGTGCACAAGTAGAAGGGAGGACTTACAGCTCCCTAGGAGCCCTTTGTTCTTATACAAACCTCAACAGTGGTCTGAGGACAGCGATGAGACATTTTCAAAGGTGACTCTGCCACCAACCTCCTGGCATTTGCACTATGCTTTACCACACCTGGAAGATCCCAGATCATCTGTCTGGATCAATATGTAAGGAACTGGGCAGGGGATCAAGAGATTCGACGGAATAAATTTTTTTCCCAGCCATGTTGATGCTTGTTCTGATTTCTGACAGTTTCCTACAAGAGGGGATCTGATCTTTATCTCTGCGATGCGTGGATTGCAGCAAAGCAGAAAGAGAACCCTCATGGAGGTCGCGAATTGCACAGGCGCCCAGTCTCTAGCGGTATTTGCACAGGTGTGAACGACGGAGTTCTTCTGGCGTAGCGCTCTGCGAATGATCTCCTTCTCGGCAGAGCCCCGACAGCTTCTCAACACTTGAGACAGAGCAGAGAGGAGAGAGGAGGGGGCACTGGGCTGAGAGAGAGAGAAGAGAGGGAGCGGCCTTTGGGTAGCCCTGGATGCTTGGCCTAGGTTTTCTCCCATGCAGTGTATTTATAGAGACTGCCTGGAGTTTTTCACAAAAACTCTCCTAAGCTTATAATTGTATCTGTCATCCATAACCTTAATGTGTGAGTCTCTAGATCCAGTGTCAGTTTGGTTTTAGGCCCATTAAACATAAGAACTCTTTCTTAGCTTAGTCATGTTAACTCTTAACACGGAATTAGTTGTTTAATCATGTCATCATTTAAATTATTAACTCATCATCTTATGATGGATAATCAACTCTTGATTATTTTTTATTGGGTTTTCAGGTCACAAAAAGCACTAAGCAACATTTCGTGACCCCAGAAGACAAAGGGGTTCAACAACCCACCCATAGATCTTTCCGTTCACAGTTACCACACAGTTATAGTCCTTCATTCACGCAATGACATTGCCATAATTAAGGGTATGGTGATACTATCAAACCCTCGTATCCTTTATTGCCTGATGAATCTCGTACGTTTTGGTCTTGTTAAAAAACTATTTTCCCAATAAACCATGCAACTCTCGCCAGAGATTTCTTGAGTACTGTTCATATGACATTCTCCTTCTATCTATATCAGAGAGTGAATGATCCACTATTGTCACTCAATTCCCTTTGCATGGATTCCACTATATCCAAAGCTCGAGCTATCATGACTTATGGTTAAAGTCCCCATATCTAGGATTAAAACCTAGCAGTTCTCGTGCAAGGTGTCCTTGATTACTAATGTCTAAGGACCAACTGTGTTACTATGTCCTAAGAATCTTTTGGTTGATAGTTAAATATACTTATCATCTAGAGATTCTTCATCGAATCAGTTAAGTGAACTCATTCTCCAATGAGCACTTACATGTTAGTCTTAGTATTTTCACACTAGTGACTATGAGATCAATCACTCTTAGCATATGAGCAGACACAAATTGTACTGGTCTATCCAAATACTTGTTGTTCTTTTCAAGTATTCTACGACCAAGAACATTCTAAACTTATGTTTAAAGAAGATTGGCCTTATTATTGTAATCTCATTGTAATTCAATTTTCATTGCATAAGTTTATGGACTTCATCATAAACTGTACAATCGCAAAGCACGAATATAATGAATATAACTGTCATATATATAAATTCGAATAAGAATGTACAGAAAGTGTTCCATCATATCTCATATGATTGGCTTGAAGGACACACTTTAACACCCTATGACTCAATCATGACTAGCATGGGTTGATTTTGTCCTCGCCCTTGTGGAAGAGGAGCTGGAGAACCTGCAGCAGCATCACCTTGCCCTGCACATTTGGGCGAGAGAAAGGTCAATGCAAGGCACCGTTTGGCGCTAGTGGGTCCAACGGGACTGATATGCCAGGGGTCATGATGGTTATCTGGCATTCATTGACTATGCATTAAATCTTGCTTGATCACTATGGGTGGGCTGATACAGATTGCCTTCGGAGGTTCCAGGATCCTAAAAATGTTTATGTTATGATTGTGGATTTTTCATGGAATTGTCCTCTCAACTGTTTATTTTGTGTCATAATTTGATGACATGTCATATTTAGGCATCTGCCGTGTCTTCTTCAGCTTTGGGATCTTGTTGGAATATTAAGAAGGCCATAATGCCCTAACTTGTTTCTAATTCTTTGCAGCTTTGCCCCCTAGCCTAAATTTTTTGTCAGTGACCGGTGATTATTATGAGGGTGAAATGTTAACAGCATCATATGGATACATTGGTGGTCATGAGGGCAAAAGTTTGTACACTTGGTACCTCCACGAGGTATGTATTCTTCTCTCTTTATTATGCAAAAGCTGAATGCTCAAAAAGTTCATCAATGTCCTTTATTGATATAGAGTTAATTGTTATAGAGGAGACACCTGAAGACAAATTTACCTTGTTTTGCTCTTTGCTAACTGATGAGTATTTATATCACACTATTGAAGATTCTGACCATGGTGTTCTGCAGAATGAAACTGATGCAGGTGCCCTGATATCAGAGGCATCTGGTTTTCTACAGTACCGCATACCAAAGGATGCTATAGGAAAGTTTGTTTCGTTCAAATGCACTCCCATACGAGATGATGGCACTGTTGGTGAACCGAGAACGTGCTTGGGGTTGGATCGAGTTCGGCCCGGTGATTATTTATCTTGGCAACCCAAAAGAATCAATTGTCGCTTGTGAGATACATCATCTTTCATGCTGTTAAGTTTTTTCCCCCTACCTGCAGGAAGTCCGAAATTGCTTTCACTGCACATAATCGGTGAGGCTGTTGAAGGAACAACACTGCAGGCTGATAAGAAGTACTGGGGTGGTGAAGAGGGCAATTCAGTTTTTCATTGGTTCCTGGTAAATCTTAATATTCTGCTTCATGATTATATTTCTTTTTGATTTCACATTTGCGCTATTTTCTTGGTTGTCCATCCTTTTCTAAGCTTTGACTGTATTTTGAGTGGCATTTTGCAGACTAGCTCGGATGGAATGCAAACTGAAATTAATGGTGTAACAGCTGCATCGTATACACTATCAACTGATGAAATTGGCTTTATGGTATCCGTTTCCTGTGAACCTATTAGGAGTGATGGGGCTCATGGTCCAACTGTTCTTTCAGAACAGGTTGGGCCTGTCTTACCAGGTTTGTAGTCAATTCTTCTATTTTTTGAATGAACTTAATTAGTTACATAATGTAATGTGGGTTTAAATACTTGGGAAAAAATTTCTTTTGCAAGTCTTCGAATTTGAGCCTCTTTCCATTGAAATAGGACTGCTGCAGGTTCAACTGGTGATTCCTTTCTGTTTTTTTATAATTTCTGAAACTAGGATTGGAATGGCTGGTCCTAACTTTCAAATGGCCAAACATCTCCTTTTCCTGTAGTTTTAAACTTCTTTTGCTGAAATTGGATGGTGCCATTCATTAAAGGTTTGTTCACTCGTTTGGTCTGGCATAAAGCACCACAATACACCATACAAGATCACAAAAAAATGCATTTGATGGTGTTTAACAGCTTTTTGCATCAAAAGAAATGACCCTAAATCTAAAATAAAATTGGTCAGCTCTATGTAAATGGAAAGAAGGACTTGCACCACCCAAGATATAACACATTGTCTAAACCACCAAGAAATGCTCCCAGCTGATCCTTGGTCTTGCTCTTGCTTCCAAAGATTCGGTCCTTTCTTTCCACAAATTGCCATGCGGTGACATGGAGGTACAACCATCATTGTGCCTCTCAGCTCTAGAGCTCCACAGCCATGTCCATGCAGCATGTAAACTTTACACAGTGATTGTGGATCTCCAAACCATCTCCAATTTCCAAAATAATAGCCCCGAAATGGACTTTGAGGAAGGGGATTCCAAGAGAAGATTGTTTAGTTTTGCTTTTGGAGGCTCATGTTAGGAATGAGTAGTTCTTATCCCCTTAAGAAGTTGGCAAGCGATCACAAGTGGTGGATAGTTTTGGCATGGGCATCTCTCAAATTGAAGATTTTCACATCTAAGAGGATGCAGGGGGACAAAATATACCTGTGGAAGTGCATCCTCAGCCTCCATCTGAAATCGGCTCGTAAGTGGGATATATCTCTATCCTCTATCACCTCCACTTCCAAGCATCACTAGTATTCAGCTGTGGTGAATGATCCTGCACAAAAGTCGATAATCCATTAGGTCATTTATCACTTCCTGGTTCATTCTGAACGTAAATGCTCAACATCCACCAAGGGAGGGAAAGGGCATCCTCTAGCGCCAGTGCTTCTCTCTCTCGACTTTTCTAGAGAGAGAGGCTCTGAGGAAATTGTGTAAGGGGGATGGAGTGGGCGACTAGGCGAACCGTGTCCCCTTGCGAGGCGGTGGCCCTCGCCGGACAGTCCCTGGCATGTCATTCTCCAAGGTAGAGCGAGGGGGCGCAGCCGAGGTGGAGCGACGAGATCACGGGGGCATTGGTCATCAGGGGCAGATCGGCTATGAGTGGAGGCGGACCTGTTTGCTTTCGCTGCGGGCACAGAGGCCACCTGCAACGGTCTTATAGAGTCGAAGCCTGCAACCTACGTAGAGGCTGTGAAGAGGGGGAAGCTGGAGCTGTAGTCCCACCGGGGTGGAAGGGAAGCTGTCGACATCGGATGTCTCTCCTCGGAGAATATGGCGGGCTGGGTGGAGTGGCTAGAGAGGTATGTGTGGATCTCATCTCTGCAAGGTGGGATGGAGGCTGAGTTGTCTAGGGAGGTACTCAACGATAGGTGGGTGATAGGGGTTTTTTGGGAGGTGAGGCGTATCCACAAGGATGCCCTTCTGGCCATCGCCTCCTGCACAGGAGCGAAGGCCGACGACGGTGACCCACGTCGGCGGCACCCGTAATAGCTGGCGAGAGTCCTTGCAGCTCCGCATGGCACCCTCGGCAGCAAGAGGCTGTAATGGCAGCTAGGGGGGTACCTACCCCGGGGGAGGCAGACTAAGTGAACAGGTGAAACTGGCAGGCGCTTGAGCCAGCAGGAGGCTCCCCAGTCCCATCCGATGATGCTGACAGCTGGAGCAGGAATGCGGAGGATTTGCACACTAATGTGGCCGGCTACCTGTCTTGAGGCTGGTGGATGTAGCCAGCACCCTCGTCCACGAGGGGGGGGGGTTCCAGAGCCAGGGCTTCCATGAGAGGGGGGGGGTTCCAGAGCCAGGGCTTCCATGAGAGGGGGGGGGGGGGGGGCTAGCCTGCCCCTCGACAGGCATTGCTGCCAGATGAAGAACCTGAGGCCGCTTCATACAACATTCTACCGTGTGGCTCAGAGGTGATGTAGGTGATGAGGATCTTTAGTCTGATGGGGAGAAGGTGTTTTCAGAAGGGGAGGAGGTCATCCTAGAGACACTGTGAGGGGGGAAGGTGAGGGAAGGAGAGCTGTTAGAGGGGGATGACCGGTCTTGTAAGGGGAGTCTAGGAAGGGAGGAGATGGAGTTAGTGGGGGTGATAGAGAGGCTGACGGCAGCACAGGTGAAGGAGCTTGCAGATAAAGTGGTATCTCCTTTGTAGGGCTGGAGAAGGATTTGAAGGGGTATTCACCAAAGTCCAGAAGAGTGGGAGATTTAGTATGGCGAGGGAGACCAAGGGTCGGGGGAAATCTCAGAAGAGGGGGGAAGGGGAGAGATGGGAAGAGGAGAGGGACATCCCATTGCCCTTATGAGGATTGCCTCTTGGAATGTGAGGGGGATATTGGGAGGGGGGGGGGAGAAGGGAAGGGCTGTGAAGGAGTTAGTGAGGAGATAGCAAGATTGATATCTTGTGTTTGCAAGAAACAAAATTTGATGGGGAGGGAGAGTATATTATGAGGGAGATTGGGGGAGCCAGACCAGTGAGGGCTGGGTGGTATTATGATCCTCTGGAATATGTTTGAGATAGAAGAGGTGGAGCAAGACATACAAGTTGGTCGAGGGGCCATGTCCCTTCATTTCCGAAATATAAGGGATGATTTCTCTTGAGACTTCACGGGGTGTATGTGAGACACGGAATATTTTCACGTGGGAAAAATAAATGTTCTTTTTGAAAAGAGACATTCCTCTGCATAGAGAGGTTTATTCCGTGGGTGCGCATAGTATCAGACGATTTGGGTTCGAGTGCTGGACCTCTCCCCACTGACCGTAGTCAGTGTTGATTTACATCGGCCTAACTTCCGAACACCTTTGTTTAACTGTCAAAGGAATCCCAAAGTCTTCTATAGAGGTTCTGATGTGGAGGGCAGGCTTACTCGAGAGACTCTCCATGATCACTCATTTACCACCGACCAACAACAAAGACTAGGTTAGGGTTTTAACTGAGGCCATGTTTGGACAAAACCCTAGAATTTGGGAATATGAAGATGATTTGGGGGAAGCCGTAGGCGTTTTTTGAAGTAGAGAAAGATTTTCTGGACCCCAAGAGCATTTTGGTAATTTTACCAACCCAGGGGTATTTTGGTAATTTTCCTGGGTCAGGGGCATTGTTGAAATTTCTGGGCTGGAATGGAAGTAAGACTGGATCCCCGACTCCCCAAGGCGCTGAGGCTCTTTCTAGAAGTCGGGGGTTTTCTTATAATTTTCCCACCCGAGGATATACATAAAACATGCTGAGTGCTTCTATAGTTCAAATGAGTACAAGGGTTGTCGGCGAGTTTGTCGACTGTACAAAAGTTCGCCCTAACGCGGGAAACAGGGGCGTAGCCCCAATTACAAAAAGTTGCAGGGTAAAACTGCAAACAGCAGGACTTTTATGTTTCTCGGACCCCAGGGAGGACATTTATGCAATTCTCCCATTATTAGGGCAGAAGCATATGACATAGTCGTCCCAGGACTTAGAAACAACAACACGGCCCACTGAGGGGTAAAATTACAAATATACCCTCATAGGGGCACATACACAAGACCCGGGACTTACCCCACGCGGGCCGAAACAAACGAACAAAAGAGCTCTGAATGCTCGATGCTCCGTAGGTTGTAACTTGTGTGTAGTAGATCGTAGATCCCCGATCTGGACCTCTGGGGGTCTATTTATAGAAGTGGGGAACCTCCCCGGGAGTGTTCGACCCCGTACGGGTCCAACGGGATGAAAAAATGACCCCGGGGAGGTCACTTTTTGAATTTTTTTTAGTATCCGCGCGCGGGAGAGAGACCTCCCCGGGGTGGGAGGTCCCCGGGTCTGTCCGGGACCTCCCCGGGGTCACGGACCCACCTTCTCGGGGTCGCGACCCCCAGGGCGGGCCTGCCAAGGGTCGCGGGCCCCGGGCGGGCCTGTCCGGGGTGGTTTGACCTCGGGTGGGTCCTCCCGGGGTCAAATGACCTCGGGGAGGTCACCTCGGGGGCCGCGCGGCCCCGGGAGGCCCTGCCCGCCTGCGCGCCAACCCGCCCGGGGCCGGGCGACCCCGTACGGGTCCCCCCGACCCCGGACGGGTCCGTCTCACCCCGGACGGGTTCTTTTCACCCCGGCGGGGTTTTTTTGCACACAAAATTTGCTTCCAACAGTGTACAACCCGCAAAGCACGAAGGAGAAGAGGCTTTTATGGGATGAACTAGCGTGACATCATCTGAGCTTAGGCTGGTGTTACACCCACAATTTGTCTTGGATTAATCGAGACCTTTCCCTCAAGTCAATCGGGGTTCAATATTCGGCCTATCGCCACTTCATGGAATATTTTTCACACATCGGGACTCCGTGGCCTGTATATCTATGCAATTTTAAACCCCTCGCAGCAAATGAGGTGGTTGAGAATCGGAATAAATCCACAACGATTGTCAGGATCGTGTGGTTTCGGGCAAAACCCCGAAAGAATGAGCTTTTTCTCCCTTAGATGTTCGGGGTGAACAAAGAAAACCCTTGCAGCAAGGAAAAGGGATACAAGGGATGGTGTACACACCGTTGAAGAAGTCCCACGCACGTGTACCGTGCTGCTCGGACAAGAACAAATCCTCTCTTCGCAGTCTACGGCATGGGGAAGACAACGAACGAATAAGGAGGCACGTTCTCTCCTCTCTCCACGTGGCGTGCTGCGAGCAACATGTTCTACAAAGCCTTGGGGAGAGTTTTTTAAGCAAAAAGGGGGTAAAAGGACCCGTTGGGGGTCGGGGAGACCCGTGCGGTGTCGCCCGACCCCGGGCAAGCCCCCGGGCGGGCGGGCGGTCTTGATTGGGGTTGTGCGACCCCGGGAGGGCCTGCCTGGGGTCGATTGACCCCGGGGGGACCCGCCCGTGGTCATTCACCCCGGGCAGGACCTGCCCAGGGTCATTCGACCCCGGGTGGGGACCTCGGGGTCATTCAACCCCGCCCCCCTTTTCTCTCTTGAAAAAAAAGAAAAAAGAAAAAAAGATGAAAAAAGACCCACCCGGGGTCATTTTTAGTCCATTCACCCCGTACGGGTTCAAACACTCTCAGGTAGTCTTCCAACTTCTATAAATAGACCCCCGGGGGTCCAGAAAGAGACACGAAGCATCTACGAGAGATCAAGGACATCTGCGCATTTGAGAAGAAGACTGTTCGTTGTTTTGACCCTTGAGGGGTAGGTGATCCCCGAGTTTTGTATTTATGCCCCTAAGGGCTATGTAATTATGCCCCTCTGCGGGTTATGTTTGTAAGTTTCTACGCCCCCGGGACGGCTAAATTATGTAATTCTGCCCCTATAATGGGAGAATTATGAAGTCCTCCCTAGGATTGCGAGAAACATAAGTTCTGTTGTTTGCAGTTTTACCCTGCAATCTTTTGTAATTGGGGATATGTCCCTACTCCCCACGTTAGTGTGGATCTCTTTGATGTATAGTCGACAACTCGCCGACAACCCTTGTACCCATTCGGGCCCTAAATATATTCAATGTACGTTGCATATTTTCTTTGCACACCAATCAAGAAAGAAATATAAGAAAATCTCCGACTTTCGGGAAATTGTATATATGCCCTCCCTTTGCAAATCGACGCGTGTGCCCCTTCTATGAAGCCCCTCGTTGCTCTTTCCGCTTAGGGACGTTGTCAGCTCAGTCCTACACTTGAGTGCCACCTCAGACCTAGTTCCATGGAGGATCTGGTAAAATTACGAAAATGCCCTATGACCTAGAAATGGCCTAGTAGCCTCCAAAACCCTCCATAAATGGCTTTAGCGCCTCGGGAAGTCAGAGATTCTATCTTGCCTTCTTTTCAACCCAGAAATTTCAGAAATGCTTTGGTCTGGAAAAAATATCCAAATACCCCTGGAAACGTAAAATTATCAAAATACTCCCGGGGTCCAGGAAATCTCCCGATACTTTAAAATGCCTACGGCTTCTGCAGAATTACATCCATATCCCGAAATTATAAGACTTTTGCCTAAACTTAAGAGGCCTTTGATAAAGCCTCAGTTCTATCAATCTGCCGGTGGTGAACGAGTGGTAACTACGAGTCGCCCAAGTGAACAGGTCCTCAACGTCATAACCTATGGAAGAGATTTTAAGGTTTTATTTGACAGATAAACAAAGGTGTTCGGACGTTAGGTCGATGTAAATCAACACTGATTGAGGTCAATGGGGAAATGTCCAGCACCCGAACCCGAATCGTCTGATACGATGCGCACCTACGGAATAAACCCTTATATAAAATATTTATCTTCAAAAAAGAACGGCATATTTAAATATATTCCGTGAGCCAACAACTGGCCCTGGTGTGTAGGGTTGATTTCAACATTGTTGTTGCACCATGGAAGAGGACGGGAACCCACTTCCACTCAGGGGAAATGGAGGATTTCATCGACTTCATAGAGGAAGCGGTACTCATTGACATTAGAATGGCTAACGTCTAGTCCACTTGGTTTAACCTGAGAGTAGAACCCACTTGATCTAGGGTAGATAGGTTTCTGGTGTCAATTGATTAGGAGGGTTATTATTCTCATGTGCATGTATCTTCTCTGGCCAGATCAGTGTCGGATCACGAACCCCTCTCAGACTAGTCACACACAAGGGATGAGGAGGAACTTCACGCTTGAGAGGTTCTTGTTCAGAGAGGCAACTTTTATATAGACTGTTAGGCAGTCATGGAATGTGCACATGTATGAAAGGTATGCTATTGCTAGGCTGGTGGGCAAATTGAAGCAGGTGGCTCAAGCTCTCAAGGTTTGAGGTGCAAAAAAAACCCTACCTGGCAGAGCTGCTAAAGATAGGATACTACATTTATTGAGGGATTGGATTGCACGGAGGAGATAAGGCTATTAGATGACTCGAGCAGAAGGCTTAGGAACACTCTCATGGCTTAGGAACACTTATCAGGAAATCCACATAAGGGAAGAGATCTATTGGAAGTAGAGGTCAAGAAATAGATGGATAAAGGAAGTGGACAAGAGCACTTACTTCTAGCCATTGCCTCAGGGAGGAGAAGAGTTAACTCTATCACTTGTATTAGAGTGGAAGACCATCTTTTCTCTAGGGATGTGGAGATCAGGGAGAAGGCGAGGGATTTCAACTTTTTAAAGAGGAAGATGTCAACAAACCGGTGATTGTCACAGACCTCTTTCCTTGTCTTTCTTCTGGTAATAAGGAAGCTCTCTCCCAAAGCTTCTCGTCGGAGGAGGTCCACCAAGTAGTTTTCTCTCTTGCAAGTGATAGGGCACCAAGTCCAGATGAATTCTTACTTGCTTTCTTCCACACGTGCTGGGATGTTATTAAGGAGGATATTTTGGGTGCTATGAGGTAGTTCTAGGACTGAAGGGCTCACCTAGGGGGTATAAACCATACCCTCGTATTCTTCATCCTTTAAAAACAAGGTGCACAATGTATCAGGGATTTTAGGCCCATTAGTCTCCTCAATGGCACATGCAAGACTATCAACAAATTGTTGGCCAGAAGACTTGAAAAAGTGATTGGTAGGGTGAGTGGCTTCTGAGGGGAATTTATTAGGGGTAGACACATTCTAGAAAATTTCTTGTTGGCTCATGAATCTCTTTGCCATGAAGACTCAGAGGAGGAAAGGAATGGAGCTGAAATTGGATTTTGAGAAAGCATATGACAAGGTCAACTGGGCATGTTTGTTTGATGTGATGAAGAAAATGGGTTTTGGTCATAGATGGATTGGCTAGATATGTGGCTGCATCTCTTCTGTCACATTTGCCTGGTTAATGGGAAGTAGATTGCTCCTTTTCGCAGTGGTAGAGACCTCTGATAGGGAGACCTTATGTCTCATCATTTGTTTATACTGGTAGCACACATATTGAGTATGATGTGGTTGGGAGCAGAATTTATAAGGCTGATCACAGGTTTTCAGGTCGGGAGAGGTGGTGCTACTATTATCCATCTACAATATGCAGATGTCACTATTTTATTTCTAGCAAAGGATGGGTCCCAACTATTTGTTGTTAGGCAAACACTTGAGTTGTAGGAGGAAGTCAGTGGTCTCAAAGTTAACTTTGACAAGAGTTTCCTGGTGGGTGTGAACATGGAGGATAGGGCTTTTGACTTGGCGGCATTTATTTTAGGATGCCAAAGTGAAACTTTTGCCCTTTTCTACTTGGGCCTCCCGCTATCTCCAGGGGTCCTCCATTGTAGTGATTGTCAGTCAATGGTGCAGAGGTATGAGTCCAGAGGGGAAGCTAGGGCAATGGAAAGACTTGTCTCATTTATTTGTGAGAGAGTGGCCGAAGCTTATTTTTAATGAGAATTGCACAACTCCTATATTTTTGCTTTGCGGGGGGGGGGGGGGTAGTGTGGGTCATACCACCTTGGTGTTGACGGTTTCTAATGTATAGGAATTTTTTGTGAAGATATTGACTACACTTGTACATCCCTCTTTTACTTTTAACACAATAGTAGTACTACCGACTTAAAAAAAACCGTTCACCAAGGAAGGCAGACTCCGGGATCAAGGACAACTCAATGGCTCATTGGTCGATGTGATGCGCTGATCCTTGCCAATCTGGAACTGATCTGGCCAGTGCAGCTATAAGAAGTTTTTTGCATAGCAAAAATCAAAGAAATGTCTTAAAATTTTAAAATTATTCTAAAATAAAAATGAACACAATTGTAGATGAAAAATGAGATAGTTGTTTGTAGACTTACATTTGATTGTAGGTTTATATTAAATGTGTTGAGAAAACACTGTAAATAATCGTTCCAAGACAGGTAAGTCACAAACATGCTCTCTATCCCATGGGGTACCGATTGTACTCCTTGGTGTTAGTATAAATGATTATGACTAGAGTTGAGCCATGGATCTTCGAGACATGGTAGGATCCTCCTGTCAATTGATGGGATGATGTATCTAAGTATTGAGGATAGCCATAATATTTTCCTAAATAACTTGATACGTCAGAGATTGCATGAGAATAATAGCTTGATGGATAACCATAAGGCTCTGAAAGAGCCTGAGATGGTGTACCGAAAAACCCTGCTTGGCCATAATGTTCTGATGTTTACCTTGTCCTCTTTTAGAGCTCTTCTTTTGTAGCTAATTGCACTGAAAATGCTTAAAGTTTGAATCATAACCTGTATCTTCAATGCCTAGCATGTTTGTGGTACAATACACAACCCCTTTGCTTCTATTTGCCCTTATTGGTTTGTGAGACACGGAATATTTTCATGTAGGAAAAATAAACAATAAATATTCTTTTTGAAAAGAGACATTCCCCGCATAGAGAGGGTTATTCCGTGTGTGCGCATATCAGACGATTTGGGTTCGAGTGCTGGACCTTTCCCCACTGACCGTAGTCAGTGTTGATTTACATCGGCCTAACGTCCGAACACCTTTGTTTAACTGTCAAAGAAATCCCAAAGTCTTCTATAGAGGTTCTGATGTGGAGGGCAGACTCACTCGAGAGACTCTCCATGATCACTCATTTACCACCAATATGTTAATAGAGTTAGGGTTAGGCCTGAACAAAACCCTAAGATTTAGGAATAGAAACGCAAATATGCGGAAGACATACACATTTTTGAAGTAAAGGGGAGTTTTCTGGACCCCGAGGGTATTTTGGTAATTTTACCAACCAAGGGGTATTTTGGTAATTGGGACTAAGTCTGAGCCAAACTCTAAGACCTAGGAGTAAAGATGCCAATATGCTGAAGCCGTAGGCATTTTTGAAGTAGAGGGAGATTTTCTGGACCCCGGGGGTATTTTGGTAATTTTATCAACCTAGGGGTATTTTGATAATTTTCCAGGTCAGGGGTATTTCTGAAATTTTTAGGCTGGAATGGAAGTAGGATCGGGCTCCTGACTTCCCAAGGCATTGAGGCCGTTTCTGGAAGGTTTTGAGGACTCTGGGGCCATTTCTAGGTCGTAAGGGTATTTTGATAATTTTACCTTATCCTGGACATACCTAGGGTTGGGGTGACATCTGAGTGTCGGACTGAGCTGACGTTGTTCCCAGGGCGACAAGAACGACAATAGCTTCATAGAAGGCTCATATGTGTCAAGCTCGCCAAAGGAGGGGTATATACACAATTTGGTGAAAGACAGGGGTTTTCTTATAATTTTTCACCAAGAAGGTATATGGATCATGCTGAATGCTTTATAATTTCAGTGAGTACATGGATTGTCGGCGAGTTGTCGACTGTACAAAAGTCCGTGTTAGAGCGGGAGATAGGGACGTAGTCCCAATTACAAAAGATTGTAGGGTATAATTGCAAATTACATGACTTTTATTTTTTACGGTCTCGGGGAGGACATTTTTTGTAATTTCGCCATTATAAGGACAGAATTACATGACTTAGTCGTCCCGGGATGTAAAGACTTACAAACATGGTCCGCTGAGGGACATAATTACAAACATGGCCCCCTGAGGGGCGTAATTACAAACATACCCCGTAGGGGCATAAGTACACGACCCGGGGACTTACCCCTCACAGGCCAAAACAGACAGAACGAGTCTTCTCCGGATGCTTCTCGTACGTAGTTGTCCGTGTCTAGATGTTAGCTTCCCTCCTCTCTTTTTTTTCTTGGACCCTTGGGGGTCTATTTATAGAAGGCGGGAGGGCCCAGAGGGGTCAAATGAACAAATTTGCCCCAATTCTGTCAAGGTGGGGTGGCAAAAAGTCATTTTGACCTCTCTGGATGCCAAAAGGGGTTAAATGACCCCGCTGAGGGTGGCAAAATGATTTTTTGACCCCGTTGCCCCTTTTCCCCCTCTTTTTTTTTTTAAAACACGGGAGAGAATGGGGGGGCGGGGTCGCGCGACCCCCGCCGACCCCGGCGGGGTGGCCGCGCCCCCCTTCTCGCTTTCGGGAGGGGTCGTTTGACCCTCGGGCGTGCGTTTTGGCCCCTCTTCGCGCCGTTTTGCTCCGTTTCTGTCAACCTGAGTTGAGAAGAAGCCGTGGTGGCGCTGCGTGGGGAGGAATCTTCGCGTCCGTCCGTGCCGTGTGATACACTTGCTCTGCCGCTTTGACAGGCATGCATGCATGTCTTCCTAACTTCCATTGCCGCGATGCCACTTGTGATAATATGATCGGGTCGATATACCTTAAATCACGGAGGTACTCCGCGGTCCGACGACATCAGCACTACACTGTATATTTTTTTTCGTCGGTTGTTTCGGAATGAAATTCTCGAAGTATTTCGAGAAAATTACAGGTGCAACATGGTTGTTATTATGCTTGATGTCCTCTTTGCTTGTTTGCTCCTATGATCTTCATCTTGTGACTTGCGTGGCATGGGTGCATTGTTGCTCCTCTGTGAAAGTGATAGTGGTATGCCCTTATGAGTGAATGGGTTGCACCACTTTGACCTTCATTTGGATCATCACTGCTAGTGTCAAAATTGAGTCCTCTAAAGTTTAATGCAAGATTTTCTATGCTTTATTCTGGCATTTCGTTCTCCTCTTCCATTTTGTTTATCATAGTTTCTTGCACACTCGTAGTCTTCTTTGACAGCTTCTTCTATCATTTTAGAGGTGAAAGTTAGAACTTTATAGACAATGGCATGCCATCCAACTCCCCTTTGGCGCAAACTCAAACATTTGGATCAAATTCTATAGATCCCCAAAGCTATCCTTGCATCAGTCCATACATGGAGTGGATTTTTCTTTTTCAAAGATTTCATCCAAGTCAGTTTGTGCAGTTTGTATGGTTGCTCGTCCCATTACTTCTCCCTCCATGTGACTTCTTCCTTTTGTGACTCCTGAATTTGCCAAAGGTTCTTAAGCTTTAACCACATGTTATAGTGATAGAAAACAAGTTGCTCCAGCCTAGATGATGCAAGCCTATTCCTTTAGGGCCCCTTTGACGCGCGGTTAGGATGGCGGAGTCGATGTGAGAGAGCGGTGTGGGCCCCACCGCTCTCTCACACACAACGCCGCTAACTGGGGTCGGTTAGCGCACTCGACCCCCCGGGGTCGAGTGCGCTAACCCCACACGGTTAGCAAACACGCCCTTTTTATGAATGAGATTAAATGTTGACCAACTCCTCTCACATCTTGAAGTGGATGTCATCTGGCTCAATGTACATATTGTAACATATGCAAGATCTTTATATCTAGGATCTTTCTCGTGATCCATCTACCAATCAGCTGTAAAAGTTGGAAATCTGAGTTAAGAAAGCAAATGCAAGTGGTTTAAAGAAATATCCTCCAAGGCTAGGCATTCCTGGCCAGACTCCAATGGCTAGTCAGGGTGGGAGATAGGTAGGGGAACTGTAAATCGCCCCTATTTGGCTAGTAGTCACGTGTCTTGTACCTTAACAATCACTACTCCCATGATTGCTGGGAATAATATATAAATCTAGAACTGTCTGCCAAAGCTCTTTAACCATGCCATTTGTCTTGCCAGAAGTGAATCTTTTAAACATTGCCCAGGGAGAGTCCTAAGCCAGTAGAGATGACATTTGTTAAAGCCTCGAACTCTTAACACAAAACCTAGGCATTGTTTTGAGAGAATCCTCTATAGATAAAGAGGGAAGGCGCCCATAGATTATCTGATGTGGTACTAAACCTCAACACCCCTTGGTGCCGAGCCCAATGGTTATGGTGTAAATGGCGCAACTGAACCAAGCTCTGTACTATGTTAAAGACCCGAACTCTAATGCAAAACCTAGGCATTGAGTTGATGGAATCCTGTATAGATGAAGAGGGAACATGCCTATAGATTATCTGATGTGGTACTAAACCTTAACAATATCATTGCAAAGGATGCCCTTCTGAACACTAGACAAATTAGACATCATGTTAATGACCATGTCCTATACTTCTTACCTCTTAAGGTTCTTCTACTTAATCACTTCCACCCACATGCCCCTTTCCTCTATCCACTAGCCTTCAAAGCTATTTTCTCAATAAAGTGAAATAAAATCATTTATCTTACACATCTCCCTAGTTGGTATCATGCCATGACCTACTTCTTCCACCACTACCATGCCAAATGAATCTCCTTTGAATAGGCTCAATCCACTGATCCACCATGTTCATTATTCTAAATTGAGACAGATATAGATTGGCAGGCTGGATGGGACAGCCAGATATTGCACCAATCAAAATTCACGTAGGAATAGTCTAGCTTTACTCCTAGATAGTATCTTTTCCATCTTCTTAGGTAGCCATTCTCATACCTTAGAATGAATAGTGTTAGAATAGTCCTACATCGGAAAAGGGGCAAAATAAAATGTGTTAAAATAGTGGAGCCCTCTCCACTCATTATCTTAAGGTTTTGAGTTGGATGGCCTAATCCAATAGCTTAAACATGGCATCGGAGTACATGGTTAATAGGTTATGATCCAGGCCATGCACTCCAAGTTTATCATGGTCCACGTGATACTGCGGTGGAGCCGAAAATCAATCTACATAGGAGGGGGCATGTTAGAATAGTCCGACAATGAAAAAGGGACAATAAAACGTGTTTAAAATAGTGGAGCCCTCTCCACTCACTGCCTTAGGGTTTTTAGTTGGATGGCCCAATCCAATAACTTCAACATGATATCAAAGCTTATAGTCATGATTTGGGCTGCGCATCTCGAGTTTATCTTTGTCCACATGATAGACCTCAAAGTTGGCCTGCTCATTAGAGGGCGACTTAGAATAGTCCCACATTGAATAGGGACAAGAGCTCTCTCCATTCATTGTCTTAATGTTTTGTGCTGAATGGTCCAACCCAATAACTTTCACATATAGCACCACCAGACGATGGAATGCCTCAGAATGTGATAGGGAAAACTCTCCAGTGTTGTTGTTGCAACTCTATCCATGCAGGCCTATTCATCCTAGCCATTTATAAGCTCTGCCCCATGACTAGAGCTGATGATTAACCATCGACCTTCTCCCTTGAGATGGTGAACAATTGTCTTGTAGAAAAATAGGGGCATTTTTGTAATTTAATTTTTATGAAGGTTATTTTTGTATTTTTTCCTTTTTTTGGTTGCGCTCTGTAATAAAGGGTAGAAATGCTATTTCTTATCTTGGGAATTAATATAAGAGGGGGGCGATTGGTCAGTTGGGTAGTTCGCTGCTTCCCATTTTCTCTTCTCCACCTTGCCTTCTCTCTCTCGCCCCCCCCCCCCCCCCCCCCCCCCCCCCCCCTGACATGGTAACAGAGCAGTTCGTCTTTGTGCACTGGAAGACCTTTAAGACTGGATCACTCCTCTTCTTAGGGGCTTCCGGTCCCTCTACATGTGGCACGCAGCCCTCCGATGTTGTTGTTCTTGTTGGGAGGCGGCCTCTAGGGTTTTTTCTCTCTCCACCTTTGGAAATCCCTAGGGTTGGCATCCTCTCTTCTTTTCTGGCCATGGATTGTTTCTCCTGGTAGGGGCGGTCTATCCTTTGGTGATCTTCGCCTCTTCTGCTTGTCGTTGAGGGCCACCCCTCACTTTCTATTATAGTTACCAACGCCCTATGTTCCTACACCTCTCTTTTGTCATTCTCCTTCTTGTGGTCATGGTAGAATCTACCTTTGTGAACTGGCAAATGTCTGCTTAGCTTGTTCAACCCGTAGCTCTGACCTCTCTGTTGGGCGCTTCTCTCCAGCATGGATGGCAGTATCGGCCGAAACCGATACGTTTCGGCCGAAACGTATCGGTTTCGGCCTATACCGAAACCGAAACGGGCCTTGTCACTGTAGCAAGTCCGATACCAATAAAAATTAATTTTTTAATAGTTTCGGTCTAAAACCGACCGAAACCGTCCGGTTTCGGCCGAAACCGGACTTGCTCAATAATATTTTTGCCTTTTCTGACTGTTTTGAACCTGTTTCGGCCGAAACCGAAACCGATACCGAAATCGATACGTATCGGTTTCGGTACTGGCCGAAACCGGTACCGAAACCGATACTGCCAGCCTTGCTCTCCAGATCCCTTCTGACAAACTCACAGAGAGCAATTGTGCATCTTGGGCCGTGGCTGCAGAATTTTTATTGTCAGATGTGACAAGTTTGGATATCTCACTGGTGATCTAAAGAAGCTAGATGCCATAGATTCTTTGTATGCAGCATGCTATCGGGATAACAATGTGGTTATGTCCTAGCTCCTTAACTCAGTCAGTCCAACTATTCGACCAATGAATGTTCACAAGTCCACTGCTGTTGATATGCGGAAAACATTGGCCTGCTTGTATAGTCATAAAAAATAAGGTGCGTCTGTATCAACTCAGTCATATTATTTATAAGTTGAAGCAGGGGTCTCAGTCTGTTACTGTCTAATTTTGCGCCCTTGCAAGTCTATGGGATGAACTTAGACTGTTCTTGTATGCGACCTCACTGGAGGATCATGGAACTTTTTGTCACTTTAAGAGGATGACCGCATTGTAAAGTTCTTGGCAGCTTAATCTTGACTATGAAGCACTTCGAGGACATTTTGAATATGGATGCATCTCCAGCACTTGAAGAGACATTTTGAGGTCCTCAGTGAAGAATAATGTCAACAGGTTATGAGCAGCAAGCCTGTCCTTTCTACACATTCGGATGTTGGGGAGTATTCTGCACTTCCAGTGCTTCTGGTAAGACTCCTTTGGCTAGTGATAAGAAGCGTGGTGACAAGTAGTGTAGTAATTATGGCCGCACCAATCATAACTTTGATTTTTCTGGGAGAAGTACCCAGAAAGAAAGCCTGCCAAGTTCCGCCCCAATAACAAAGGACAGAACTCTCGAGGTTAATGTTGCTATTCCACAATCTTCTGCTGTCTTTCATGCATTTACTTCAGATGGGTCTCATGCTATTACAACACTGGTGCTCTCCTCAGATATTGTTATGACCTCTAGTATCTTCTTGCACAGCTTCAGGGCAACTCGTTGGTACCATCTTCTTTCCTGCCTTCAGGTACACACAGCGTTGCCCTGAGTGCTACTATTCGATCTTTCAAAAATTCTTGGGTGATCGACTCTGGCGCTACTGACCATATGACTAGTATATCTACGTCTTTTCATTCTTGTTCCTTATCCTCGAGTCAGACAAGGTCACTATGACCGATGGTACCCGTGGTCCCGTGCTACTATTGCTGGCAAAGATTCCATTAGACTCTCTGATCACTTGAACCATTCTTCCACACTTCGTGTGCCTTCTTTTTTCACTAATTTACTTTTAGTGGGTAGTCTTACTAAACAGTTGAACTGTTTAGTAATTTTTTTATCTACTCACTATGTGTTTCAGGATTTGACAACCAAGCAAACGATTGGGGTTGGTCGTGAAGTAGATGGACTATTCTTCTTTGCGCTTGGGGAGACACTTGCCTTTCAATCCGCTGCATCTCCACGTATGGACAAGCGAGCTTAGGAGAATATGTTGTGGCATTCTAGATTAGGACATCTTTTATTTTGTTCATTGAGAGTCTTGTTTGCATCTTTTTCAATAAATAAAAGTTCCACTCTGTTTGAGTTAGTTTAGTTTGACGTTTGGGGGCCTTCCCCTTTTCCTTTTGTGGATGGTTACAGACATTTTATTACATTTATGATTTCTCTTGTTGCTGTTGGCTATATTTGTTACTAATAATGCCTGGGAATATTTTTCTCGAAGTGTTAATATCTTTTTTGAAAACGAGGGTGTGCTTCATGAGTCTTCTTGTGCATAGTCTCCTCAATAGAATGGTGTTTCTGAATGCAAAAAATCACCATCTTCTTGAGACCGCTAGGGTTCTTCTATTTCAACGTCATCTGCCCAAATCCTCTTGGGCTGAGGCTGTCCTTACTGCCAACTGCATTATCAACTGGATGACATCAAGAGTTTAGGGGGTCGCTGACATGTTGCTCTTCTTTATCTAGACAAGCCCTTGTTTTCCTCTCTTACCTTGAGTTTTTGACTTTGTTTCATTTATGCTCTTGATCCGGGTAGTACCAAACTTCATCTATGGTCTATTCGTGGTGATTTTCTTGATTATTCTTCTACTTAGAAGGGTTACAAGTGCTACAATTCTGTCTCTCGTCACTTGCAAGGATGTTACTTTCTGAGTCTGAGCCCGCTTAGGCGTCGCTTAGGCGACACTTTGCTCACTAATTAAAAAAGTTCAAAATGTATATCTCCTAATATATGAAGCAAGAATAAAGTATATGATTTTTTTGAAAATTATAGAAAATTAAATTACATGAAGAAATTGCAGCAATTAAATTGCATGACAATTATAGAAAATTAAATTGCATAAAAATTATAGTAAATTCAGAAGTAAATGAAAAAATCAGAAATAAATGTAAAAAATCAGAAAATTACAAAAGAACATAATAACACCAAGAAAATTACAAAAAATAAAGAGTTAAATGCACTAACCTGAGGGCGTATTTTTTTTAGGTTCATCCTTTTTGTTTGAAAGTGAAATTTATTTGACAAAGGTTGACCAGGGCGGGAGAACATGGAATAGGGTTCTCACAGGGGATCGAGGTGGGTTTTAAATGGGCTTTGCCCTTGTCCCTCTGGGTCGGATCCGCATTAGTGGGTCGCGGTCACCAGGTAAGCGCCCGCCTCAGTTGCCTAAGCGCCTAGATCACCTAAGCGGACTGCCTGGGTTACCTTTTCACTGGGAAACAAGGCGGGATGGCGCCTTGAACTTTCAAAAGCGCCTGGGCGCCTAGGCGGCGCCTATGTGACACCTAGGCGCCTAGGCGCTGCCTATGCGACGTCTAGGCGCCCTCCTTGACAACTATGTTCTCTCCGAACTCAGCCTCAGGAGGAGAATCCTACCAACCTACCATCTACTTCGTCTTCTTTCATTATTCCCTTGTTTCTTATATCTCCTCTTTTTAGCTCTGCCGCAAATGGATCTCCTCGTGTTCATAACTCCAGTGGTTATTGCAGAGTGTTTAGTAGAGACAGATTATTACTTCCAGGCGAACGAAGTTTAAAGAAAAATCCTCTATTAATCAGCCAACTCTAGAGGGTGCTGATTTTTCGGATCTATGTAACAAGCGGGAATTAACATGGAAAATAAATTAAATAAATTGGCAAAATATTAAGAAAATTAATTATTTGGTGTCCATTGATGGGACATTTACATACATGTGCTTGGCTATTTATATGGCATGTGCGATGTTAATCTCTTAAGTTATGTTTATCAGACAATTAGAATTCGTGTGCTGGATCTTTCTCCATTGATCGGAATCAATCTTAGTTTACATCGGCATAAAGTTCGAACACCCTTGTTTAATTGCCAAAGAAGTCATCAATCTTCACAATATGAGTTGTGATATTGAGGGTGTATTTGCAATCCCGACAGCTAACGCCTTTGAAGGGATGAGGGCACTTATGCCATCTTAGAGGTACAAGTGTAAGGTGATTTTAGGTTAGGGTAGACCTACAAGGATGGGAATAGGTTTCAAATTAGAATTTAAGTTGTGGTTGAGGACTATTTTTCAGTTTTATATTGTCTAAGGGTTTGGTTGTAATTTGATAGGAGCATGGATATGTTTGCAGTTTTATTCGGACTTGGGATTTATTTGCAGTGTGGTACTAGTTAGGATTTGGTTGTTGTTTGAAATGACGATTTGCTATTGGTTAGGGTTTGGGGTTAGTAGACCGATTTGAGACTTATCTTCGTCGGATTGTCGGATTGCTGTCGGAGAGTTGATTGCAGACTTCATCTCAATTGAACCATTGGATCGCCAAGATGATGTATGTCGGACGGTCGGACCATTGGATGAGCACCTTGGAGTTCTCTCCTTGAGGTAGGGGCATATGTACAAGTTAGGGTAACTTGGGTGTCACTCCTAGAAATTTTCAAAAATAAAAATAAAAAATTTAAAGATGCTGCATAGTCATGGTTTGCCATCTCTTATGAGATGTCCGAGATCTCTCTCTCTCTCCAAAGGTCGCGAGAAACGAAGCCCCTGAAATCGAGATCTTCTCAACCCCCCGGTTTCCTCCTTCCTCTCTCCCTGTTTCTTTCTACCTCGACCCCCTTGAGCTCTCTCTCTGTCTCTCCCTCTTCCCCAGACCCTCTCTATCTCTCCCTCTATGACACTCTCCCTCGGGCGCTCTCTCTCCCCCCTATTTCTCCCTTCTCTATGTCTGAGAGATAGGGACACAAGGGGGGGGAGACAGAGATGCATGTACCAATTTTATGGTTTTTGATGTATTCTTCAGTTTGTGATTCATGTACCATTTTATGTATATCTTTTTGGTGTAACTTTTGATGTTTATTGACATTAGTGGGTGTGAATAGATTTGTTACCGTTATCATTACTCTTTATTTTATAAAATTGAGTTGTCAATTAGAAAAATATGTTTGTGAAATTGAGTGGTTAGTAGAAAAAAACTAACAATTTGTTAGAAATAGGCTATATATATGAAATTTTTTTCGAAATCACCTAACCCGATCTCTTGAGATTTTTTTCGAAATCTCTCTGAAATCTCTTCTCTTTCGAGACGGAACCGATATTCGAGACGGAAAACCGTGTTACACACCCAGGGTGTGCAGCACACCCAAGGTGTGCAGCAAGCCTTTCTCATTCTATTATTCCTAATGCAAAGGGCTCAACAGTGTCTTATCCAACCACTTGATGACCTTAATCTACCCATTGATGTTAGGAAGGGTGTTTAGGACGGCACTAAACATCCCATTACCAACTTTGTGACCTCTCAACTTTCTCCTCATTATTTTCTCTTTGTTGTCCTCTGCCCATTTTCCTATCGCTTTTTATGAAGCAGTGTAGGATCCGAAATGTCAGTATGCCATGGATGAGGAGTTGAGTGCCCTTAGCAAGAATGGTACTTGGGTCCTAGTTGATCTTCTAGAGGGCAGAAATCCAATTTAATCCAAAGGGGTGTACACTGTATTAACTATTAAGTACAATGCAGAGGGTGTGATACAAAGATTTAAAGTCAAATTTGTTGCAAAAAGTTTTACTCAGACATTCAAGATTGATTATCAGGAGACATTTGCTCCTATGGCAAAACTGAAATCTGTCAGGGTAATTCTCTTACTGGTTGTTCGGTACTCTTGGCTTCTATACCAATTGGATGTCAAGAATGTCTTCTTGAATGGTGATTTACAGGAAGAAGTGTACATGCTGCCAACACCTGGAGTTGACACAAAAGGGAAAGTTTGTCGCCTGAAGAAGGTTCTCTATGGGTTAAAACAGGCACCTAGGCCTTGGTTTGATAGGTTGCGCTTTGCTATGTAGGTTTTATTTTAAACAGTCAAATGTTGATCATACTCTATTTGTCAATCAGACTAGGGAACATGTGACTTTGCTACTTGTTTATGTGGATGACATGATTGTTACAGGTGACATTGAAGCAGGAATTAAAAAATTGAAGAAGACTTAGCCGCTAAATTTGAAATTAAAGACTTGAGTGAGCTAAGATACCTCTTGGGAATTGAAATAGCCAGATCAAAAAAATGGCATCTATATTTGTCGGAGAAAGTATGCATTGGACTCGTTGACTGAAACTGGGAAGTTGGGGTGTAACCTACAGCTACACGAATTGAGTTAAATCATGGACTGACAGAGACGGGGAGAACTCTCACTTGAAGACAGGAGTTTGTATCATAGATTCATAGGAAAGTTCCTATATTTATCATTGACTCGGCTAGATTGGACTTCTGTTTTTAGTGTAGGCCGTCAGTTTATGCATGCTCCACGGACAATGCACATGAAAGCTGTGGAATGTGTATTGAGGCACTTAAAGTCATGTCAGGGAGAAGGAATATTGTTTCAGAACATTGACAGTCTAAGTCTTGAAGGATATGGAGATGCTGATTAATCTAGATCACGAGATGACATGAGATCAACTTCTGGTTATTGTACTATTCTAGGTAGCAATTTGGTTACCTAGAGGAGTAAGAAGCAGAGAGTGTGTGCATGGTCAAGTGCAGAAGTTGAATATCAGGCCATATCTCATGGGTTAGCAGAGTTGATACGGCTGAAGCTTCTCCTGTTAGATTTTGGGAGTCCCAGTGAAGCTGCCTACGGTGTTCTATTGCAACAACAAAGCAGCAATAAACATTACAAACAATCTTGTTCAGCATGACAGAACGAAACATATTGAAATTGATGAACATTTCATTAGAGAAAAACTGGATTGAGGAGAACTCTGTTTGCCTTATGTGAAATCAAAAGAGCAGGTCGCTATGTCTTCATAAGAGAAAACTGGATCGAGGAGAACAATGTTTGCCTTATGTGAAATCAAAAGAGCAGGTCGCTATATCTTCAAAAGAACAGCTGATATGTAATTTGTTCTCTTGGGAATTAATATAAGAGGGGGGGGACTGGCTAGTTGGGTTGTTTGTTGCTTCCCTTTCTCTCTCTTCTCTACATCTCTCTCTCTCTCTCTCAACATGTCTAAAACATGTAGCTGATCATTACATTATCTGCGTACTGGAGGTGGGTGTCCTGCATGTCCTATAGTTCTAAACTTGGATGATATTTCTCCAAAGTGGCCTACTTAGAATGTATAACATTACTTCTACATACATTATATTGGGTGTATAAGCCTTTACATATTTGTGTCTGGCTGTGGTGACTCAATCTTATTAGGAGACACCCTAATGTCAACTGTATACATATTGGGCTCTTGCCCTCATCAGTGATAGCACATTCCATTCTCTCTAACATATTATCAGAGTTAGGTTGATGAGTTATTCACCCACCTTTATTACTTCTGCTTTTCCTTGTGCCTCCGTCGACCATCTGTCCAAAGATATTCTGCAAGTGTTTACTAGAGATGTGGGGTTTGAGTGCATCAACATCTGGGGCCATCTTCACCTTCCTCCATCGCTACCATCAACCATGACTGCCTCCCAGTGTTGGTTCTTTCAGTTGTTGCCACTGTTGTTGGTACTCCTTTTACAGCCCCTGCTGCTGTAGTTCCTCCCTTTCACAGCTGCTATTGCCCCTTGCTGTTGCTGCCCTATGCTGAATATGCCACAAATCATGTTTGCTACTTGTCTCTGTTGTGATTGCTGCGTCCACCATGATCGCTCCCTGTCCTTGCCTGCAGTTTGTCCCACAGTTTATTGTTGCTCATGGTCTCTTCTGCAACTGGCAGCCACTGCAATCACCATCATTGCCGCATGACCACTGCTGTTGCTGAAGAAGAAGGAGGAGGAGGAGAAAAGAGGGCCCCATGTGAAATGTGGCAAACCCATTATTCCTATGGTTTTCTTGTATCAAAATATTTTATGACATAACTTTCGATGCATGACACTTGCACTTAGCAGTTGATGAGTCATCATTTGTCACCATTCATTGTTTTGCAATGCAGTTTTGCTTTATCTTTCAAGTTAATTAATTATTCTTACTTGGTTTTTGCTGCTGCCTTGTAGGCCCACCTACCTGCCAGTCTCTTAAATTTATGGGTTCAATGACTGAGGGAGAACGTCTGAGCTTTACTGCTACATATAGTGGAGGGTGAGACTGTCCATGCATTGTGCCCTCTAGCTTTTAAAGTTCAACTCTTCCTTTTGCCCCAAGAATTGACATTTAATTTCTTGTGTTTTCCAGAGAGAGAGGAGAGTGCACTCATGAATGGTACAGGGTTAAGAACAATGGTGCGAGGGAGAAATTAAGGAGCTCAGGTAAGTATGCATACATATCATTTTTGCAGCATAAGAAAATGATTTTGGATTCGTAGAAGAAAGCTGTGGGATTGTATCCAAATGAAATTCTTATATTAGAACTATATGTGCAACAAAGCAATGAGTGATATGCGCCTCTGCTGATTTGCATTTCGTTTATACTGTTCTTGGACATTTCCTATTAATTGCTTCACCAGTTAGCCTAGCAGGAGAAGAAAGAGCCTTTTCTCATGTTCCTTCCAAATTGCCAAGAAATGACTGCTTGATAAATCTCTTGACTTTACCTTTCTCCTTATGTATAAACTACAGTTGCTCATCTCTATGATCCCAGTGCCCAAACTGATTGTCCATTATTTTCTAGATCTACTGGTTGTTGTGCTAATAGGCTTCTTATCTCCTGCTATGGTTGCAGTCACTACATTATTGCATCAACAGTCTAAATTCTGTTGTGAATTTAAAGTTAATGCGATCTGAGCCACACAAGCAGGCTTGCACCCCCAAATACTCACCCTACTGACAGTCCACTTTCTCCTCTCTTGGCTCCATGATTTCATATCTGTTACTGAACTAACTGCCAACCAAAATCTCGAGTTGTTTGGAGGGAGAGGCTCAAAACGGGTATAGGCACGAAGTGGCTTATGAATACCTGATGTGGGGAACAATGGCTTTCGCCAACAATATCCATTGTGAAGTGTGTAAGTTACTTGTGTTAGCTTCTTGTAAAGAAAACTTAACGAAAGTTCTCCAAATGGTATCACATTTTCTATTTCTTGGCCTTTGTAGTTCACCATTTTATCCAAGTATCTACATGAAGACATGGTAGAGCAGTAGAAGTTCCAGGAATTCCATCTACCTTTTACTAAACATCAGTCTATTGTGTGGGTCTTCAACTTAGCAAGTCAATAGTATCCTTTGATTTTAGTTGGAGTTATGGCCAGCCCGAGAATTCCAGTTAGTGCTGATGATTTTCCCATTCTTTCTCAAGGCTTGATGGCTAATGGTCAGCATTTCTTGGACATGGGTTCCATACACCTGTTTCTATGCATCCTGAAATCAAATTGGAAGATATAGTTCATCTATGAGGATTTGCTCGTTCTTTCCATGATCTAACTTTGCTTGCTAGTAGGATACCTGTTGTAATTTTATGTTTCTCTCAGAGTGAACTCAGTGGAACTCTAGACCATTCGTTTAACTCATCCTCTTTATCTCATATTATTCAAAACCTGGTTCTCCCCCAGAAAGTGTCTTCTTCATGTAAGATCCATAGTACTGCTGTTTCTGTAATTTCTTACACGTTGTAGGTATGATGTTTTCACATTTTTCCTGTTTGTAGTGTGTTTGGCTCATTGTAGAGATGATGGGTTCACATGTTCCTGTTTGCAGTGTTTTTGGATTTGACTCTTGCGGATGTTGGTGTTTGCATTGAACTTGTTTACACACCTGTGCGAAAAGACGGATTGAGAGGGAATCCAAAGAGCATCATTTCAAGTGCAATTGCTCCAGGTTGGTGATGATGAGGCTTCTGTTATTAAACTCTGTTAGTGGAATAACACCTTTTCTGTGTACAGTGTCCTGTTTTCTCTCTGGTTACCCCAATGCAGTATGTTTGTCGATTCAATGAACAAATGATACGAATATATAATAGGTGAGCAGCTGCAGAAAGTGAAACTTAGCAATATTGGTGAGGTGTGCCCTAGATTTCCCTTTTCTTCATTTGTAGATGTGGAAGGCATCAAAATTTATTAGTTGAAATGAAGAGACCAATCTGCAAGAAGGAATGCAAGGGCTAAGACAATGTAGCTTTTCATGATTTCTTCTTCAAATTAGGCACTTAACTTTAAAAATTATTTATCAGTACTTACCAAGAAGAAAAAAGATGCAGTGCTCCCACCTAGCAAAAATAAGAACTGGTTAGATGCAGTGGGCTATTCAAAGCCTGGAAGCCATTAAGGAAAGGAGGCATGCAACCACATCTATCCAGATTAATAATGATTGCTATTATAGTGCTATTTTATTCACGCGGGCATTGATGATAGAGGAACTGGGGAAAGGAAGTGGTCATGAAGTCTTAATAATAAAAGCTTTATATTGGACAATAGGGCTATAGCGGGAAAATAATAAAGATTGGACAATGGGGTTGTGGAATACGGAAATTTTTTTTATCGTAGATAAAATAGAAAATAAATGTTCTTTTTGAAAAGAAACATCCCCCCCATGTGTAGAGGTTTATTCCGTGGGTGCGCATTGTATCAGACGATTTGGGTTCGGGTGTTGGACCTCTTCCCACTGACTGCAGTTAGTGTTGATTTACATCGGCCTAACGTCCGAACACCTTTGTTTAACTGTCAAGGAAATCCCAAAGTCTTTTATGGGGGTTTTGATATTGAGGGCAAGCTCATTTGGAGGGTTTACAGTGTCCACTCACTTACCACCGACCAATAGAATGACTGAATTATGGTTTCAACTGAGGCCCCTTATATTTAGGCAAAACCCTGAAATTTAGGAATATGAATGCAAATGTGCGAAAGTCGTAGACATTTTTGAGGTCTTGAGATTTCTTGGACCCTGGGGGTATTTTGGTAATTTTATCAGGTCAGGGGCATTCTCGAGATTTTTGGGTTGGAGAGAGTAAAATAAGATTTCTGACTCCCGAGGGCACTGAGGCAGTTTTCTGGAGGGTTTTGAGGGCTCTTAGGCCATTTCTGGGTCATAAGGGTATTTTGATAATTTTACCAAACCCTAGGTGGATCCAAGCTGAGGTGGCACCCAAGTGTCGGACTGAGCTGACAATGTCCTCGGATCAAAGGAATGACAAGGCGCTTCATAGAAGACTCACACGTGTCAACTTAGCTTAAGGAAGAGTATAAATGCAATTCCCACCAGTCGAAGGGGTTTTCTTATATTTTTTTTCGATTGACATACAAAGGAAATTTGTAGAGCACACTTGATACATTTATAGCCCAAATAGGTACAAGGGTTGTCGGTGAGTTGTCGACTGAACAAAGATCCGCACTAACGCGGGAAGTAGGGACGTAGTCCCAATTACAAAAGATTGTAGGGTAGAACTGCAAACAACATGACTTTTTGTTTCTCACAAACTGGGAGGGACGTTTTCGTAATTCCTCCATTATATGGGTGGAACTACTTAATTAGTCGCCCCAGGGCGTAGAAACTTACAAACATGGCCCGCTGAAGGGCGTAATTACAAACATATCCCGTAGGGGCATAAATACAAGACCCGAGGACTTACCCCTCACGGGTCAAGACAAACAAAACACACTCCTTGCGCTGACTGCTTGGTGCTCCGTATGTCTTCGTAGATCTCTTCAGTCCGTCGTCCCGTCCTCTCCACTTGGACCCTTGGGGGTCTATTTATAGAAGGCGGGAGGACCCAGGTTAACAGAAACGTGGAGAAATGTTCCAGTTCTGACAGGGTGGGGGTGCAAAAATCTCTTTTTTTGTTAAGGTGGGGTGGTAAAAAGCTTTTTTGACCCCTCTGCCTCTTTTTCTTCTTTTTTTGGAACACGGGGGCCCCAGAGGAGTCAAATGACCCCTCTGACTACCAGAGGAGTCAAATGACCCCGGTGGGATGGCAAAAATGTTTTTTTGTCTCCTCTCCTCTTTTTCCTTTTTTTTTTGTTAAAACACGGAAAGGGGAGAAAGGGGGCGGACCCGCGACCCAGCGGGGTGGCGCGACCCAGCGGGGGTCTCCAGGGTCAGTTGACCCCGCTGCCAGCGGGGTCGGTCGGCCCTGCCTGGCCTCCGCGGGGTGGCCGCGACCTCCCCTCCGAGCCCGTCGCACCCAGAGGAGTCATATGGTCCCCGAGCACCCCTTTTGGCTCCTTTCGACGCCATTTTCCTCCGTTTCTGTCGCCTTGGGTCAAAGAGAAGCCATAGTGGAGCTTCGCGCGGGAACGGAGGACCGTCTTGTTTGTTGTTTGGTTGTGCGTCGCCGCGTGGGGAGGAATCTTTGCGCCCGCCCGTGCCGTGTGATACACTTGCTCGGCCACTTTGACATGTATGCATGCATGTCTTCCTCTTAACTTCCATTGATGCGACGCCACTTGTGATAATATGATCGGGTCGATAGACCGTAAATCACGGAGGTACTCCGCGGTCCGACATCGGCGCTACACCGTATCTTTTTCGTCGGTTGTTTCGGGATGAAATTCTCGAAGTATTTCAAGAAAATTACGGGTGCAACAGGGGTATATCTTGATATACATATCAAGTGTACAAGATGATTCTCATACTAGTGGGAATAAGACATGTATGTATATTAACGAGAATAGGAAATCATACTTGTCAAGGCGACCAAGGCGAGCTTCGGGTCCTCGAGTGCCTAAGCGTTTAGGTGCCTTCCTAATCGGCGCTTAGGCGTCAAGTTTATAAAAAACATTATCATTAATATAAACATAATATATATATAATTTAATCATGATTATTACAAATATGGGAAACAACACTAGTATGAATATAGAAATAAAAATTAATAGAAATGACATTGCAATAAAATATCAAAATTTATTTTGAGATAAAATTAACCATTAAGACATACAAAATTCTAATTAAAATTTAAAATACTTTATTAACAAATTAATCCCATTATTAATTGAAAGGGGGGAAGGCAGGATAGAGAGAGAGGGACTGAGAGAGATAGTTGCGAACTGTGTGTGTGAGAGAGAGAGAGAGGAGGAAGGGTGGAGGAAAGAGAGAGAAGGGGGCAAGGGGAGAGAAGAGATAGACAGACAGAGAGAGGGGGTAGGAGAGAGAGAGGGTGGGTCTCATTGTGAGTGTGAGAGAGAAATAGAGAGAGAGTGTTGGAGTGTGAAGCCCGAACTCGCCATCGTGCGCCCTCGCATGCGGATCGACCTGTGCGGTCAGGTCGCGTGGGGGCGTCTTGCTCCCAAAAAAACCGCCTGCCCGCCTAGGCGCCGCTTAAGCGGCGCCTTAAGAACTATGTAGGAAATATAAACACTAGACTAAGTGGAACTAGTAATATAATTCTAATCTAAGTGGGTCACTGGGACTCTAGTATACTAGACTACTTAGTATGAGAATAGGACTCTAATAATCCTAACATTAATAGGATTAACATAGCCATATAATAATCTTTGTCTGTCCCCCACCAGTGGCGGAGTAGATACCCTCCCCTTTTCCAAGGGGGAGGTCCCAGGTTCAATCCCGGGTTCCCTTCTCCCCGTTGAAAAAAAATACCTATTGAAAAAATCTTTTTCTAACACCCCCTCTCAAACTCATGGTGGATCATAATTCAAGAGTTTATAATTATTGCCTTGAAGGACTAAGCCATTTGAGACTCATGAAGAGGTCAACAACTTGCTTGATAGATGGATGAGTAAATGTGCAAGAAAGTTAGAGTAGATGGACAAAGAGGCAGTCAGTCTCGATATACTTCACTTGCTCATGGAAGATCTGATTGGTTATAAGCATGGAGCAGTATCGGCTGATGCAGATTGGGATTGACCGATTTGTATTGAAATTGCTGGGTGGCGATCTGTGTTCGGGGCTGAACTGGCTCAAAACTAAAAATAAATTTGGAGTCAGCTAAATTGGTCTGGATCGGATCGGAATCAGTCCGGATCGTACTAGAATTGGTGGAATTGGCCTGATACATTTTTTCCATGATTATTTTCCTGATTTTTCCTAATTGGTCTTGACTCTTGTGTGGTAAAATTTATGTATGAGTCCTAAAAGAATGGTACTCCCTTTTGCCTCAAGTCTCCCTTGTTGTAAGATGTATTTTTTTATTTTTAAATACATTATATCTTTTTCTATGATACTCTTGAGTTGTAACTTTCGGTACTTAGGGTCTATCATACAAGAGAATGGGGAGATTTATGACAATGTTGAACATAGGATTAAAGCAAGCCGGTTAAAATGGAGAAGTGCATCATGAGTCCTCTGTGAGCTTGTTATGTCTGTGAAACTCAAAGGGAGGTTTTATAGAACAACTGTGAGACCTGTTTTGTTATATGGTACCAGTGTTGGGCAGTACGAAAGGAATACAATCACAAAATGTGTGTAGCAGAGATGAGGATGCTGAGATAGATGTGTGGCAAGACTAAGAAAGATAAGATTAGGAATGAGCGCATCCGTAAGGACTTGGGGATAGCCCCAATTGATAGTAAAATGAGAGAAAATAGACTCAGGCGGTTTGGACATGTGTTTCGTCGCCCTAACTCAGCACCGGTTAAAAGATGTCACCGAATCTTAGTGGATGCTAGTAAAAGAGCTCGGGGAAGGCCTAAAATGAGTTGGTGCAATGTTATTAGGAAGGATATTAGTTTCTTGGGTTTAAATGTGAATATAGCACTTGATAGAAATCTTTGGCGGAACAAGATTCATGTAGCCGACCCCAAATAATTGGGATAAGGCTCTAATGATGATGATGATGATGATATCTTTTTCTATCATACATTATATCTTTATAATTATATTTTTTGTATCATTTCTATAATCATATTTTAAATTTTCTAGATGTATATAAAATTTCTATTTTCCCTGATTTTTGTATTTTTTAACATTTTTATATTTTTTAATCAGGCCGATCCTGGATTGGCCTGTCTTCCAGCAGATGATTCCACCTATCTGTTCCAGATCAGATCAGAATTGGCCAGGTCCAATCTGGGCACCCGATCTGGGTTTGCCCTCCATGGTTATAAGATAGAGTACAAACTGCAAAAACAATGCCAAGATCTGAGAAGGCATCACAGCCAAACAATTTCCGCAAAGGGTGTTGAATGACTAAAAAAACAAGCTGATTGAAGCATCTATAGAATCTACTGGAGTAAAAGGGTGACCTTAACATGCTGAAACACTGATAAATCCGATGCCACAACAGTAGTAGTGGCAACTACAGGAGGAAAAAGGCTTGAAGTAAATAACAGAAGTTATAATGCAGAGTATCAGAAGTCGAGATGCCTAGCAGTAGTTGTAAGCAAAATGTCTCCCTATAGACGAGGGTGGGAATATGAGCATTCAATGGAACAAAAGGAGCTAAAATGGGCAGAAGATAGAATTGGATTGGATATATTCCTTTCCTTATTTCTGGCTAGTTTCTATGTACCTCAGGTGACAGGTCAAGGATTCTTACATTCATCGAGATTTATGTATGTGTGCCCATAATCTGAGGAGAATACTTCCGGATTTGAGTCTCCAATCTGGTTAAACATTTTTAATTATATTATTGAATGGGATAATCTCTATTGTATTTCATATTATGTTACTGAAGGAACTGGGACATGTTGTTGCCTTCCAGGATGGAAAAAAGGATATATGTAGAGCTGATATTGCAAGGCATACAGATTAGGTAGCATGAATGTCAGTAAGGCACAAAACTGTTCTACTGTAAATAACATTTATGGACCTAATCATATCTATGCACTTATTACCTGAAAGCACATGAAGTTTGTTATGTTTATACCTTCTGTTTTCCATGTAGCGATCAAATTTTATTGACCTTTTGCAGTTTGTATATTATATAATCTCTCATACTTTTTGCTGTGGCAGCGGACCCAAAGGGCCTTGAACTTGCTCTTCCAGATTGCTGTGAGGACCAGGAGGTTATTCCGCTGAAATCTTATTATGGTGGAGAAGAAGGCTTTGGAGAGTATGTTTGGTATAGGAGCAGGAGGAAACTTGAAAGTACAGAACTAGAAAATATTTCCCATGCTAATGAGATTGCCACTTTGTGTGGGGAAATGATGTAAGGTTCATGGTCTTTTGTTTGATTACCTCAATTATATCCATTCTTTAGGGTTATTAATGTTTCTATTGGCAATGGATCAATGCAGGACATATACACCATCACTTGAGGATGTTGGATCATACTTAATACTGTATTGGGTACCTACACGTGCTGATGGGAAGCTTGGTGACCCTGTGGTTGCCGTCAGCGACTCCCCTGTCACAGCAGGTCATCTTAGTTTCTTGTCAATGATTAGTTCTCATGTCCTGAATGTCATGCTTCTTTGTGACTCTTACTTTACTACTCTAAATCTGCAGCTCCCCCTGTTGTTTCTTATGTCCAAATAAGAGAGCTATCATCGGGAGTATATATTGGAGAAGGCACATATTACGGCGGACATGAGGGATTAAGCTTGTATAGCTGGTATAGAGAAACCAATGAAGGAACCATTGTTCTAATCAATGGAGCTAACTCAACCACATACAAAGCTACTGATTCGGATTACACCTGTCGTTTATTGTTTGGGTAAACAATTCTTCCATGTTGCAGATTTTGGGGATTTTCAGTGTATCCATATTGTTTTCTATGCCATGATGTGTGTTATTCTTGACAGTCAATGTTTCAATGCTCAAGTGATTGCTGGTTCACTGTCCTTGTGGCATCATATTAACACACTTTGGATAATTAACCAGCTTTGTTGTCATGACTAATTTAGTTGTTGAACAAACAGATACTGTGTAATTGCTCAATATCAATGTTATCCATTCCTACATATATCTGATCATTGTTCAAGTGCTACTTCCTCTTGGGATCTCTGTGTTGATGGGTTTTATGACAGATGCATGTATATGAAACTAATGATTGTCCACCTAAATTATTTTAAATCTTAATTGAACCAGGATGAACTTTAAACTTGGATGTTTGGATCCATTCATTATCATTTTCTCGGGTGCTATGCTAGGATGCATGATAGTGTCTCTTATGTGCATCTGCACTTGCACAACATGGATGTGAGAAACATCAAAGAACAAAACAATAAAAGCTAACTTGTTTCCATCATGGGGCATTTTTGACTGGGCATGTTTTCCCGATAATGGGGAAATTGTGTTTCCGATCTTTTCAGATGGATGTCTCTTAACAATCTCTCTGTGTTTACTTTTTTTCCCCTCTTCTTCTACTTTGTTCCATTTGTTTTTCTTTTGTTTGTCTTTATGTCACTGTCTTCATTTGGCCGTTGCCAGCTTCTCACATTATCCAAGATTTAGACTGCAGAAGGAATTTACTGCGAGATCTTGTGGACAGACAAATTTTATCTTGGTTTGAATAGTCTTCCTTGTTGTAAGTAGAAGCTAGGTAGAAACTAGGCCTAGACCCTGGAGTTTAGATGAAATTTGGCATATAGCGTCCCATGTGAAGCACATGCATTTGTTTGATATCTGCATTGGAGATTGCAGAAAATTTTAGTTTAATGCTGAAAATCTGTTTCTGTTCCCTGGTGAAAACTTGCAATTACAGTATGCTAATTATTAGATATCTTATTCTTTTCCTTTCAAGTTATATATTTATTTATCTGTAAATTTACACCCTCAGTTGTTGGTATTATAGTTTTCTCGGGCACAGGTTATAGCAGCTCTAGTATGATTCATGTTTTGGCTCTGACTTATTTGCCAGTTATACGCCTGTTCGTTCTGATTCAGTTGTTGGGGAATTGAAATTGTCTGAACCTACTGGCGTAATTCTTCCAGGTACTTGTATATTTTGTGCTGTAATCTTGCTTTGAAAAGCATTCATTCCTTGTAGTCAGTGATTTCCTATCTGCAAATGGGGAATTTAAAGTGGCAAGTTCTTCTTCTGGTTCTTTTTGTGCTTGAAACACATCCGGTAGTTTCCTGCCAACCATACTTAACTGTTCATTTGAAAGTAAGCTCATTCATGAGATAAAATCTGCGTATAGAGGACGCAGAACGTAAACGGAGCTTAACTGTTCACGTAAGTTTCCTGTTTTATGTCTATGTTGCTCATCATCTCATAGACAGGTGTCCAAACTGTATCCTATGTCATCAAAGTGATCGTCTTGCTTGGTTAGTCAATGGAGTAGGGTGAGGCAAGACAAGAATGCCTTGCTTCATGTTTGCCTTACCTGGGTGCTCACCTATATTATCTTCATCAAAAGCTTGCCTTTTTTTGTACTGGGGTTTTGCTTTTTCATATTCTTATTCCAAAGTGGTTAATGTCTCTTTTCATGATGTCTAATGCCCTCTTTCTCTTGCATCCTGCCACTTCTTTCTTATTCCTGATCATTTTTAACACCATCCACTACTTATATGTGGGTTTTATTGACATTGACCTTTATATATTGGACATCATCAGTGCTTCCATAGACCTTACTTCTAATTGTCTTGGATGTTTGTTTATTTTCCACCTACTGACATTTTCTTCCTTCATGGTTGTTCATGAGAAAACACATTGCATCAAACTTCTTTGGCACTCACTGAGGCATTTGGGGCTGAGGCAAACCCCTGGTTGCCTAGCTCGAGTGCATAGGTGTATATGACATATTTAATAATCTCTGAATATTTGTTGATTTTATGTTTTTTAATAAATGTCGCCCCCTAGGCATTTGAGGCTAAGGTGACCCGTTGGTCACGTCATGCCTCTGCCCACACGGACTGTATCTACATTCTGATGGATAAAGAGAAGGAACATGGAGCTTATTTAAAAATCAGAATTTGGGGTTGAAATTTGTAGGGATGAAGTTAGGTTAGGTAGATAGTTAGCACTTGTGTACTAGGGATCTGAAGTCTTTCTTTCTTTAGAGAAGAGGGGAAGACCAGTGGTGGTGGAGGAAAGGTGCACAGGAAGGAACCTGTGGTTTCCAATTTGGACAGCCTCAGGCCTCTCCCACTGATTTTATTGGTCTTATCAAAACTTTTACAGGACATAAATTCCTCTGAAGAAAGGGGAAAGACAAATAAACAGACTCAATAACAAAACAGATACAATAAGATAAAACTCAAAGGACTGAGGTGCCCTTTACTAAAAGCGCTATCTTCTACACCCCTCAAACTGAGCATAAATATCATGCATGCTTAGCTTGCTCAAAGTGGATAGAAACATGTTTTGGATTTATTTGAAGTATTTTAGTCTAAATGGGTACTTTGGTAATTTTTGAAGAGTTTCAAGGGTTATGGACTTATGGGCACCACAGCTATTCCAGAGTTAGGAATTTGTTTCAATGGATTGTGAAGGTTGTAAACCCCAGGTTGTCTTTTTTAGGTCATTTTAAGTGTCAAGGGTATTTGGATCACTTGAGGAAAGTTGTAGGGCCTTATGGGATGTGCTGAGCTTTAAGGTTTTTATTGATTTTTGGGAGATTTTAATATTTTTTAATATAATTTTTATGTGATTTTATGGTTCGGATGATGTTTTTGGTCATTTTGGAAAAGATTTATGGTTTAGAGGGGGTTTGGACATTCTAAGATTTGTAGTGAGTTTCAATTATTTTTATGTTATTCTAAGATTTAGAGGGTATTTTGGTCATCTTGGGATAGACTTGGGACATTTTAAGGAAGACCACACTTCCAAAAGATTTTTTGGTGCTGTATAATGTTCATTTCTAATTTTCACATTTTTTTCTGATTCTTAGGATGTCCATGAATGTTTTGGTCATTTCATGTGTCTTGGGGTTGAAAGAGATGGCACTCGAAGGTGTTCAATCTGGTTTTTGGTGTCTTGGACGTGCTTTGATCATCTCAGGTTATGTTATGGGCACCAGTAGGTACTTAATTGAGTCTTGGATTTTGAATTAAGTTATATTAGGTTTAAGTTAAGGTTTAAGTAGGGACTCAGCAATTTAGTCATTTTAGCCAGATTTATATGGAGCGGCCAGCACTATAATTTAGCTTGTGGGATTTGCTGCAATTTCACCCAGCCTCAAGCAGCTTTTATTGAACATTAACTACTAAAAGACATGATCCTAATGTATATCAATTTTATGGTAAAACCATGGACCTACTAGAAGCCTATTGGTATTGTTGAAGTTTAGTGCCACATTGGATAATCTGTGGACGTCTTCCCTCTTTATCCGTAGAGGATTCCCTGAACTCAATGCCTAGGTTTTAGGAGGCTAGAGTTTGAGCCTTCAACATGGTATTAACACTGGACTCTCTCATTCCGGCCACCACCACCACTCCCCATTTAATTGCGCCATTTATACCATAACCATTTGGGTTTATACCATAACCATATGTGTTCAGTGCCATGGGGGTGTTGAGGTTTAGTCCCACATAGGATGACCTATGTTCGCCTTCCCTCTTTAGCTTAGAGGATTCCCTCAACTCAAAGCCTAGGGTATTAGTGTAATGGACAATGGATGGAGGTCAAGGAGAATATGGATCCATCAGAGCTGTTATGAATCCGTTAAATCAATATGTTTTAAGTGGCTCAAGTAGGACTGACTCGTTACTCACTAAGAGTCTACTAAGGATGCACTGAGGATGCAGGATTTTAATGAGCCTAGGCACATCCAGTTAAAACCCATGAAGGATCAAATACCCAACTGATCCATTAAGGTTCCGTTTATCTACACGGGTCCATCAAGGATATGCTACCACAAAACATAAGATGAACAATAACACAGGTTAGGATGGATCAAATGTTCCTGTAGAACTGTGAAGAACACTTAAAAGTGTTCTTGAGTTTTGAAGCTTGAACTCTTGTGAGACTTGCAAAGTCCTCTTGGAGGTTGCACGCCACCCCTCGGAGTGATCTCTCTTGATGCTTTTGAGGGACTGCTCCTCTCTCCCTCTTTCTTTCTTTGTTCTGTGAACACAAAGAGATGAGACATGCTGGTGGGTTCCACTGATCCTGTCACCATGTGCCACCTCTTCTTCCCCTTTCATTTCTCTGTTTTTCCTCTTTCTTCCTTTCTCTTCCTCCATCTTCTGTTCTCTCCAGCACAGTGACCTTAGAGATTGGCCTTTGCTTTCCCAGATGGTTCTTTTGTTATTTCTCTGCTGCAGCAGTCTTAGTGAGGCTTTGGAAGAGATCACTTAGTTCTCCTCCCCACTTTCCCTTTTTCTTTTCTGCCCGTGTGCAGCCTTTACCGCCCTTTTCCCTCTTGGGATTTGTGTCAGCCCTAGAGGGCTTCTTTTTTTTTTTTTCGAGCAGCTGGCCTCCCTTCTGAGGTCTGCCACCCCTGATGACTGTGTTTCTTCTTAAACTCACAAAGACAGCAAACAATTTACTGCAAAGACATCTAAGGCATCAAAAGAGCTACAGCACTTTGCAAAGACAAAACCTTTTTTGTGTAAGGCCCTTGCTGCATTCTCTCCCATTGAGGGTCGACCCTCATTGCATGGGCTTATTGTACTACCAAGAAGGTAGTTTTTAACCAGCCAAATGGTTTTGTGAGACATTTGACAAACCCACTCCTTTCTAGAGTTACCTTGGTTGGCATTCTTGGGATCACCTTCCAAATGTAAAATGTTCACTATATTATAGCCTTGATCAGAATAACTGTGCCAGGTGCTTTGATCCTTGGATTTAGCTGACCCCACAGTGACATGATAAGATGATGATTCATGGAATCAACTGTCATGTTCAAATGACTAAGAAGGTTCATTTTTTTTTGTTCTCCATAGTAGTGAGTTGATTGATGGCACATTGCCTGCAAAAGGTGCATTTTCATTCACAGGGCCACTTGTTTATGTTTATGTTTATGTATACGCTTCGCTTTAAAATGACTCAAATGCTATTTATGCTGATGGTATTGATAAAAAATGGCTTTATTATTATTTACCAGAGATTCCAAAAATTCAAAAACTCTCTTTTGCCGGAAGAGAAGTTGAAGGAGAGATATTGACCGCTGTGGAAATTATTCCTGAGAGTGAGACTCAACAAAATGTTTGGAGCAAGTACAAGAAGGAGGTTAAATATCAATGGTATCTTACCAATCCTGCTGATGCTGCTTCATTCCATTAATACTGCTTCTCCTAATAGTATTGATGTATGGCTATACAGGTTTTATTCTACAGAAATTGATGACAAGCAATTCTTTGAAGCATTGCATTCTCAGCATTCATGTTCATACAAGTTGCATTTGGAGGATATAGGTCGATGCCTAAAATGTGAATGCATTGCCATGGATGTGTTTGGAAGGTCCAGTGAACCTGTGTCAGCTGTATCTTCTCCAATCTCACCAGGTTCTTGCATTTCCTTCCTCTTGGTGTTTCATGCATGCCCACTTGTTGCCTAACTAGCCCTTGCAAGTTTCTATGAAATCTGGGCATTCTGCATATACCACCTAAAGAAAATCTCTCTCTTTCTCTATATATGTGTGTGTGTGTTGGGGGGAGTTTAAGGTTCTCTCTCTCTCTCTCTCTATATATATATATATATATTGTGTGTGTGTGTGTCTAGGGGGGTTTGGGTTCTCTCTCTCTTTCTCTCTACGTATATATATAGGGGTTTACAAGTTATGCATATCAAAACGTCTAAGGGGTTATATATGCCATGCTCCTATGGAGGATTCAGTGCAAAAGTCCCTTGAAATTGTCATTATTTTTATATATCTATCTCCTACTCTATGTTTTTACTTCTCATTCATTTATATTATTTATTTTTTAGAATCCTATGTCATTGTTGAACCCGTTCTTTAAAACACAAAAAAAGAAAGAAAGTGTCTGTGGAGAGGAATGAGAAACCCCCTTCCCGGGCCGGGTAGGGGGGGGGGGGGGCACCCGATCCACCTTCTTTCCCTCTCCCAATCGCCCTCTTCTTCTGGGGGGGTTACACTGTAAATTCCTCCCCTATGCCTTGGAGCAAAAGAACTTTGCGGAGTTCGTGAAGCCCCAAGAAGCCACCAAGGAGGGGCGAACTTGTGTGTTTGTGTTTGTTAATTTGGAAATCCAAAAGGGGTTATGTTGCAGAAATACCTTTGTGTATTGTAGATATGCCACCTTCCTGTATAAATGCCTTTGTGCTTAAAGTTTGTTCATTGTGATTATTCTGTAATTATGGAAAAGTATTGTAATTATTTGAATTAATCAACAAATACAAATAAACCCCTATATTTTACAGAAAAGTTCTTTGATAGTTCTGTAATTAAAAAAAAACAATTGTTCATTCTAGAAATTACAAAAAATTCTTTGTCTGCCTAGCTAGAAGTTGTATGAACTATGAAGTTCCTGTTCAGTCCAGAAATTGCATAAAAACCCTGGTCGTCCAGAAACAGAAAGTGCCCAGAAATTGCGTAAAACCTTGGTCTATCTAGAAATTGCATAAAAACCCTAGTCTATCTAGAAATTGCACAAAGCCCCTGGCCTGTCCAAAATTGACAAAAATATCATGTTCAAACTTGAAATTGCAAACAAACCCATAAAAAGTCTGAAAATTACACACGCCCTCGCTTAGTCCAGGAATTGCACAAAGCGCCTGCTTTGTCTGGAAATTACCAAAATATCCTTGTTCAACCCAAATTCATACCTTCTGCATGACTCGATGAAGCGGGCCATGCCGCTTCCTTAGAGTGGTGTGCGCTCTCTTGAGCTTTGCCTACAAGGATGGCAGTTTCGGTTTCGGCCAGGTCCGAAACCGAAACAGTATTGGTTTCGATTTCGGCCCGAAACCAAATAAAATACTATTTTTTGCAAGGGAGATGGCGCCTGATTTCGCCCGATTTCGCCCGGTTGGTTTCGGATCGTCCAAGGCCGAAACCGATACGTTTCGGCCGAAATGTATCAGTTTCGGCCGAAACTGCCATCCATGTTTGCCTAAGACTATCATTTTAGAAAAGGGGTAATCATCGAAGTTCACATGCCTTTGCAAATATACCCAGAAAGGGGAAGAAATTGCAAATGTACCTTGAAAGGGGTTGAAATTGCAAATATATCCTAGAAAGTCAAGAAATGACAAAAATGTCAAGGGAATACAAGAAATTGTAGATATACCATGGGAAGTAAAAAAATGACAAAGATGTCCAGGGAAGTCAAGAAATTACAAATACACCTTGGAAGGTCAAGAAATGACAAAGATGTCTAGGGAAACCAAAAAATTGCAAATATACTATGGGAAGTCAAGAAATGACAGAGAAGTTTAGGAAGGTCATGAAACGATAGAAATAATCTAGAAAGTCAATAAATGACAGATAAGTCCAGGGGAATTAGCAAATTACAGAAATGTCCAAGAAAGTCAGGAAATGATAGAAATACCATGGCAAGCCTAGAAATTACACCACCACCCAAAAATGTCAAGAAATGACAAACACACAGAAATGTCAAGAAATGACAGAAATGTCTCAGCAAGTCATGAAATGACAAAAATGTCTAGGGAAGTCAAGAAATTGCAGAAATCTCCTGACAAGTCAAGAAATGATAAAAAATTCTAGAGGAGTTGAGAAATTATAGAAATCTCCTGACAAGTTAAGAAATGACAAGGATGTCCAAGGAAATCAAAAAGTTGCAGACATATCTCAGAAAGTCAAGAAATGACAAGTCTAGGAGAATCACAAAAAACTGCAAAAATACTCGGGAAGAATCAAAAGTTGCGAAAATGCCCATAAAGGATCAAAAACTGTAGACATACCCAAGAAGGGTCCTACATGATGAAACCTAAATCTAACACAAATCTTGAGCAGAAGCAAATTCAATGGTATGATCATGGTTGGGAGCAAATCCAAATGTCTGATTGTGAACAGAAGTAAATTCTATCTGAAGCCAATTCAATGTTTTGATCGCAGATGGAAGCAAATCCATAGGTTCAATTGCAAACAGAAGCAAATTCAACAATCAGTTTGTGACCGAATGTAAACCTGAAGACCCGATTACATAATCGGGATCAAATGTAAAGGTCTTAAAGGATCGAATGCAATCCAAATTACATATATTCAAGGAATGAAAATCTTCAAGTTTCTTGCAATAGTATGTATCTCTAGTGGGTGATAATCAAGATCACATCCATTAAATAATATCACAACTGATAGAGGTTAAAAAGGTTTTCTTTGACATTTAATCAAAAGTGTTCGGATTTTACATTGATATAAATAAACATCAACCATGGTTGGTGGGGAGAGGTCCAGCACACGAATCTTAAATCGTCTGATAAATCCAAATTCATAGAATTAATAATGCGTGTGTTATTTAATTAGCTATAAATGTACATTTTTGTTTAATGCATGAACACCCCCTTTAAATCCTTATCTAATTTAACGTGTTAAATAGACTGGCACGTCCGGTGAGACATTTCTTACCTTTCATCTCTATTTGAAGGTTGTGATATCTTCTTCATGTTCTTTCAAATAAATTCAAAGATTCTTGGGACATTGGCTACTGTTACCTACGAGCTTCTCGTCGTTGCAAATCACGCCAGGCGGGAGCTACCTAGTTACGCCTAATGTGCTCGACAAATTACCTACAGTCATCACCCTTCTTTCCAGGGGAGTACCCACTGCTGAAGCTGCCTTGATCGCTATTGCTACTGTCAAGGGCATCAAAGTTAAGGTTTCCTTCTGAAGCCCAAGCGTCAACACCATATACGTGTAGGTTGCCTCTATCAGCCAGGGGCAATGTCACAGCCGCCAAGGTGGAAATCCTAGTGTAGTCATATTAAATTCCGGCAAGACTGTTCTTGTTGAAAATCTTAGCATCCGGCTCGATGAAGGTGGAAGTGAAGGCACCGGCGTCTAAGCCTCGAATTAGAAGCAAGTGCACCAACGGAAGCCTAAAGTCCCTAAAGCCCAAATGAGGGGGCAACCCTGTCGCCATATACATCAAGTTAGGTGGCGTTGAAAGTTGGCACCTAAGCCTCGAGTTAGAAGCAAGCGTCTTAGAGGAAAGCCAAAGCCCCTAAGCTCAAGCGAGGGAGCAATCCTATCGCTGGTGCCCAAGCCTCATGTCAAGAAGCAAGCGTGCCCGCGAGAAGCCGAAGTCAAAGCCAAAGTCACATATCAAGAAGCAAGCAATTTAGTGGAGCGACGATAGCTCTACATCAAACAAATCTGGGCCACCAAGAAGTCTGCAACTAAAAGGGGCTAGGGTAGTTCACTTTACCCAGCCGTCAGCCCAGCAACAAGCCAAAGGGCCGGCCATCCAAGATGCCCAAACTCTCCATTCCGGGGGCAAAAAAAGGGGATCCATAAGAAGCCCAGTGATGTCCTTCTTTCCTTGGAAACAATTTGAATCAAAGAGACTGTGTTGGGTCTTCCTCGTCCCGAGTGTCGATCTATTGACTGACTTGGGGCCGTTGGGCAAGAATTGCGTCAAAGTAATAACAACTTTGACTTCACAAACATTAAACGCCTGAAGGCATCTAGCAAAAGAGGCTATTGACCCAAAAGATGCAGTCAGCTCCAACAGAGAAAGCGTCAGACAAAGTCGACAACAAATCAATCAGGAGTCTGGAGTAATGTAAACATTTCATAGCCTCGGCATTCATGTAGCCGACTAGGAGTTGCCTCCAGAAATAGTTGAGCAGGCAACAAATACCACCTGCAATACTCAACAACAGGAGAGCAATTGGGTCCAAGTAAACCCCCCCCCCCCCCCCCCCCCCCCCCCCCCAAAAAAAAAAAAAAAAAAAAAAAAAAACATCACCGGTCCAAGCCTCAAGGCAGGAACCCAAGGTAGGAACTTCGACCCTGAGGGCATGTTCCATTCAGCCCAAAACCAAATACTCCCTTCACACCAAGACATGGCAAGAGACAAGGAAAGGGAGAAGGATGTAAAGAAAAAAAGAGAAAAAAATGAAAGAAGAAAAAAAAAATGAAGAAACAAGGCCAAGCCAAGTTAAACTTGTCGGGTGTTATTTAGGCTGGCAGCCTTCTCATGAATGCTCCTTCCCAAGGGAAATACACAAAAGGATCTTTAATATCTTTATGAAAGAAGATCAAGTAATGGTGCATGACCCATTGAAGTATCTTACAGAAGCAGACAAGGGAGGCATCCCCACTTTTGTGAATACCATGATAGGGTGTGTCACCCTATATAAAGCGTTTAGGTGTGCATCGGCGAGCTTATCCAACAAGGGTAAATAGTTGAATCTCATTGAGGGAAGTTTTAGGCAAAGTAGGTTGCCGGCTCAGAAAGCCAAAAGAGCAGATGTGGTGAAGAGAAACTCTAAAAGCCATGAGCAAATCACTCAGCAAAGCTCCAAGCAAAGTCACGGCTGAAACCCCAAGCAACGTAACTCCGACAAGCAAGATAACAAGCAAAACCTTGAAGAAGGCTCCAACCAAAGCCAGAAAGACAAGTCTAGGAAAGAAAGCTCCAACCAAAGCCAGAAAGGCAAATTCCTGGAAAGAAAACTCCAACCAAAGCCAAAAAGGGAAGTTCAGGAAAGAAGGCTCCAATGAAAGCCAAAAAGGCAAGTCCAAGAAGGAAAACCCAAGGGGGAAAGTTCAAAACCAAATCCTGAGCAAACCCGGCAACAAGCCAATGAGAAGCCTGGGGTGGTGCAAGCATCTGGTGACTTCAGCCCGTGCATGTTTGAATATGAAGAGCTGCCGCCCAAACTAATCGGGCAGGCAATCAATGCTATGTTCTAGGAGCAATAACAAGAGGGCAATTGGGTCAACATATCCCAAGAAAGATCGTCAAACCAAGCCTTCAAAGGCAAAAGTGCAAAGTAGAAACTTCAACCCTGGGGACATGTTCCACACAAGCTCGAAGCCGGCTGCTCCTCCACAAAATGCGGCGTGAGCCAAGAAGCAGGATAATAATAGAAAGAAGAACCGTAAAAGAAGGTTGAAGAAACAAGTCGAGCAAGCGGGCGCTATGGCAGCTCCTCAAAGAAAAAACTCCTTTGCAAAGATTGCATAGATTCATTGATGAGTTGGAGGAGTAACAATCTTTTCCTCCCACCAAATCAGTCCCTTTGGACAAATATGTTCCGTGGTAAGAAATGGAGCGCAAGATTGGGGAAGAATCAAAACTCCTCAAATATCAGAGGTCTTCATTCGGTGAACTGCAGAAAAATCATAACAATCTATGGGGAATAACCTAGTCCTATCCCCTTGGCTGGTGGCTAGAGAAGAACACAATGAAGCTAAATAGAAAGGAGATCCTTTTTCCTTTCTTTTTCCATATTCAACACTCCCTCGATAGACTTCGCCTCAAATCCTTGAGGTTTTTAGCCTTTCGTGGCTCTAAACATGCCCTTACGACATTGACCCATCCATATATGGTTCCAACTAGTCCTTTGCTATCAAACCAAGTTTGGCCATCTATATATGGGCTCCAACCCATCATCAAACCCATTTTGAGCACAAATTTATCCCTTTACCAACGAATTCTGGGCTTTGACTCATATTTGGGCTCTAAACCATTTCTTGACTCCCATGCATATGCGGGCTCTAACCCATCCCCAACTACAAGCATCAACCTACTCCCACACTACTCACAGTGAATCCCTAAAATTCCCTACCAAATTTCATTCCGAAAAGGAAAAAAAAAGGGAAAAAAGGGAAAAAAGGGAAAAAAAATCAAATCAACAGATGTTGCCGTAGTCTTTGTGACACCTCAAAAGGGGGCATTATCTAAAATTCATGTCATCATGAAGCTGTTAACTAACAACGGATCAGAATATGAAGCTTGATAGGAGGGCTTCAAATGACCCTAGATGTGGACATCAGGTGCATCAAAGTCTGTGGAGATCTGCAGCTGGTGATACAATAGGTTGGAAGTAAGAAAAACAAAAACAACAAGTTTTGGGCAATTATGATGTCACAAAATAAGAATTGATCTTCTACCAACGCCTTCAAGTGCATAGAGTCCGAAGGGTGCAAGGCTATGGCCAATTCATCAAAGAAAGGCAATTGAAGAAAAGGTAACCTCGTCATGGTTAAAGATTAAGAAGTGATGGCTGACAAGTCCAAAGGCAAATTTGCGCCCCCAATTGGTGTGGACCCTATGTCATTCAAAAGGTCTACTAAGAAGGCGCATACACGGTCGTTGACCACAAAGAAAATAATAATTTTCCCCACCCAGTGGAAAGCATATGAAGTTCTATTATGCTTCTGAACATGAAGGGATACACAACCCACCTTCGATGGACCACCATGCTATCAAGGCTTAGGTCCAAAGTTAAAAAAAAAGTGGAAAAGAGAGGGGATTAAAAATGAGGTGTCCCAACGGACTTGGGCATCTCGTTTATAGGTTGCCCAAGGGTAAAAAGGTCAAAGAACCCTAGTTGGGTAAAAAGGTCAAAGAACCCTAGTTGAGGTGAAAACTCGAAAGGGCATCTCTAGCAAAAATGGGGAATCTCCATTGTGTGAAAATCTGCAAGGGCACTCAAACAAAAGTTATGGGAAATTGACTTCGGTGAAACTCGGAAATGCATCGAGGGCAATCAAAAAAAGAAAAAAGAAAAAGAAAAATCCAATATCATCATTCATCTAGTACCTTTAACCTAATGCTACAAACCTAAAAAGCCAGCACCAAGCTCCCTGGCTCCATGTCTTTTCGAGGGTCCCAAAAAAAACTCATGTCAAAGACCACTCCTTTCCATCACACCTCAAGAACGCATACCTTTACTTGCTACATTCCTTTCATAGTCGGTAGCTACCCAAATCCATAACCTTGATCCAATACCTACCATGATCAAAAAAAAAAGAAAAGGAAAGAAACCACATACACCCACATCATTGGTTCCATGCCCTCCCAAGGATCGCAGCCACAAATTCAAACATTGGTTGTAAACCCTTTCCAGGTTAGCAATCACAAAATTTCAATCTTTTGGTTTCATACTGTGAGACACGGAATATTTTCACATAGGAAAAATAAACAATAAATGTTCTTCTTGAGAAGAGGCATTCCTCTACGTAGAGAGAGTTTATTCCGTGGGTGCGCATAGTATCATACGATTTGGAGTCGAGTGTTGGATCTCTCCCCACTGACCGTAGTCAGTGTTGATTTACATCGGCCTAACGTCCGAACACTTTTGTTTGACTGTCAAAGAAATCCCAAAGTCCTCTCCTTAGGTTCTGACGTGGAGGGCAGACTCACACGAGAGACTCTCCATAACCACTCATTTACCACCAACATTTGATAGGATTAGGGCTAAGTCTGAGCAAAACTCCAAGATTTAGGAGTATGGATGCAAAAGTGCAGAAGCTGTAGGCATTTTGAAGTGAATGGAGGTTTTCTGGACCCCGAGGTTATTTTGGTAATTTTACCAACCCAGGGGTATTTTGGTAATTTTCCCAGGCCAGGGATATTTCTGAAATTTCTGGGCTGGAACGGAAGTAGGATCGGGTTCATGACTTCTCAAGGCACTGAGGCTCTTTCTGGAGGGTTTCAGGGGCTGCTAGTCCGTTTCTAAGTCACAGGAGTATTTTGATAATTTTACCATACCCTACATAGACCTAGGGTTGGGGGACATCTGAGTGTCGGACTGAGATGACAACATTTCCGGACCAAAAGAATGACAAGGGGCTTCGTAGAAGACACATAAATGTCAATTTGGTCGAAGGAGGGATATATAGGCAATTTTGTGAAAGCCGGGGGTTTTCTTATAATTTTTCCCCGAGAACGCACATGAAACATGCTGAGTGCTTTTATAGTCAGAATGAGTACAAGGGTTGTCGGCGAGTTGTCGACTGTATAAAAGTCCGCACTAACGCGGGAGACAGGGACGTAACCCCAATTACAAAAGTTGCAGGGTAAAACTGCAAATAACAAGACTTTTTTGTTTCTCGGATCCCGGGGAGGACATTTAAGCAATTCGTCTATTATTGGGGCAGAATTATATGACATAGCCGTCCCGGGACTTAGAAACAACAACACGGCCCACTGAGGGGCAAAACTACAAATAAACCCTCATAGGGGCACATACACGAGACCCGGGGACTTACCCCTCGCGGGTCAAGACAAACGAACAAACGAACAAATGCTGGATGCTCCAAGTGCGTAGGTCGTCTCTGTGTGTCTCTCTGTTCTGGACCCCTAGGGGTCTATTTATAGAAGTTGGAACCTCCCTGGGGTCGTCCGGACCCGTACGGGTTAAGTGGGGGTGAAAATGACCTCGGGGAGGTCCTCTTTTTTGGTTTCCGTGTGCAGGAGAGAAGGCCGCCCGGGGTGGGAGGTCCCCGGACCCGTCCGGGGTCAAATGACCCCTGGCGGGTCCTGCCGGGGGTAAACAACCCCGGCAGGTCCTGCCCGGGCCTGCCGTCCCCGGGCAGGCCCTCCCGGGGTCAAATGACCCGGGGAGGTCTGCCTCAGGGGCCGCCCTACCCCGGGCAGGTGCCCCACCTGCGCGCGGACCCGTCCGGGTCTGTTTTTCTCCTTGCTGGCCCATTTTTGCTCCAATTAAATGAGAGAGAGGGGTGAGGATTCTCTTAAGCTCACCAAAGCCCAAGGAGGTGACTGGAACACCCGGGGGGGGGGGGGGAGAAGTGGGTGACCACATCCCCCAACTAGCACTCCTGTTGTTTCCACCCCTGGCAGGTGGTTCACCTCGGGGAGGTTTGCTGTCTGCAGGGTTTCCACCCCGGGCAGGTGATCTTCTGCTGGGCTGCTAACTTCTGCTGCTGCGACGTGGAGGTCTGAGGCTCCACCCCGGGCAGGTCTGCTGTTGCTCTACTGCGGTGGCACACGTACGTGGGCAAAAAATGGTGCCAACAAATGCCCCCCACAGAGCGTTCGTCAAAGCCGGAGGCGGACAATCTGTGCCCTCAGTCGTCTTTTCCTTTATTTTTTCCTCCTGAGTCTTCATGACATGGGGAGATCATTGTAGGACTGCACCACCCACCAGTCTAGAAGTAATGTAGGCCTACCTCGGCGAGGCACTTTGTCCTGAAGTTGATGATGTTGACCAATCCTTAGGGTATATTGGCCAAAGCTGATGTGGATCGGCCCTTAGGGCATATTGATCCGAAGTTGATGTAGGCCTGTCTCGTAGAGGTTTGCTGGCCTGTAGTTGATGTAGACCTGCCTCGGTGAGGCTTGTTGACCTAGAGTTGATGGGGGCCTGCTTCTGAGAGACTTGTTGGCCTGAAGTTGTTGTAGCCCTGCCTCGATGAGGCTTGTTGGACCAGAATTGCTGCGGACCTGCCTCAGCGAGACTTGTTGGCCCGGAGTTGATGTAGGTCTGTCTCGGAGAACCACATCCGTCTAAGTCGTCGTTGATTGACTGTTGAGCTGTGATAGTTGGAAATCGACATTGGCCCACCCTTGGGGGTGCGTTTGGCCAAAAGTCGTTGTGCCGGCTGACCGCTGAGGTATCACTGAAGATGTGTCGGCTGACCACTAAGGTGTGTAGTCGAAGATACGCTGGCTAACAGCTGAGGTGTGTAGCCGAAGGTTAAAGCTGGCTAATCGTTGACTTGAGATAGCCAGAGTTGATGTAGACCAGCCCTTAGGGCATGTTGGTCTGGGTAGATGTCGGCCGTACACGGGCTAAGGCAACTCCTTTCTTTGTTTTAGGTTCAGCTAGTGAGCTTCAAAGCTGCTTCAAAGTTTCCTGGCCCTTGGGAAGGAGTGGCCGAATGGTCCTCAACTTGGTGTAGCATTGCCAGATGCATGCATTTGGTCTCCCTTGGGACGCCTGGATGACTGAGCTTGCGTCTTTATGGGAGGAGTTCGCCCGCCTTCGCGCTATTCAAGAACGGAGGCGGAGGACTGAGCTGCTCATTCAGTCGGAGGAGCAGCAACTTTGCCGACTTCGGGTAGCCCAGGCTGAGGTGAGTGCCATGGTCGAGGATGCTTACGAGCGTGAGCAGATGGCCTCCCGAAGAGGGGGAGAGCTTTTGCGAGAGGTCCGAGAGACCGAGGAGGAGCGCAGTCTTGCGCGTGCCGATGTAGATTCTCCACCGTAGGCTGGAGGGACCCCAGGAGCTTTTTGCGAGAGGTCGGAGAAACCGAGAAGCGCAGTCTTGCGCGTGCCGATGTAGACTCTTTGCCGTAGGCATGAGGTTCTCCCGGAGGAAGCTCTTCAGAGTGAGACTCGCCTTGCTGACCTGAGGAGCAGCGAGTCTGGCTCTTGACGGGCTTTGGTACATTCTTGTACACGGGGCTTTTGTGTTTTGCCCATTCTTGTCTCAGTCATCCTGAGAGCTTGCCTCAGGCTCCCTTTTTTGATGACATTGATGAATAAAGGACAGAGCTCAATAGCTTTTGCTTCTATCCTCTTGCATGTATGTCTTTTTTTTTATCACTTTACCAGGCCTACCGCCATTTCGGGTTTTCGACAGGACTGGCCTCCTTTAGCTTTTTCCAGTGCGCCCTTGCGGGTTTTCACACTGACGGGTACCCATTTTTGGTTAAGGCGCCCTTTTGGGTTTTCATCTTAGCCGGGTAAAAGCCTTTTAGCTCTTGATTGCTCTTCTAACAGAAACAACCAAGTCCGCTGGGGCATCAATATTTTTAACCCTTTTTTTTGAACCTATAAGGCCAAAAGGCAAGGGGAAAGTGGCACTCCCATAGGGACGTGTGTGCCGCATAGGTGGGACAAATGGGTGGATTCGACTGCCCTAGTGGGATGCAATTAGTCAAATCCAAAAGCCGAAGGTTGAGCGGGTTGGCAACCCGAAAGGGGTGTGCATGTGCCAAGCTCGGTTGGGACAGCAAAGGAGTAGGTTTAACAGTCCGAAAGGGACATGCAGGTTAAACCTGGAGGCCGATAGGCAGGATGGGTTGGCAGCCTGAAAGGGGCATGCATAGGCCAGACCCGAAAGGATGAAAGGAGGGGATTTGACAGCCCGGGTGGGACGTATGAATCAAATTCGCAAGCCGATAGGCAAGTAGGGCTGGCAGCCTGAGGAAGGCATACATAGGCCAAGCCCATGAGGACAAAAGAATGAACTTGGCAATCCCGGTGGGATATATGAGTCAAGTCTAAAGGCCAAGAGGCGAGATGGGTTGATAGCCCGAAAGGGGCATGCATAAGCCAGACCCGGAAGAAGGAAAAGATGGATTTGACAGCCCTAGTGGGACGTACATAGGCCAATCCCGATGGGACAAAGATATGTTTGACAGCCCTAGTAGGACGTGAGAGTCAAACTCGAAAGCCGATAGGCGAGATGGGTTGGCAGTTCGAGAGGGCATACTGAGGCCAACCTTTAGAGGGTAAAAACGAGCCGAAAGGCGAGGTAGGTTGGCAGCCCGAGAGAGCATACTGAGGCCAATCCCTAGAAGGTAAAATGAGCCGAAAGGCATGGTGAGTTGGCAGCCCGAGAGAGCATGCTGAGGCCAGACTCGAAGAGGCAAAATAGGCCGAACGGCATGGTGAGTTGGCAGCCCGAGAGGGCAAACTGAGGCCAGACTCGAAGGGGTAAAATGAGCTGAAAGGCAATGGTGAGTTGGCAGCCCGAGAGGGCATACTGAGGCGAAACTCAGGAGGGTAAAATAAGCAGAAAGACATGGCGAGTTGGCAGCCCGAGAGGGCATGCTGAGGCCAAACTCAGAAGGGTAAAATGAGCCGATCCCGATGGGACTAGAAGAGATTGGATTTGGCGTACCCGGTGGGACAATGTATGACAATGTTAGGGTGTGCCTAAAGGTTATCTTATTGATATTGATGATATCGATATTGATGATAGTGACGATATTGATGATAGTGACGATATTGATGATAGTGACAATATTGATAATGACCTTGAGGCGGAGCTGCTAACTATGACGAATGTGCTAACTATGTATATGACGTATATGACTATGACGTCGAAAATAGACCGATTTGATATCACCCCTCAATTCGAATTAGCAAAAGGGGATTGAGTGTCGCAGGACGACGTAGGAAATGTAGAAAGCATTAGTATAATGCTCTTGTCATTATAGGGTGAAGTCGTTGACTTCGAACCACCTGTAAAGCACGGTGAAAGAGGATTGTTGTGTTTTTTTTTCACATTACCAACCTCACCGCCCTTTCGGGTTTTCGCCGAGGTTGGCCCCCTTTAGTTTTTTCCAGTGCGCCCTTGCGGGTTTTCACACCGAGAGGTTGCCCATTTTTACCCGAGGCGCCCTCTCAGGTTTTCACCTCGACCGGGTCCATGGCCTTTTTGCCCTTAGCCAACCGTTGAAGGGTGACTAAGTCCGCCGGGGTATCAGTATTTTAAACCCCCATTTTTTTTTTAACTTGCACCTTCACTGGGGAGAGGCACATCCTGTGAGGACTGCTGTAGAAACTCTTGCGGTGGCGCATGGTAGAACTTCATGTGCTTGCCGTTGAGAGGAGGGAAGGGATTATCTCCGTTGTGGTCGACAACCGTATAACTCCTTCGTAGACCTTCTGGATGACATAAGGCCCTCGCCAATTGGGTTGGAGTTTGCCGCTGGATCTTCCTGTTAGAACCTCCTTTTCCTTAATCATGACGAGGTCGTCCTTCTTGAACGCCCTTTGCTTGACCAGCTTATCATAGGCACGTGTCGTACGGGCTTGATACATTTGTAAGTGCTTATAGGCTCTGAGTCTTTCACCTTCAAGGTTGGACAACTCTTCAAGCCTCCTTTCTATTTCAGACTGGTCTTGGCCTGGCAATCCGGCGTGCACAGCCACGCGATAAGACGCCAGCTCGATCTCCACAGGGACTACCGCCTCGGCTCCGTAGACCAGGGAGAATGGGGAACAACCCGTAGGGGTTTTATAAATAGTCCGAGAGGCCCATAGGGCTTCGTGGACCTTCTCGCCCCAATCCTGTTTGCGGCCACCTACTATCTTGGGCAGTAGCTTGCAGAGGGTTTTGTTGAAGGCCTCGGCCAACCCGTTGGCTTGGGGATTGTAGACGGAGGACGTCCTCCAGTCAATATGGAACTTGGACGCCAACGCATAAACAGTCTTGTTCCTGAATGGCGTTCCATTATCGGATATAATCCGGCTGGGGGTGCCGAACCTGTATATGATGTAGTGCCTTACAAACCGGGCAACTATCTCCCCTGTAACTTCTCGTAAGGGCACGACTTCGGCCCATCTGGAGAAGTAATCAGTGGCGGTTAGTATGAACTTGTGGCCTTGAGATGATGGTGGGAATCGTCCCACAATGTCCATGCCCCACTCTGCAAATGGCCAAGTAGGCACTGTTGGATGAAGCGGATTGGCGGCCTCCGAGGAACTGGCCCGAATGCTTGGCATTGGTGACACGTACGAGGATATTGATTACAATCTTCGTACATGGAGGGCCAATAGAACCCCTTGAGCTTGATGCTATTCTTCATCTTAGCTCCTGCTTGATGCGCGCCGCACAACCCGGAGTGAACCTCGTGCATCACGGTCTTTGCTTCCTTGGGTGAAAGACAACGTAGGAGGACCGATCGGTCCTTTTCATGGACGAGCCTGAAAAGCAGGCCGTTAATCAACTGGTAGGATGTCGCCCTGCGTAGCAGTTGCACCCTCTGAGCCCGATCAGGGGGAAGCCAGCCGTTCTTTACCTTGATAATTGGCTTGTGCCAATCTTCTTCTTCTGGAGCATTCTCGTCTTGAATATGGTCGACCTCGTAGACAGTGAGGCCAGATTCTTCATCGAGCACGTTTGGCATAAGCCTTCGGTGTCTGACAATAATATTTAATTCTCCCTCAGGCGGGAGTTTTAAGGCCGCCGCCAACTTTGCAAGAGCATCAGCCTGGGAGTTGCTGCCTATGGGGACATGGCCTATTTCAAATAGGTAGAACTTTTTTCTGAGCCTCGTGACGGCTGTATGGTAGGGAATAAGCTCCTTTTTCTGGACGTCATAGATGCCCAGGACCTGTTGAATGACGAGTTGAGAATCCCCGTAGACTTTGACGCACTTGATGTCCATCTCTAGCGCCAGTTGAAGCCCAATAATCAACACTTCATACTCTGTCTCATTATTAGTCAATGACTTCATGAGAGCGCAAGAGTTATGCAGAATGTCGCCTTGTGGAGATACAAAGACTACCCCCGCGCCCGAGACATAGTCTGTGAGGCCACCAGTCCTTTTGATTGTCTGGGAAGCACCATCAAAATACAAATCCCAGTGTGGGAGGTCAAGGGTGAGAACACCCGGCTCCATCTGTGGTGGGACTTTTTCAGACTGTTCCCCAGTTTCTTGAGAAGGTACCAACACCTCTTCATCGGGCAGCTCGAAGTTGAGTGGCGAATCTTCTGGCACAGGGTGTGCTGCTAAGAACTCCTCCATTCCTTGTCCCTTGATTGCCTTGCGTGGGACGAAGGTGATATCGAACTCTATGAGGATAAGTGCCCACTTGCCGAGTCTACCCGAGAGGACAGGTTGACTGAGCAGAAACTTGAGTGGGTCACATTTTGAGATGAGCTCCACTCGGTGAGCTAGAAGGTAGTGCCTTAGCTTCTTGACAGCAAATACTAAAGCCAGGCACACTTTTTCCATAGGAGCGTACCGGTGCTCACGTCCGATCAGTTTTCGACTGAGGTAGTACAGTGGCTGCTCCTTGCCCTCGTCATTAATCTGGGCTAAAAGAGCCCCCAAAGAGGCATCCATGGCGGCAATATAGAGAATAAGGGGCTTCCCTCTGACGGGTGCCCCTAGGACTGGAGGAGTCAGCAGGTACTCCTTGATTTGTTCAAAGGTTTTCTGACAGTCTTCGTCCCATATGAAGGGTGCTCCATCCTTCATCAATTTGTCGAAAGGTAGGCATCTTCCAGAAAGATTAGAAAGAATGAATCGTCTAATATAGGCGAGTCTTCCTTGAAGAGATCTGAGCTCTGTCATGTTCTTGGGCGGAGGCAGTCCCTTATGGCCTTGATTTTATTAGGGTCGATTTCTATGCCTCGGTACCTGACGATGAAGCCGAGGAACTTGCCGCTGGAAACGTCGTAGGCACACTTCATTGGGTTCATTTTGAGCTGGTACTGTCGGAGCCTTTCAAAGACGTGACGCAGGATCCTCCCGCTTCTTCGTCTTGACGACCAGATCATCGACGTAGCATTCGACAAGGTCATGTAGCATCTCTTCGAAGATCTTGGTCATTGCCCTTTGATAGGTTGCGCCGACATTCTTTAGGCCAAACGACATCCTCTTATAGTTGAAGATCCCCTTATGAGACCAGAAAGCCGTATGGTCTTTGTCTTTGACGGTCATGCGGATTTGATTATAGCCCGACGACCCGTCCATGAAAGACAAGGCTTCGTGACCAGTGGTCATATCAACCATTGTCTCAGTGATTGGGACAGGGAAGTCGTCTTTTGGGCATGCTTTGTTCAGATCCCCGAAGTCGATGCAGACTCGGACTTGGCCGTTCTTCTTCTTGACAAGGACTATATTGGCGAGCCAGACAGGGTACATGCAAGGCTCTATAAAGTCCACGCCCAGCATCTTGTCAACATCAGCATTGAATTTTAGTTCTAGCTCGTGGCGCATATGCCTTTGAGCTTGCTTGATTGGCTTGACTGTTGGAAGTATAGCCAGCTCATGTTCAGCGACATAAGGGTCGAGCTCGGGCATTTCTTTGTAAGTCCCGGCGAAACAATCCCTGAACTCTACTAGGAGCTGTCGATACGACTGCCTTTCTTTCTCGCTAAGGAGAGCACTTATGAAGGTGGGATATGAAGGTGGGACGATGGTCATCCTTACTTCCGAGATTCATCTCGATCAACTCATCCACAGTTGCTTGGCCACCGTCTTCAAGCTCCGGTGGAGCTGGTTGGAGGTCGACGAAGTCTCCCTCATCATCAGTGTTTGCTTCATAGACTTCAAATTTTTCGAAGCACTCTTGCTTGGCTTGAAGCCGAAGGGCTTGCTTCGTCTTGCTGATGGTTAACAGACTGGGCTGCTCCTCCCTCTGAGGGGTGGTCGTTGTTGACTTCCGATGAAGGTAATGGTGTGATCGACGCCTCATCGGACCCCCTTATAGGGTCGCCGATCTCGGGCTCAACTTCAGCTTGCCCGTGATGAGGAGGTAGCAGTCCTATGGCATTGACTGCATAATAGACCTCGAAGTCTGCCTCTTGGTCATAGCCGAGTCCCCTTGTATCTTTGCGGGAGAAGGGAGGTTGCCCACGGACCTGCGGAGGGTTCCATAGCTGATGGAAATATGCCGCTCGTGCGAGGTCCTGAGCTTGTGGGATGTGTTGTTTTTTACACATTTCCTTAATGTGCTTCGGCATGTCGTCCATATCCTAGACCGGCTCTGGCGCCACATCGGCCGGAGTATCCCAGCCGAAATCATCTTCAGGAGGGCCCGGTGGGACTAAGTCACCTTTGTAAAAGATGATCGGTTTGTCCCCCTTTCCCTTATTGTTTCTTCTCTTCCGCCGATAGGAGACTGTGAAGGTCTTCAACTGCTCCACCTCATACTCTTCCCGTTGGGACGAGAGTTGGAGGCACTTGGGCGGTAAGGAGATGCTTCAGTCAATGACCTGGCTGATAAGGTTGGCTTCAAAGTCAACACTTTGCCTCTCCGGTTGAGTCGGCTTGGAGGCGGCATGGAGGCTTAGCCTGTGTAGCTTTACCATGTCTTGATTGACCGTGAACAACTGTCCTTCCTCGACTTCATGGTCCACTTTTTGCTTCTCTTTGTCTTTTATAGGCTCGGGGATTGCTAAAGTGGGCTTCCCAAAATATAGTGAAGCATCGGCCAGATGGCACTCATTGGGGTGGAACGAGGTCTGATCTACGAAGACCGTATGTTGCTCCCCTCCCATGGCATATTTAATGCACTGGTGCAGAGTTGAAGGAACAACCCAGTTTTCATGCAGCCACGGCCTTCCAAGCAGCACCTTGTAAGATGTGTCGGAGTTGATAATATAGAGTGTCGCCTGGGTGACAAAATCGTCCAAGGCAAGTTTGACTTCAACCCGACCAAGCGCCTCCTCAGAATTCTGATTGAATCTCGAAATTTTGACCGCGTTCACCTTCTGTAAGTAAGGGGCCAAGTATAAAGACTTGAAAGTCTTCAAGGGCATGATGTTAATAGCCGCTCCAGCATCGACCAAAATTTGATTCACATCATGCCCATTAATCGTCCCCCGGATATATAAGGGCCGATTGTGGCACGGAGAGGACAGCAACATGTCTTTGTCCGTGAAGGAGATGTTGGCTGTAAATGCTTCATATGCCTGGGCTTGCAGCTCCGCGACATGGGCTTCATAGGCCTCCGGGTCTGAGTATCTTGACAAGAGCCTCCCTGAGATCCTTGCTCCAGGCGATGGCTTCCCAAATGGTGACATTTGTAGGAAACCGCTTCATGTGATGAATGATTTTGCGGTCCGCCCGAGCACGGGTCTTGTCAAATGGCGGGATGATCTCCGCCAGAGTCTTCGGTGCCTGACGAGCCTTCTCCCGCTTAAAAGGGCGTTGCTCCCCAGCCTGACCCTCCGCATTTTCTTGGAACAGCGGAGCCAAAGACTCCTTCGGGGGTGGCAAAGGTTCATTATGCTGATCTTCATTAGAAGGACCGGCCGGGCTCGCGGGCTCGACCCTGTTGGAAGGGCCAGCTTGCTTTGAGGCCTCCTCGCGCAGAGGCGATTTGGCCGGCTCCTCTTCTTCATCAAAAGAAGCGATTATAAAGGGGACGCCACCCAATTTAGCCTTTGAGATGGGGCTTGAACCCTCTAAGGAGTTGATGATAAAGGGGATCCCCCGAACTTGGGTTTCCGGGGCAGGACCTGGCTTCTCCCCTCTGAATATTATGACCCGGTCAAGAGTCAGGGGACCTTCACGTCCACGTCCTCGTCCTCGTCCTCGGCAATTTCTCGCCGAGTGACGTTGATATGTTGCCATAGGAGCCTTGCCTCCAGTGCTATCAACCGCAGGAGAGTTAATGTTGTCGGGCGGCGGAATCGCCACCATGTTGCAGGATAGCTCTTGCAGCATTTCCTCGAGCATTTCCACAGTGAGCTCCTCGTCCTTGTAAAATAAGGAGAGCTCCTCCGGGATTGGGAAGTCTTCCCCTTCTCCGAGACGGTGAGCCATATCTCGGAGCCATTGAAGAAGTCAGGCTTTACGCCCAAACTTATCCTAGGGAATATATTTGTCTAGAGTGACAACCCTGGTGGGACGAGGGGGAGTGTACTCCTCCAGCTCATGTAAGAGTTTTTGAAGTTTTTGCAGAGGAGTTGGCTCCTTAGGGGCCTCCATGGCAGTTGCTTGCTCAGCTTGCTTCTTCAACCTCCTCTTCAAATTCTTCCTGTGGTTCTTCTCTTGCTTCTTTTGGCGTGCTGCCTCTTTAGAAGAGAGAGGACTTTGCTTTAGAGGTGGGACTTGTTTGCCCCTAGAATTTTGCTTCTTGCTCCGGGTCGGCGCCTTAGGAGCCTTAGTGCCACGGCTCTTTCTGGGGGTGACCTTAGTCCAGTTGACCTCTTCCGGTTGAACCTGGAAAGTGGCATTGATTGCCTGAGCAATTATCTCAGGAGGCAACTCCTGGAACTCTGCAAGTCCACAGTGGGGTCTCTGGGAGCTTTGTAGTTCCACTGACTTTGCTTTGACTGGCGCCTTTGCGAGCTCAAGATGTCGAGGCCTTTCTGCAATTGGCGGCCTTATTGGCTTGATGGGAGCTTTGGCCGGAGGCTCCCTCACCTTTGCCTTGCCTTTGTCGTCTGGCGGGGGATTTCCCCTTATGACGATGTCGGGTTGACTTACCCCAGAAAGGGGTTTGGAGCCTTCTTCCGCGGCTTGACTTTTTGGGCTCTGGACCTTAGGCCCCTCACACCGAGCCTTGCCTTTGTCGTCTGGCGGAGGATTTCCCTTTATGACAATGCCGGGTCGACCCAATCTGGACAGAGGTTTGGAACCTTCCCCCTCGACTTGGCTTTTTAGGGTTCAGGCCTTAGGCCCCTCGCACCTAGCCTTGCCTTTGGGGTCTGGCTGAGGATTGCCACTGCCCGTAGACTTGTTCGGTTGGACTTGTTGAGAGGTGGGTTTGGTCCCACGCAGCCTGGCCTGCTCCTGTTGAACTTGCTGGAAAATCTTCTTAGCGGCCTCTTTGAGACGCCGCCTCGTCATAGAGTTCCATTGCGCATCGATCTCTCCTCTTTGGATGAGGACTTCAATGCAGTCTTGGACTTCGTGGCATTCCCGGGTGGGGTGAGACACCCTGGCATGATATTTGCAGTAACGGGGGTGACTCTTGGCCGTCTCGTTGTAGTAAGACGGTGGATCATGTGTCAGCACCCGACCATCTTCCAGGAGCTTGTCAAAGATCTTCTCAGTGTCCTCCTTGGGGAAAGAACACTAATGAGAAGGTCGTCACCCTGGGTACCACAATGTGGACTTGGACTCCCTAGGAACTGACTCCCTCCTCCTGTGACTTCGGGAGTTGGAAAGCTGCTGAAGCATGTATGACATTGACGGAGAAGTGTAGACTCTCCAGTACATGCGGCTGCGGTGGATTGACTAGGAATTCACCCATATTGACCTCCTCTCGCCTGATTAAGTCCTTAGCGAGGTCCTTGAATGGCTTACAGTTGTGGATGATGTGGCCTACAACCTCATGGTAGGGGCAATAGCCATGATGAAAAGTCGCCCCTAGTGTCTGCTCCATGGGTGACGGGCTAATCAGTCCCGCCTGCTGACATGCGAAGAAGATGTTTGGGGTCTTCTCCCTAGGGAAGGAGTATAACTTCTCTGGCTGCTCGCCTTCGGGTGTATGCTCCTCGCCTTCAGATGAGTCCGAGGATTCTTCGGAGAGCCAACCCCTGAGAGGAGCCCGGGCAGTAGGTGGTACACCTGCCCCCCGAATATGGGTTGGAGCTAACCCCCTGGCAAATGGGCCAAAGGGGAAGGTGGCCAGTTGCTGATCTATGCTCTCTAGGAACTGCAGCATGCGTCTCTGTTCCAGTTGCAATTGCCGGATTTCTCCTCGGATCTTCCGAATAGTCCTTCGCAATGCCAAGCACTCAGGGAGTGAAGGAGAGGCTGCTCTGGGGCCGGTGTTGGACTGCTGATTCGAAGGCTCGGCCTCGGAGGCGTTGGAGCTTGCAGCCATCGCCGCCATATAGACCACATTAGCCGATCGGTTCGATCGACTCCAAGCATGAGGCTGTGGTGGGTCGACTGCATGGCCTAGCATATTTACCAGGCCCTTTTGAATGAGCTCTTCTGCTATGTTCTTGAAGACATAGCAGTCCCCGACGGTGTGACCCAACCTGCGGTGATACACACAATAAGTAGGATCATTTGTTTTGTCCACCTCCGAGGGCTTTCGCGGATCCGGCAGGGTGATGAGCTGCTCCTTCATGCATAGGTCAAAGAGCATTTTGGTGTGCTCTTTCCTGAAGGAATAAGGCATCTTCGTGTTCTCCGCCAACCAAGACGCGTTCGCCTTGGCATCAGGTTTCTTGCCATTGTCTTTGAATTTTCCTTCTCCCTTTTCTCCATTTGTTGGGGAGAAGTCGACGGCATTTACCTCCTTGCCGCTAGCCAGACGGTCTTTGGAGGATTTGCCTTTTGCAGAGGCTTGTGCTGGGTGATCAGCGAAGAACATCTCAATTTCCGCCACCACTGTGTTAAGCTGGTCAAAACTTCTGATGTTTGAGCCCAGAAGTTTTTCACTGACTTCTGCCGAGAGACCCCTGCGGCAGATGGTGATTGCGTCCTCAGGTGTCAGAGGATTGTCGCAACGCATGCTGACGTACCTCCATCGCTTGATGAAGTCCAACGTTGTTTCCCTTTTCTTTTGACGGAGGGCACAACACTCCGCCAGGGAGATTTTGTCGACGAACTTCTTTTGCATGTCGGCCCAATCGGCTACAGAATTGGGCTTTAGCCTGGAGTATCACTGGAAGGCGGTGCCAGTCAATGACTTGGCAAAGTACCGCAGCAAATATGCCTCCTCCAGTGCCAATTCACCCATGGCCGTCATATAGTAAGTCAAGTATTCATGAGGAGAGCCCTGCCCGTTGAACTTCTGAAGTTTCAGGGCCTTCGGGCAATCAGGCGGAAGCTTCTTGAACTGATGGTGGAGGGGATAAGGCACGCTGTACAAATCAACGGTGGCCACCCCCTCCCCATGCTGAGCAAACTTCGCCTCCACAATGCGCTCGATCATCTGCTTCTGCGCCATGAGGCTCTCTGCAGCAGGAGCAGCAGATGACCGCGCGTTGACTTCATGCTGCGGGACTTCGAAGTCCACTGCCAATGGCAATTTTGCAGCAGTGACGGAGGCATTGGCCGCGACTAGAATGGGGGAAGGCTGGTGTTCCACTCCAGTGGGTGCCGCCTGAGGTGGGACCGGAACCTATTTTTCACGCAATAGCACCTGTAAGAGATTCTTGAGTTCTTGATTCTCACGTCGAAGCTCTTCCAACGCGGGAGTGTTTGTCTCTTCCCCCAGTTCTTCCTCGTGCCGGGGGTGGCTGCCCCCATCGATGCTATGGACGTCTTCCTGGCGCTCTTCTTTCTGTGCCAACTCGGGCTGAGATGTACCAGCGACTGCCGCCTGTTGTGTTTGCGCCAGGGCCCGGGATACAAGCCTCGACTTCCTCAAATATTGGAGTGGTTGGTTGAGCTCCCCCGAGGTACCCTCGGGCTGTTTGTCTCCGGAAGTGGCGTAACAGGTGAACAATTTGACAGTGTCATTGGTCACCTGGACCATCCGTTTCTTCCTAGGTGGTTGTCGATCCGGCTTGGGCGGCCTCCCGAGTCTGTCAAAGACAGACTCTCGGGATGTAGAAGTTTGAGGGGACTGATCCTCTTCTGTGTGCGTGGAATTGGCCCAGGGGGAGGTCGGCCGCACCTTCTTGCCGATTCCTCGGCGCTTTTGCCCCCGTAGGGGTTGAGTTGTAAACCTTGGAGAGGTTGAGGCCTCAGTGTTTGTTGGACTCCGCATTTGTTGCAAATCCGACATGCGGAAGGGCTCTTCCGCCCTTGCGCGCCTTATAATTCGGGCCTCCTCCTTAGTGACCCAAATCTTCTTCAAGTGAAGCTGACGCTCCTCAATTGGGTTGTCCCCTGACCGCGGTCGGAGAGCGGGTGATTTAGGACGTCGTACCGGGCCCTGACTAGCCGTCGGTACGGCAAGCTTCTTCTTTTTCGCTCCGTCCTCCCTGACTTGCCGAAGAAGCTCGAAGCGGTTGGAGGTAGAAACAGTCGGGACGTGGCTGTCCGGTGGCAAGATCGGCTCGCCTCCATCGAGTCGGATGCGAATGTCTCCGACAATTACAGTTTTGCCGGAGCGAGATGCCGCCGCTGCAGGTTTTGTACCCTTGCGGCTACGACGTTGCCCCCGTTGAGTAGGGGCAGCATTGGTGACGCCCACTGTAGGCATGGCGTCGTTAGGGCGACAACGCTGCCCCCGTTGAGTAGGGGCGGTACCTCTGAGGGTGGCCGCCGTCGGCGTTGCCCCCGTTGAGCAGGGGCGACGCCGGCGGTGACTTGATTGACCGAGAAGACTCGGCCAATAGCTGGGGCGAAATGCATAACACCTTCGGCCATTGACACGGCAGCTGAGCGAACCCGGCTGGTTGTCGAGATGAAGGGCTTGACATCCTTAATAGTTGAAGAGTTGACCGGGCGAACCCGGCCGACTGCTGAGGTTGAGGGTCTGACACCCCCAACTGTGGTCTTGTTGGCCGAGTGAACCCGACCAGCTGATGGGGCCGAGGGCCTAACGCCCCCGACAGGTGGCTTGTTAGCCGAGCGGACTCGGCCAGTTGCTGAGGCGGAGGGCCTGACACCCTTAGCGATTGTTGTTGCAGACGCGGCTGAGCTGGCCTCAACCACGGGTACCACGCCCAAGAAGAAGGGCGAGCCGACGATCGGTGTGAAGTCGCCGAAGACGATTGGAGTTGCTAGGTATCCGAACCTGGCATGGTTGGCGATGATCTCGGGGCCGTAGGTGACCGCTGCTGTTGTTGTTGGTGGTGCGTAGCACGAAAGAAGCGGCTTGCGGATGCACGAAGAGCTCTCAAATGGACAGAGAGGTGTATACCCTCCTCTTTCCAGTCCTGTAAAAGGAGGAGGAGGGAGATCAGAACCTTGAGAAAGGGTTTGGAGACTTTCTTTGACAGAAAGAAGAAAGGCGGGAAAAGTCCCACCGGACGTGCCAGTCTGTGAGACACGGAATATTTTCACGTAGGAAAAATAAACAATAAATGTTCTTCTTGAGAAGAGACATTCCTCTACGTAGAGAGAGTTTATTCCGTGGGTGCGCATAGTATCAGACGATTTGGGTTCGAGTGTTGGACCTCTCCCCACTAACCGTAGTCAGTGTTGTTTACATCGGCCTAACGTCTGAACACCTTTGTTTGACTGTCAAAGAAATTTCAAAGTCCTCTCCTTAGGTTCTGACGTGGAGGGTAGACTCACACGAGAGACTCTCCATAACCACTCATTTACCACCAACATTTGATAGGATTAGGGCTAAGTCTGAGCAAAACCCCAAGATTTAGGAGTATGGATGCAAAAATGCAGAAGCCGTAGGCATTTTGAAGTGAATGAGGTTTTCTGGACCTCGAGGGTATTTTGATAATTTTATCAACTCAGGGGTATTTCTGAAATTTCTGCGCTGGAACGTAAGTAGGATCGGGTTCCTGACTTCTCAAGGCACTGAGGCTCTTTCTGGAGGGTTTCAGGGGCTGCTAGTCCGTTTCTAAGTCACAGGGGTATTTTGGTAATTTTATCATACCCTATATAGACCTAGGGTTGGGGGACATCTGAGTGTCAGACTGAGATGACAACATTTCCAGACCAAAAGAATAACAAGGGACTTCGTAGAAGACACATAAATGTCAATTTGGTCGAAGGAGGGGGTATATAGGCAATTTTGTGAAAGCCGGCCTCGAGAACGCACATGAAACATGCTGAGTGCTTTTATAGTCAGAATGAGTACAAGGGTTGTCGGCGAGTTGTCGACTGTACAAAAGTCTGCACTAACACGGGAGATAGGGGCGTAGCCCCAATTACAAAAGTTGCAGGGTAAAACTGCACATAATAGGACTTTTCTGTTTCTCGGATCCCGGGGAGGACATTTAAGCAATTCTCCCATTATTGGCGCAGAATTATATGACATAGTCGTCCCAGGACTTAGAAACAACAACACGGCCCACTGAGGGGCAAAATTACAAATAAACCCTCATAGGGGCACATACATGAGACCCGGGGACTTACCCCTCGCGGGCCAAGACAAACGAACAAATGCTAGATGCTCCAAGTGCGTAGGTCGTCTCTGTGTGTCTCTCTGTTCTGGACCCCTGGGGGTCTATTTATAGAAGTTGGAACCTCCCCGAGGTCGTCCGGACCCGTACGGGTTAAATGGGATGAAAATGACCCCGGGGAGGTCATCTTTTTTGGTTTTCGTGCGCGGGACAGAAGGCCGCCTAGGGTGGGAGGTCCCCGGACCCGTCTGGGGTCAAATGACCCCGGGCGGGTCCCGCGGGACCTGCCCGGGGTCGCCCTCCCGGGGTCAAATGACCCCGGGGAGGTCTGCCTCGGGGGCCGTGCGACCCCGGGCATGTGCCCCACCTGCACACGGACCCGTCCGGGGTCGGACGACCCAGTACGGGTTGGCCCAACCCCGAACGGGTTTGTTTTTCTCCTTGTTGGCCCATTTTTGCTCCAATTAAATGAGAGAGGGGGGTGAGGATTCTCTTAAGCTCACCAAAGCCCAAGGAGGTGACCGGAACACCCGGGGGGGGGGGGGGGGGAGAAGTGGGTGTCCACATCCCCCAGCTAGCACTGCTGTTGTTTCCACCCCTAGCAGGTGGTTCACCCCGGGAAGGTTGCCTTCCACGGTTCACCCCGGGGAGGTTTGCTGTCTGCAGGGTTTCCACCCCGAGCAAGTGATCTTCTGCTGGGCTGCTAACTTCTGCTGCTGCGACGTGGAGGTCTGAGGCTCCACCCCGGGCAGGTCTGGGTCTGCTGCTGCTCTACTGTGGTGGCACACGTACGTGGGCAAAAAATGGTGCCAACACATACCCTCCAAGACTTGCAACCACAAAAATTCAAACTTTGGTCTCAAACTTCTTCCGGGTTGGCGACCAGAAAAAAAAAACTACCCTCGGTTCCAAACCCCTTCTAAGTTAGTGACTATAAAAACAATCCTCGGTTCCAAACCCCTTCCTTGTTAGCAACCGCCAAGAACTCAATACTTTTGGTTCCATGCCCTCTAAGGTTTGCGGCCACAAATAATTCAAATCCCAGTTCCAAACCCCTTTCGAGTTAGCGGCCATTAAAAATAATCATTGGTTCAAAACCCCTTCCAAGTTAGCAGCTACAATATATCACATGCCCATCATCGCTATAAACTTTGCATTCCCTATATCCTAGGTCTCATACTTTCCTGGGTTAGAAACCATTTATGAACATACCATCTATGGTTCCATGGCTTCCAATTCCCATACATCTATAATCCCCATGCCACGTTCGTGGATGAACAACTCAGGTTGTCGAACTCTACTCGTTCTAGCAAGGTCATCTTCATTGGAGCTGGTTGGTCTTCAAAAAAAGGGGGGGTTAAAATAGAGGTGTCCCGATGAACTCAAGTATTCAACTTGTTGGGTGGTTAAGGGTAAAACAGTCCAGACTTGGCTAAGGTGAAAATCTGAAAAGACACCTTAGACAAAATTAGGTCACCACTCAGTGTGAAAACCCAAAAGGGCACATCAGAAATGTTAGGGGGGGCAGCAAAAACTCAAAAGGGTGACGGGATTGGTAAGGTGAAAAAAAAATAAAAAATAAAAATATTATCATCAATCATCGTGAACCAGCATCGTGGTTATCCTCCACTCCAAAACCTTGTTCTATCGTGGTTTGAAGGGGAGAAGTGATCTCTCGCTCAAAAAGGAAGAAGCAAAAACAAAACCCAAATTATCGTGTTGCCCATTCCCCTTTCAGCAATTGCAAAACAAACCCAAATCCTTGTTTTGCCCATATCCCTTTTGGGTCAGCAACCCCAAAACACAAAAACCCAAACTCTTTACTGCCCAAACCCCTTTCGGGTCAGCAACCACTTCAAAATCTAAACCTCATGTCCAAGTTCTTTTTTAGGCTTGAAAACTACGTGCTTACAAGTCATTAGCCCCACATCTTCCTTATGATGAAGGGTCAATAGAAATCCAAACACTTTGTCCCACCGGCAACAGCAATGATGACAATGCCAACAAGAACAACAACAATAACAATAGCAGCATCAACAACATCGAGCAATAGCAGGGTAGTAGCCACAAAAAAAAAATAGACAACGAGAGAGAGAGAGAGAGCAGCCAAAAAAATTAGACACACGGTGTCCTGACGGACTGACATCCAACTTGTTGGTTGGTTAAAGGTGAAAACCCTAGAGAGCGTCTTAGGTAAAAATAGGTTACTGTCGGCCACGGAATTTTATCGTAGATAAAAATTAATATGTTCTTTTTGAAAAGAAACATTCCTCTCTATATATAGAGGTTTATTCTGTGTGTGCGCATTCTATCGGACGATTTGGATTCAGGTGCTGGACCTCTCCCCACTGACCGCAGTCAGTGTTGATTTACATCGGCCTAACGTCCGAACACCTTTATTTGACTGTCAAAGAAATTCCAAAGCCTTCTATGAGGGTTCTGATGTTGAGGGCAAGCTTACTCGGGTGACACTCGATGACCACTTGTTTACCACCAACACACTAACTAAACAGGGTTCCATTAAAGGCCTATTAAGTTCAGGCAAACCCTAAGATTTAGGAGTCTGAATGCAAATATGCGGAAGTCGTAGGCATTTTTGAAGCGGAGAGAAGTTTTCTAGACCCCGAGGGTATTTTGGTAATTTTACCAGGCTCGGGTGTACCCCTGAAACTTTAGGTTAGAATGGAAGTAGGACCGGGTTCCTGACTTTTCAAGACGCTGAGAGCGTTTGTGGAGGGTTTTTAAGGGCGACTAGGCCATTTCTAGGTCACAAGGGTATTTTGGTAATTTTATCATGCCCTATATAGACCTAGGTTCAGGACGACATCTAAGTGTCGGACTGAGCTGACAACATTTTCGGACCGAAGAGGTGACTGGGGGTTTCATAGAAGGCTCACACGTGTCAACTTGGCCGAAGAAGGGGTATATGTGCAATTCCCACAAGTCGGGGTGCTTTCTTATAATTTTCTCTGATCGGCATACAGAGGGAATTCGTAGAGCACACTGAATATATTTATAGCCCCAAATGGGTACAAGAGTTGTCGGCAAGTTGTCGACTGTATATAGATCCGCACTAACGTGAGAAGTAGGGACGTAGTCCCAATTACAAAAGTTACAGGGTAAGACTACAAATGATAGAACTTTGTCTCTCACGGACCCGGGGCGGACCTGCCCGTAATTCCCTTGTTATGTGAGCGGAAGTACTTAATTTAGTCGTCCCGGGTGTAGAAACTCACAAACATGGCCCATTGAGGGGCATAATTACAAAAATACCCCTTAGGGGCATAAATACAAGACCTGCGGATTTACCCCTCACAAGCCAAGACAGACAAAATAGACTCCTTGCGCAGGTTGCTTCGTGCTCCATCTGTTGTCCTTCGTGTCCGTTTTTAGACCCTTGGAGGTTTATTTATAGAAGGTGGGAGTACCTAGGTTGACAGAACTGGAAGAATTTGCCTCAGTTTTGACAAAAAAACGGGCTTTAGCCCCAATTCTGACAAGGTGGGGTGACAAAAATATTTGTTGACCCCTCTCCTCCTTTTTTTTCTTTTCTTTTTTTTTCTCTTCCTTTTTTTTTTGAAGCACGGGCCCGAGGGGGGGGGGGTCAATTGACCCCGTGGGAAGACCCAGCGGGGTCAACTGACCCCGCAGGGGTTAGTTTGACCCCGCTGGGGTCCAGCGGGGTGGGCGCGACCCCCGCGGAGGCGGCCGCCCTCCTGCCCAGGCCAGCGGGGTCAAATGACCCCGCTGCGCCCTTTTTGGCCCCTCTCGGCGTCTTTTCCCCCCTTTTCTGTCGCCCTGGGTTGAGGAGAAGTCCCCGTGCAACATTTATTCTCTTCCACGGTCCACTGTTCGCCGCATGACAGCAATACGTCGGTGGAGACTCGTGCAGAAGCGGAGGATTGTTTGTGTGCTGTTTGTTTGTGCATCGCTCGCTCGGAAAGGATCTTTTACATCTGTCTGTGCCGTGTGATACACTTGCTCGGCTGCATTGACAGGTATGCACGTGTATTTTCCTCGTTATTTTTCTTGTTACGACGCCGCTTGTGGTTGTGAGTCGTCGGGCCAATGGACCCTAAATCACGGTGGTACTCCGCGATTCGACGGTGTTGACGCTATGCCGTACTTTTCGTCGGTTGTTTCACAATAAAAATTTTGAAATATTTTGAGAAAATTATGGGTGCAACAGTTACCTCTCGGTGTGAAAGTCTAGAAGGGTGCATCGGAAAAAGTGAAAGAGGGCTAGCTTTGGTGAAAACTCGAAAGGGCGTCGGAGTTGGTAATGTGAAAAAAAAAGAGAATAAAAGAATAAAAAAGAAAATAAAAAATGCATCATCATCACCATCACGAGTCGTCATTTTAGACATCTCTCGTCCGACGGCTTTGCCCTACCATGGCGAATGCAACACAAAGCCACCAAAATCCGAACATCAAGAGCTTAGGTCAAAACCCCTTGCGGGTCAAAGACCACCAAACAAAGAATTCTTGTTACCCAAACCCTTCTCAAAGTTAGTTGCCATTAAAACCCCAAACCCCAAATCTTCAAATTTTCGGCTATAGAGCTGTTTACCTTCCCCCTTCCCACTCATAGTTGTGTCGGGGGAAAGATCAGGGACACACAAGGGAGCATGGTACGAGGTGACGGGATAGCTATTTAATAGCTAGGGTCAAGGAGGGGCTCCATGAGTGAATGTATCAGGTGATGTGGGGATTCGGATACAAGACGTCATCTCCACCGATCGCAAGCGATCGATATTTATTTACATCGGCCGGAATCTGAATATCTTTGCTCCTATCGCCGGAAGAGAGTTGAATACCTTGAAAACCATGATGTCAAGAGGTGTGTGAATTCTATGCCGATAACGACTAGGGAGAAAACATAACTCGGGGATTAGAAGACAATGAAAGTGGGAATAGAAAGAATGCAATCATCCACATTTCATTGATATCGTGAAAGGCATTACAGAGATACATCGGGAGTTCCTTTTTATTAGGTGCAAGCCACGAGACAATTCCGTCATGAATACCGCCCCCCGGGTCATTGCAATAAAAAGAACTCAGTTGTTTACCTGTTGATGTCCCTCAAGAAAGTCATGTGTGCGGTAAAGTGTCGGCTTCGAATGTAGCACTACTGGTGTTCAATTGAGTGGGGCAGGGATCCAGTAGCGCCTGAATTGAGCAGTCGAGCGTCCCTAGGAGAGTGCCAGCGTGCTAGAATGGCTGCATGCTCAGAACATGTCATGCGGGTACATTCGTTGTACCCACATACTGCAAACACGTCACCATGTCGCCGAGGCATGCAGAGGGGTGGAATAAGTCTCTTCCAGGAGTTGGTTTACAAGATGTGATCAGAATGTAATTGATCTGGACCAGAACTGGTGGGTGGGACAGGACATATGTCTGGAACATAACTAATCTGAAACAGAATTGGAAGGAGTCCAATGATCAGAATGGCCGGAATAAAATAGACATTAGGAGGGACCGTAGCCCAAGACATTGTTTAGACTGGTGTGAAGAGATTAAACTGAGGGAGGTTGGTCAACTGGTCGAGTCAATTAGGTCAACTAGGCAAGTCAACTGGGTCAATTGGGCAAATTAATTGGGAGACTGAGGAGACTGGGTCAACCTAGATTATGGAATATGAACTGGGATATTGAGGACTGGGGGCTGGATTCAACTGGATAGACTAGGTCATCAACTGGAGCTCAGCTGGGGACTGTGGCTGGATTGATCAATTGGGTTGGAGATCAATTGGAAATGGGCCGGCAACTAGAAGGAATGAGCACGAGAGAGTGTCCCTGAACAATATGGCCAGGCTCCCTTGGAGAAGCTCCCTTTTTATTATACTGTGAATGACATGCCCACTGAGGTACCAGTAAGCAATCGGCTAGAACAGAAGCACAGGCACCAGTAAGCAATCGGCTGGAACAAAAGCACAACAAACTTGTAGTCTTCTGAAGCCCCTTCGATGTTGCTCTCCTTGTGATCGTTGATGTGCTCTCGTGACCCTTGGGCTTCCCCTAGTATTTATAAGCCCAGAGCAAGCATCTGGTTCGGTAGGCATAAGAATGGACACCTGGTACGGGTTGGTGCGTTGGGAAGAGGCACCAAGTCCAGGTGAGTGCACTGGCAGAGGTCAGCTGGTACAATGAGGGGAGCTCCCAGCCCTTACCTGGTCCAGGTGGGGGGCACTGGCAGCCCTCACCTAGTCCGATGAGCAACGAGGGGAGGCGGAGGAGTTGGGGCGCTCGCAATGGACACCTAGTCTAGGTAGGGGTGCTCCCAGGACTCACCTTGTCCAGGTGGGGTCATTGGCAGGCGGGAGGTGTTAGGGGCGCTCGGGATGGACACTTGGTCTTGGTGGGGGCGCTCCCGGCCCTCACCTGATCCAGGTGGGGTCGCTGGCAGGCCTCACCTGGTTAAAAAAAAGAAGAGGTTCAAGCTCCAAAACAAAAGATTCTGTTGTGGTCCTCGTTTATCGTCGTTGATGTATGTCAACCTTAGGGTCGGCTTGGTGGAGCGGGTCCAAGCCACTTCCTTGAAGTGGCATGTGTTCTCCGAAGTTCTCCCCTAGAGGTATTTGCTCAAAAAACTGGAGAAGAAAAAAAGAAAGAAAGAAAAGAGAAAGATGCTCATTGTCGTGTTGAAAAATGGATGGTTCCGCCTAACTAGTAGGAGAAGCCAAATGGTTCGGCACGAGGAATGTGATAGCACCAGACATCGGCCCGAAATCGAATAAAATATTTTGTGCAAAATCGCTGATAACATCGCACAATATTGAAGCGCTGGAGCGTTACACCTTGTCTTCCCGCCCATGTCACCAAAACTCATACTAAACTCTAAACCATGTCACCAAAACTCAGAGGTGAAAAAAAGTCGCATTATCAAAGTGCACGGGCTACTTACCATTGTTACCCTTGGTAGGATTCCTCGGCATGCCATTAAGACTCGGGGGCAAAGAAAAGAAATTCAACAATCCTTGCCATGTCAGCAAGACTTAGGGGTAAAAGAAGAAATTTGGCGACATTCCCCGCCATGTTAGCAATACTTAGGGGTACAAGAAGAAATTAGGCAATGTTCCCCGCCATGTCATCAAGACTCGGGAGAACATAAGAAAATTGCAAAGTGCACGGGCCGCCCGCCATTTCCTTCAACTCCGACGGACATCCCGTGAGAGACATTTATTGAACTCATTCTTTAAAACAAAAAAAAGAAAGAAAGCGTGTGTGGAGAGGAGAGAGAAGCCCCATTCTTGGGTTGGGGGGGTCCCTCTCTCAAACTTTCTCTCTCTCTCCCTCTCATAGATTTAAAAAAAAAGAAATTTCCCCCACTCCCGGCCAGGGTGAGGGGGGGGCACGCCCCTTCCCAGGTCAGGTAGGGGGGAGGGGGAGTTAACCCGGGTCGAGTAGGGGGAGCTTCCACCATAAAACCCCCCCTTGCCTTAGAGCTAGGGCCGTCAATGGGCCGGGCCGGGCTCAGGCTAGGTTGGGTCGGGTCCGACACTATTAAAAAAATGTAAAGTCCAACTAAGGCTCGGCCTGGTCCGACAACTTAAATAAAAGAATAATAAAAAATACTATATTTAATAATATAAAACTTATAATCTTACTAAATTAATTAGATTTTTGATATTAATTACACAATTTGTGTGAAAAGAGAGTTCTAAATTTTTTAATTAAATAAAATAACAGAATTTTAACTAAGTAGTTTTTAAAACTTGAAGTGGGAACAAAAAAAGAGAACGGGCCGGGTCGGCCCTCGAGCTGAACTCAAAGCCCAAGCCTGGCCGCGGGCCTAGTCGGGCCAAGCTTTTAGACCCCGACTAAAGGCCCGCGGGCTGAAAAAGACCTTGCGGCCCGACCCAAAATCGGGCCGGGCCCGCTGGCCTGTCGGGCCGGGCCCGCTGGCCTGTCGGGCCGGCCCGACCCATTGACAGCCCTACTTGGAGCAAAAAAAGTTTGTGGAGTTCGTGAACCCCCAAGAAGCCACCAAAGAGGGGCGAACTTGTGTGTTTGTGTTTGTTAATTTGGAAATCTAAAGTCATCATCATCATCATCAGAGCCTTATCCCAATTAATTGGGGTCGGCTACATGAATCTTGTTCCGCCAAAGATTTCTATCAAGTGCAATATTCATATTTAAACTCAAGGAACTAATGTCCTTCCTAATTTGAAAATCTAAAGTATGTTGTAAAAATACCCTTGTGCATTGCGGATATGCCACTGCCCTGTATAAATGCCTTTGTCCATAAAATTTGTTCATTGTGATTATTCTGTAATTATGGAAAATATTGTAATTATTTGAATTAATCAAAGAAACAAATAAACCCCCATATTTTACGGAAAAGTCCTCCAAAAGTTCTGTAATTACAGAAAAACCCTTGTGCTGTCCAGAATTTACAAAATTATCCTGATCTGCCCCGAAAATGCATAAAACCCTGTTCAGTACAAAATTTTTATAAAAGGCCTCATCTGTCCAGAAATTACATAAAGACCCTGGTCTGCCCAGAAATTGCATAGAAAACCCGTCTATCCAAAAATTGCATAAAAACCCCAGTCTGTCTAGAAATTGCACACAGCCCCTAGCCTATCCAAAAATTACAAAAATATCATGTTCAATCTTGAAATTTCAAACAAACCTTGACTTGTCTAAAAATTGCAAAAAAAGTCTAGGATTACACAACAGCCCTCGCTTAGTCCAGGAATTGCATAAAGTTCCTGTTCTGCCTAGATATTACCAAAATAACTTTGTTCAACCAGATTCATATCTTCTCCATGACTCGGTGGAGCGATACCATTCCGCTTCCGTGAAGTGGTGTGTGCTCTCCTGAGTTATTTAAGACTATTCGTTCTGGAAAAAGGATAATCATCCAAATCCACATGCCTTTGCAAATATATGCAGAAAGGGAATTAAATTGCAAATATATTCAGAAATGGGATGAAATTACAAATGTATCCTGAGAAGTCAAGAAATGATAGAAATGTCTTACAGAAATATTATGGAAGACAAAGATGTCCATGGAAGTCAGGAAACACCAGATATATTCTGAAAAATCTAAAAATGACAGATGTCCGGGGAAGTCAGGAAATTGCAAATACACTCCCGGAAGGTCAAGAAATAACAAAGATGTCCAAGGAAACCAGAAAATTACAAATATATCTTAGGAAGTCAAGAAATGACATAGAAGTCCAAGAAATGATAGAAATACCTTGGAAAGTCAAAGAATGGCCGAGAAGTCCAGAGGAACCAATAAATTGTAGAAATGTCCAAAAAAATCAAGAAATGACGGAAATACCTTGTCAAGCTTAGAAATTGCAAAAACACCCAAAATGTCAACAAATGAAATGAATACAAAAAAGTTTCAAGAAATGACAGAAACACACAGAAATGTCAAGAAATGTCCCAGCAAGTCAAGAAATGATATAAATATCCAAGGAAGTCAAGAAATTGTAGAAATCTTCTGACAAGTGGAGAAATGATAGAAATGTCCAGGGGAGTCAAGAAATTGTAGAAATCTCCTAACAAGTCAAGAAATGACAAAGATGTCCACGGAAACTAGAAAATTGAAGATATACTTTGGAAAGTCAAGAAATAGCAGATAAGTCCAGAAGAACCACAAAAACTGTAGAAATACTCAGGAAGTCAAAAGTTAAAAAAAAATATTTAGAAAGAGTCAGAAATTGTGGACATACCCGAGAAGGGGTCCTGTCACGATAAAGCCCAAATCCATCGAGTAGACCTTGACCAGAAGCAAAGTCAATAGTCTGATCATGGTCAGGAGCAAATCCAACCGTCTGATTGTGGACGGAAGCAAATTCAATAGTCCAAAGTCAATTCAATGTTTTGATCACGGATGAAAGCAAATCTTAAGATTCAATTGCAAGCAAAAGCAAATCCAGCAGTTGGGTTGCGACTGCATGTAAACCTGAAAACCCGATTACATAATCGGACCAACTGTAAAGGTCTTAAAGGACCAAATGTGATCCAAATTATATATATTCAAGGAATGAAAGTCTTCAAGGTTCTTGCAATTGTATGCATCTCTAATGGGCGATCATCAAGATCATATCCATTAGATAATATCACAACCGATGGAGGTTAAAAAGTTTTTCTTTGACAGTTAATCTAAAGTGTTCGGACTTTATGTCGATGTAAATAAACACCAACCACGGCTGGTGGGGAAAGGTCTAGCACACGAACACTAAATCGTCTATTAAACCTAAATTCGCGGAATTAATAATACGCATGCTATTTAATTAGCTATAAATGTGCATTCTTGTTCAATGAATGAACACCCCCTTTAATCCTTATTTAATTCCGCGTGTTAAACAGTCATTCAAAAGCATTTGCAGCAACTAGATCTGCTTTGTTGTTGTGTTAGTGCATGGTATCCTAAAACCCTGCTAAAAGAATTAATAACTTTCACTGATTCATGTAGATTTAAGCTGGCAGATAAACTACAGATTATCTTCTGGTATTTACTGTACCTATTGTACATTAATCTGTCTGTTGCCAAGCTGCAGGTTTGCATCGATGAAATTCTTGTACAGCAATTTAAGTGCTAGGTGTGACTCAAGCTCTGCTTTAATACATACGCTCTTCTGTGTCTTCATTTTCGTCTGCACATTTTTTAGAATACCTGAGTGATATAGTTGACTATGAACATGTGGATAGACAATGTATACTAATGCACAATTTATGTATCTGTGCATGTACATGCTCAGATAGTATGTTCTAAATTGTATAAATTGCATCCTTGCACCTACTGCAAGTATTCTATATGGACAGCTAGATTAGACGTGCGTGACCCAATGATAGAAAATTGTTATTAGACTGCTTAATCATGCACTGGAGTGGCTGAAGTGAAATATGGTTTGTTTTCCTTTTAGGGATTCCCAAAATTCATAAGCTGGAGATTGAGGGAAGAGGTTTCCACACAAACCTGTATGCTGTTCGTGGTGTTTACAGTGGTGGAAAAGAAGGCAAGAGCAAGATTCAGTGGCTTAGATCAATGGTTGGGAGTCCAGATCTTATCTCTATACCTGGTATGCCAAGTTTTTATACATACTACTACTAGATTGATAAATGTTTGAATGAGGAAGAAACCTTGACACTAAAACAAGTCGAATCCCACTATCATCAGCTGCATGCATTTGAAACGCTCTATCGTCTAGTGAATGAGCATCCTTGACAAAGAGGCAGGCTTTCAACATCCACACATTTATGGTTCTCCATGTTTGCTGCTTTTGAACCTCTAAGGGGATGGAATTTTGGTGATTGGTGTGCCTAGTCCCTACCTTGCATTGTTGATAGCTTTATCATTGATTTCTTCCAATTTCCCAACTTTCTGAAGTCCTGCTGACAATATAAACAATAAGAATAGATTTCCTCTCCACCAACCATTCTGAGAGGATTTTACGCACCATTCAGATGTTCGTCTTGCTGCCAACTGATTGCAATGTGAGACATTGGCAGTTTGGCACAAGGACAGGCGACTTAAGCTTGATAACTGGTAAGTGTTTAAATCAATCTACCAGAGGCTAACTATATAGTGTTCCAATAATTCTTGTGTTTTATGACTGATCTGTTCCAAGTTCCAGAGCTCCAAATATTCAGGCCACCGCATGAAACTTGCTTTGTATGCCTTTTTCACCCCGTTCTCCCCAACCCTTCCCAGTGCATGACTAAGTGCAGAATCTTGTCACTGGTGTACATCCACAAGGTGTCCTTTGCACATAACCAGAGATATGGATGGATACCCTTCAGTGCCAGGGAGACAGCATATTTGCTTCTCTGATGGAAAACACTTTAACTTACTGTGATCTGTATGTCTTACTGTGTCAGAGTAAATATGATTTCGAGAGCCTTTCTTCCAATTAAGCATATGCAACCCCACTTCAAACACATTTCTTACTTCATTTTGGTTTTCCTCATTAGGCTCTTTGATATTAGTTAGTATGGAGGGAAGACCGAGCCTTTTACGTCAGCCATTGTGATTAGGTGCTAGATACATAATTGATCCCTGTATTTTTCTAAATCACTTATCGATTGTCGTTGCTAGACCTGTCTGTATGATGAACCATGGAGCAAAACTCATTGTCTTGCCTCAATTATGGAGCAAAACTACATAATTGACCGAGCCTTTTCAGAGTAGATACTAAAGATTGGGCCCAAAATTAAAGCTTAAGTTGGAGCTGCAATTTTTTTCCTGCTGTAAATAAATCCTTTGTACTTTAAATGTATGAAAAATATACGGAGAAAAATTAAGTGGAGGGAGGGAATATCCTTGCAGCTGCATTTACGTAGTTAACAAAATCTTTGATTGTACTATGACTCTCAAGTTGCTTTTCTTACAAGATAACTGCTGCTTTGGTGATCAAAGCATATGTTCTATAGCACAGCTTTATGCAGTTGCCAAGTGGCGACTACTGTTTAAGGACACCCCTTTCAATATGTTAGAGAATAATGCATGAAGGTTTGCTATGAAATTATTTAAGATGATGGCTATGGTTCATTATGCACTATAATTCCGTCTGACAATAGATGACAATGCTGCATTACAGGAGAGACAGGAAGGATGTATGAAGGAAATGTTGACGATGTGGGATACAGGTTGGTAGCCATTTACACGCCAGTAAGAGAGGACGAAGTAGAGGGACAACCAGTATCTGCATCAACAGAGCCAGTAGCAATTGGTATGATCCAAGCTCCAGTTTATTCCCCTAGTTGAACGCTTGGTCTCAGAAAAGTTTAGATTTCCCACGAAGTCCACCAACAAATATGGTTGGGGAGTACGGTGGTAGTAACTGCCACTTTCAAGGAAAAGGTGGTAATAAAACATTTTACAATAGAACTTGCCAGGTTGAACATTCTTTTTTTTCCAAATCATGTTGTTCATTTTTGGGGAAAGAATTGTAAGTTATTTGAATATGTTTCATAGTAATGGTCCTGGATAAACTACATTTGCATGGTTTGTCATGTATTTGACCACGTTATTTTAGTTTAGTTTTTTATCTGAATCTCTCGCACTAACTTTTGCCATGTATGTAGTTGAAGAACATGTTGCTGTGTGAGTCTATATAGATTAACCGAGGTGTTAAATCATTGTTTATCTGCTTTTCTTTGAACAGTTCTGAGGTTTATATACTACATAGTATATACTGCATCTCTCCCATTACTCCCTTGTTTCTCTTGTACTGTTTGCTTATGATTTGTTCGCTTTTTGCAGAACCAGATGTTTACAAAGAAGTGAAGCAAAAGATTGAGCTTGGATCTGTCAAGTTTGAGGTGATTGATTATGTAGTTATGTGATCTGGAGTGTTAACTCGAAATAAGATAGCTCGGATGATCTTGGCATGTATCGATCCAATGGCATCCTTGCTTCCCTTTTAACTCTGAGTTTATTTTTTTCTCTTTGTTTGTTACCAGGTATTGTGTGAGAAGGACCATTCTCCAAAGAAGGTGAGTAATAAATAATGATTTTTATTAGACTTTTCTTTGACAAGTTGATCTACAGCAATGGCTATAACCTGTTGTTTCCTCGTGGCTTTTGCAGGCGCCAGGAGCTGGAAATCTCGAGAGAAGAATTTTAGAAGTTAACAGGAAGAGAGTCAAGGTTGTAAAACCTGGCTCGAAGACTTCATTTCCAACCACTGAGATCCGGGGATCTTATGCACCACCTTTTCATGTAAGTTGCTCAGTGGTCAGTTGCGTGAAAGAACTTCAGAGCTGTTGATCAAGAAAGCGATCCTCATGCGTTCTCTCAATGCCCTTCTGTTACTCTGCCTGAACAAAATGTGTTACTGTTAACGTTTTTCGAATTTTGCAGGTTGAAGTGTCCCGCAATGACCAACATCGCTTTAAGATAGTTGTTGACAGCGAGAATGAAGTGGACCTGATGGTGCAAACGCGGCACATGAGAGATGTCATAGTTCTTGTGATCAGAGGGCTTGCTCAAAGATTCAACAGCACATCTCTTAATTCCCTTCTCAAAATAGAGACGTAAAAGCAGTTGCAAAGCGGACGGGCATAAGATGAAGGGTCTCAGCGCGGAAAATTGTATTTGGTCAGCCACTATTTTTTTTCCCCGCTTCATCTTATGCAGGCAGATTAATGTCTCAATGAAGTATAGTAGTGTATGGCAAGTTTGAGAGTATATTATGACAGCATTTGTATCATGTAAATCATCTTGTAAATTACAAGTGCGGAAATTGGTTTCTTTGGGATGCAATATTACATGTCATCTCTTGTTGACGGGTACCTCAGAAGTGTAATTTGAAATGAAGAATTCAATGAATCTACAGTTTTTGGTGTTCCTGTATTTTCTCCTGTAAGATGTTTGGTTGCTCTTTTTTTTTCTCTTTTCTCTCCAATTTAAAAATAAAAATAGGGAATCTACTTAGACATATTTGGTAACCTCCCCTAATTTTTAGGATGAAGTTTCATCTTTTGAAAAGTTCTCTCAAAATAAAATGAAGGGCCCACCAATTTTTTTTAAAAGATCTCGTGACCCGTTGCCCTCCCCTCTCTCTCCCCGGCTCTCCCTCCCTCTCCCTGGTGCTCTCCTCGGAGCTCTCCCTATGCTCCCTCCCTCTCCTCGGCACTCTCCCGTCACTCCCTCTCCACGGCGTGCTCACTCCCTCTCCTTCTCTCTCTTGGCACTCTCCCTCCCTCTCCTCGGTGCTCCCTCCCTCTCCCTGGCACTCTCCTCACGCTCCCTCCCTCTCCCCGACGCTCTCCTGGCACTCCCTCCCTCTCCACGGCGAACTCCCTCTCTCTCCCTGTGCTCCCTCTCTCTCCTCGTCCCTCGATAGGGAAGGGTCCGTTTAGTAGAGTAACGTTCCTTCGTTATGTTGACGGGAGTTTCCCGTTGGAGGGCGATAACCCTGGCATCGGTCGTTCTCTGGGCGAGTCTTACGGCATTCATGGTGCGTGCTCGTTCGTTACGGGGTCAAGGCCGGCGTCGTGGGGGCAACGGTCGGTCGTCGGAGTGTCCTCTGGCGAGAACTGCGCTTGGGCCGGTCTCATCGTGCGTCGTGGAATCCGATGTTCCGTTGAGCCAGTCTCCTTCTTATTGGGTTGAGCATGCGTGCTCATCCCTTGTCTGGCTCAGCACGTCCAAACTTCAATGGGCCGCGCGTGCCTGTGCCGTTTCTGGGTCAAACTAGATTTACTCTCCTCAGTCCTCACTTCTCCCCCTACTCTTAGTTGCCGAGCACTCGCAGGGGACTGAGAGTAGCCCAAGAGAGGGTTCTTCTGGAGGGTGTGATCCGAAGATGATTTTCTCGTATGGCGGGAGTCGGTGGCTTCGAGAGCTACTTGGTGCGCAAGGCGCCTCTGGCGGTGGCAGAAGCCACGCTGGCAATGATGACGTCGGGTCTTGTCTTGTTCTAGGGATGTGGGCTCAGAACGGTTGTCTGGCCTCGGTAACCGTACCGTCGTAGCAGCAGGTGTCCCTTCGCCTGACCCTCAGGGGGCAACCGTCGAACTGTAGTGGGCAGTTTATAAGAAGCGCTGCGGGGGCCGCTTGCGGACCATACCCACGTCTTACTGGTCGTCGCACTCCATCGTAGGCGTCTCCCTCCCTTTTGCCTGGTGAGGATCCTTCTTTCTCTGTTCTCCTTCTCTTCGGTAGCGATGCCTCCACGTAGGAGAGATCTGTTGTGTGGGAATGGCTAATCTAGAGAGGAGGGGTAAATAGATCTGCCCCTCTTTTTCAGATACAAAAAGACTGCAGCGGAATAAAAGCACCTACCAAGAAATGCAATAACCTAAAACACAAGATGCAAGGATGAAGATGAGCAACGAGTCTAGGCAAGCATCTAACGTAAGGCAAACACACAACCAAACCACTTGGACAAGGATTTTAAGGTGGTTCAGACTCAAACCCGAGTCCTACGTCCACTCCTCACTTAAACCAAGTGAGACTTCCCTAGTGCTACAGCACTAAACCGTTGATACACAGCATACGGCACACAAGGCCAACCACAGATCAGAGACACCCTCTGTCTGTCTTCCTACAGAACCAGGTAGGGACTGAACACCCAGACGAGAGCACACCTTCGTCTGTCTTCCTACAATAATCGGTGGGGACGGTTCACAGTTTGTCAAGAACAAATAGAAAAGGAACAATGGAAAAACTTCAGACAGAGTGAGTGAAACTCAGGCCAAGAGAGAATGTTTCTGTCTGAGAGATGGAGGGCTTGGTCTGCTACTTTCAGAACACTTGCTTCCTTCACGATGACTTTTCTTTGCAGGACAAGGAGCACGAGGAAGAGGAGCTACGGTTCAGCTTCTGGTCTTCAATAGATGGCCTTGGGCTTTTCTCCTTCTTCACCTTATTCTTCTTCTTCTTCTTCTTCTTGTTCTGGACGCAGGTGGCTTCTTGTGCTCTTGTTCTTTTCTCCAAGGGATGCCCGCAGCAATAGCAGCAGTAGCTTCTTCTGTTACATCTTTTTTTTTCGGTCACACACCTTCTTAAGGCACACCTCCGACTATCTTCCTCATTGGCTCGGGTTGCTTTTTGTTCTGTGTACCATTCTAGGACCATATCTCATTGGTTGACAGCAGAAAGGTGGTCCTGACAAGAGTCATGTCCCAGGTATGGACACTGACATGGCTTCCTCCAAAAAGGTGGTCAGGTAGGGTAATGATGATAGACATGAGAACTTCCTCCTGACCTCGAAATCCATGTTACTTACGGTTTACGGTTCTATTTTAATCCTCTAGAAATCCTCAGAACCGTTGCAGGTAGAGTAGAGAAAAGAGATAGAGATCTTCAATGGAGTTGATGTAGCAATGTGTGAGCATTCACCTTTTTCCAGCTCGGCACAGTCATACTCTCTCTTCTCTTCTCTACAGTCCCTCTGCTTGCCTTCTCTGCTCCCTTTTGCTTGCTCTCTCTATGGCCTTCTGCTATGGTGGCTCGGACTGCTACAGTGCTCGGACTGCTACAGTAACTCGACCTTCTCCAACTTTAGCTCGGACTGCTACAGTGCTCGGACTGCTACAGTGCTCGAGCTTCTTCAGAAGCTTGGCCTGCTATAGTAGCTCGGCCTTCTCCAGATTTAGATCGGACTGCTACAGTAGCTTGGCCTTCTCCAACTTCAGCTCGGACTGCTACAGTGCTCGGACATCTTCAGAAGCTCGGATTGCTACAGTAGCTCGGCCTTATCCAGCTTTATTTCAAACTGCTTCAGTAGCTCGGCCTGCTACAGTGCTCGGGCTGCTACAGTAGCTCAGTTTGCTATAATACTCGGCTGCTACAGTGCTCAGAGTGCTACAATAGCTCGGTTTGCTATAGTAGCTCGGCCTTCTCCAGCTTTAGCTCGGGCTGCTTCAGTAGCTCGGCCTGCTACAGTGCTCGGAGTGCTATAGTAGCTCGGTTTGCTGCAGTGGCTCGGCCTTTAGGACTGGCTCGCTGCAAATTGATGCCATGAGTGTTGCAGATGCCAGACAGAACCTTGTTAAAAATGTGTCGACTCATGGTGTCGACATTCTTCCTCTGGTTGTCCCCAGACAGAACCTTGATAATTAAGAGTCGACTCCAGGTGTCGACTCTTTTCCTCTGGATTTCAGAAGTCTGCTGATCTTGAGAAACTTAATGTTCTGCCTTCAGGGAAATTTTACATATGAACTTAGCTTCACACCAGTCATCAGAATGCTTGAAAAAGAGTTGAATTGAAGTAGCTTGGGCTCATTCATTGGGCTTCATCTCTTGCAGTTTCTGAACTATCTGTTACGAGAGTTTCAACATAGGAATTTTGCATTAACATTGTCAACAGTCAAGAGATGAGAATGCTAATGACTCATAGTGTTAGAAATCATCAAAATCACAGGGACACAATATTCTCCCCCTTTTTGATGATGGCAACACTGTGAGTCATTAAATGACAATGTGACCCAATTACAAAGAGATAGAGATAGAACAATTCTCCCCCTTACCATGTAATTATCCCCTTTCATGAAAACTTTCATGCATCTCTCCCCCCTTACATGACTCAACAGACAACTCTCCCCCTTTGTCATTAGCGAAAAGGAGGGACTAGAAATGGTGGAGAGAATTCAGAACCAGGATGAATTTGACAGAAAAATACAAGAAGATCAGAGCCAGTGTAAGTATGAGGGATTTTGGAGAAATACAACCTATCAGAAAAGTTGAGGATTTGATAATGCAAGAAATTTCTCAATCTGATACTTATCTCATAACATAGAGAGTGGGCATTTTCAGAGTCGACCATTATACAAAAACTGGTGATATGTCCTTATTGAGTATGCATGGTTCAGATCTAATGATATCTGAGTTTGTAAAAAGAGTTTGAAAAACATCTGCATGCACGTTTTAATAGAAATGAACCAGAATCACATGTCAAAATCTTGTTTAACCTTCTTAGCCTTACACTCCCAGATTCAATGGCTCCTTTAGGAGTTACACAAACTGGTATTGAGGTTAAACAAGCATGAAGTTCATATGGAATTCTAGAGTTTCAGCATTTTTCGTTTATCTTTTGCTATCAAGCTCATGATTTTCTTTGAGCACACGGATATTTTTACGAGCAATTAAGTCCAGTGCAAGCCTTGTATCTTGAGAATATACATTGTTTAGACGCCAGTATCCCTAGGTACTTGATATGACTGACTGTCATGCCTCAGATTGAACAGAGATAGCATTGTCACCTCATGACATATCAGACCTCATTTCTTTGATGAGGGGACATATTTCTCAGCAACTTTGCCATTGCTCTGCATAGATTTTTCTTTACAGAGTTAACAAAGGCACCTCATGACATAGTCCATTTGTCTTCTAGGACAAGGGACATGATTTCTCAATAGACTGATGTCATTGCTCTGACATAATTAGCATATATGAATCCCAACAGTTCATGATGTTTAAAAACAATACTTAATTTCAGTATCTCAACTAAAGTTGCCTTGAAATTGGAATTTGCAGATTTCAGAAAGAATCATTCAGGGCACAACATTTGTAAACACTGGTTAAGGTCTATTAAAAATGTTGAGCACATATAATTTCATAACATTTATCTCAAAACTCAATGAAGTCATTAAACATGAACCAATTTTATTGGATGGACAAGCACAATGTCATATAATAGAAGACTCTTACTTTAAAGTCCAGTCTATTTTATGATCATTGTACCCAGATTGGAAGCTACAAAATTTCAGATTTTTCAAGAATGTGATTAAAACGGCCAGAGTTAGCCTCAACAAGAAATGACTTAGTGAATTTTTCAGATTGACGTGGATATCAAGAGAAGAGGATAGATAGCAAACACTCCCCCTGAGAATGTGCATGAATTTAGACAGAAGGCAGCTATCAAACAGAAATGACTGGCGAGGTCGACCTGAGTAGCAGCAAGGTACCAACATTTATTGCAATTAACTATCCTTTTCTAGTGTTCCGAAATTGATGTGAAAATGCATGCCAATGGTTGTACACTTATTAAAGTTGACAAAATGAAGACAACATGTATGCAAGTACATCTCAAGGAAATTACTCCCCCTGACAATATGGCCTAAATGCAACATTGACTGATGGTACTCGGCGGAGGTGTGTCCTCACGCATAGTGAGTGCTTTCAAAATGTCAGCAACTTGGTTCAATGTATCAACAAAGTGCAGTTCAAAATTTTTCTTAAGAACCTCATCTCTAATAAAATGATGCCGAATTTCAATATGCTTTTTCCTAGAGTGCTGGACTGGATTTTTAGCAAGATTAATTGCACTTGTGTTATCACACAGAATCGGGAGATCCACTAAGTAATCTTGGAGTTGGTGTTTAATCCACAACACTTGGATACCACAACTCCCCGCAGCAACATATTCTGCCTCTGCGGTTGAGAGGGCAACCAAGTGTTATTTCTTGGAGGCCCAATAAACTAAACACCCGCCTAGAAATTGGCAATAGCCACTAGTGCTCTTGCGATCCAACTTGCATCTAGCGTAGTCCGCATCTGAATAAGAAATAAGGGAAAGTTCACAAGATGACGGATACCACAACCCCAAGTCTTGAGTCCCGGTAAGATATCTAAAGATACGCTTGATGGCAATCAAGTGGGATTCTCTTGGACTAGCTTGAAATCTAGCACATAGGCAAACACTAAACTGGATGTCTGGTCTAGATGCAGTCAAATATAGCAATGAACCAATCATACATCTGTAGGTTTTTGCATCCACAAATTTACCTTTCTCATCCGCATCCAGTAATGTAGAGGTTGCCATAGGAGTTGCAATGGTCTTGCACTTTGTCATATCAAACTTTTTCAGCAATTCCTTGATGTATTTGGCTTGGCTTATGAAGCATCCATCTGCACTTTGACTAACCTATAAGCCGAGAAAAAATCGAAGTTCACCCATTAAACTCATCTCGAACTCACTAGTCATAAGGTTAGCAAATTCCTCACACATTTCAGATTTTGTAGATCCAAACACAATGTCATCAACGTAAATTTGAACAATCAAGATGTTCTTACCTTATTTTTTGATGAAGAGTGTTTGATCTACTTTACCTCTAGTGTACCCTTTCTCGGTGAGGAATGAGCTTAGTCTATCATACCAAGCTCTTGGTGCCTGCTTCGAGCCATAGAGTGCCCTGTCTAATTTATACACATAATCTTCATGACTAGAGTTTTCAAAACCATGGGACTGCTCTACATAAACTTCCTCTTTTATTAATCCACTTAGGAAAGCACTCTTTACATCCATTTGTTGCAGTTTTATTCTGTGTGAACATGCAAATACAAGCAAAATCCTAATAGCTTCAAGTCTAGCTACCGGGGTAAAAGATTCTTCAAAGTCTACCCCAAACTCTTGATTGTAACCTTGAGCCACTAGTCTAGCCTTATTTCTTATTATCTTACCATCTGCACTGAGTTTGTTCCTAAAGACTCATTTGGTGCCTATGACATATTTTGATGATGGTCTAGGAACTAGATGCCAAACCTTATTTCTTTCAAACTGGTTTAATTCATCTTGCATGGAGTTTATCCAGTTTTCATCATTTAAGGCTTCTTCAACATTTTAGGTTCCATTTGAGAGATAAGAGCAATTTGGTCTAATTCTTCAACTATTCTAAAATGTGACCTGGTTCTAGGTGGATCATTTAAGCTCCCAATGATATTTTCAAGGGGGTGATCTTTAAGAACTCTAACATCGGTAGTATCATTACCTTCACCGATAGCTCGATCCCTTGAATTGTTTGATTCCTCCAAGTCATCATTTTCTCTTGTCTCTTTTTGTGGAAGATCATGCTTTTCTTTTGTGAATAGGAACTCCCCATCGTCATCATCTTTCCTGCATAGCTTGTCACTTTTAGTATCATCATTGAATTCATCAAAAGTGACATGGGGTGATTCTTCCACAACGTGACTTCTGATATTGTAAATTCTAAAATCCCTAGATCTATCAGAATAGCCAAGGAATATACCTTCATCACTTTTTGGCTCAAACTTATCCAATTCTCTTTTATCATTGTTGTGGATAAAACATTTAGATCCGAACACTTTTATGTGAGAGAGAGAATGATTTTTTACCTTTGAGCAACTCATAAGGAGTCTTTTTGGTGAGTGGCCTTACCATGGAGCGGTTTATGATGTAACATGCCGTATTTATCGCTTCGGCCCAAAACTTCCTTGGAAGTTGCCGTTCAGCAAGCATTGTTCTAGCCATCTCTATGAGTGTTCGATTTCTCCTCTCGACCACCCCATTTTGTTCAGGGGTTCTTGGTGATGAAAATCTATGTGATATTCCTTCAACCCTGCAAAATTCATAGAATTTGGTATTGTCGAATTCACCACCATGGTCAGATTGAATGTTGGAGATCTTAAACTCACCGTCTTGCTTTATCTTCATGTAGAGTGCCTGAAACTCATCGAAAGCATCATTCTTATTTGTGAGAAAGAATACCCATGTGAACCTAGAGAAATCATCCACTAGCACATATTCATATCTTCTACCACTTAGACTAGCAGTTCTTGTTGGCCCAAACAAGTCCATATGAATTAGTTCAAGTGGTTTAGATGATAGGCTTTCAGATCTAGTTTTGAAGGATTTTCTTGTTTGCTTCCCTAGGGCACATGCATCACAAATTTTATTGTCTTGCTTAAAATAGAGTTCAGGCAGCCCTTTCACCATTGAATGCTTCAGAAGTTTATGTAGACATTGTAGCTAGCATGTCCTAGTCTACGATGCCATAGCCATGCAAGTTCAGATTTTGATGTAGTAAGACAAAGATTTAAATGAGCAGGATCATCTAAGTCAATCATGTATACATTATTGACTCTCTTACCAGAAAATTTTACTTTATCAGATTTTGGTTCTAGAATTTTACATTCACGAGAATCAAATATTACTCTATGACCTTTATCACATAATTGACTTATGCTCAGCAAGTTGTATTCCAGACCTTCAACTAAGAAAACATTTTCAATAGAGTTGGAGAGACTTTTACCTACATTACCTGTGCCAATAATTTTTCCTTTACTGTTCCTTCCAAATGTGACATGTCCAGCTTCTTTTTCCACTAAAAGACAGAATTTAGTTCTGTCCCCAGTCATGTGTCTTGAGCAGCCACTATCTAGGTACCATCGATTGTGCACAGCTGTAAGACACTCATGCACAAGGAATTAAGTAACAATGTTTGGAACCCAAGGATAATTGGATCCCAATAAACCTTTGATTTCAGCAAAGCAAGATAAAGCAGATTTAGGAAGCCAAATTTTCTTCACATTTTTTATTTTCTTGCTTGATGGAGAGTTTCTATTTTTGTTTTCTATTTTCATCTCTCTTTTCTGTTCAGGAACCTTATTATCCTTTGGTTTTTGATGGAAGTTTGAGAAGGGTTGTCCATGGTTCCCGTAGTTTGTTCTTGGTTGTCTGAAATTGTTGTAGGTCATAGGGTAATAGGTTGGGCCAGGTATGTAAGTATAGGAGCTGAAGTGCGGCTGGCCTACTGGCTGCCTCGGCCTATAAGGGAACCTATACTGACCTGCCCTTTGTTGCCCCCGGTATTGATACCTATAATGAGGTACACTCAATGGCTCACTATAGAAAGTGGGATGATCAGTGTAGGGCTTTCTCTTGTAAGGATTGGGTACTGACCAGGAATTCACTGACTTGACCCCAAAGGACTGTCTACCAGCACTATTCTTTAGACCTCTTCTAGCCTTGGTATGGGCTGGCTTGGATTTAGATTTCTGGTGTTTTGGTTGGAATTTTTGAGGAGATTTCTTGGGGATTTCATGGTTTTTGTTCACATGTTCTCCCGCCTTTTCTTTTCCTTTGTTTTGAGCAGGTTTAGAGTTGGAACTTAAAGAACCTGCAGACGACACAAAAGTAACAGTTTTTAAACCTACTTGCTTCTTATTTGTGGGATTAAAACCTAAGCCTTCCTTATTGAAATTCATTCTAGTGCCTAGCAGGGCATTCAGGTTTTCCCTACCATCTACAAACTTTTCAAGGGATTGTTGTTTTAAGCTCTTCTTGTAGTTTTTCAATATTTTTAAGAAGTTGAGAATTGACTTGTTTGACAGCTTCATATTTCTCATTACACAATTTACTGTCATTTTCATAACTTTGCATTGTTAGTTTCATGTTGTCAATCTCATTTCTTAAATCTTCATTTTCACTTTCCAAGTCAGCCATTTCTTTTCTTCCCTCTTCCAAGTTCTCAACCATTTTCTTTAGATCCTCAGTTTCAGATACCAGTGAAGCTGTTTTATCATTCATATCATGATCATGCATAAATGAGTTAATTTTCTTTTTCAAGGATTTATTCTCCTTTCTATACATGTCATATTTTTCCATGAGGTGTATATATGCTTCCTCCCAATCATCAAGTGTGAAGTTTTCAAAGGGAGACTGTACCTCAGTTTCTTCACCATCTTTGGCCATGAAGCAAAGATCTTCTTTTTCCTTGTCTGAGGAGCTGGTTTCAACATTGCTTTCTTCCTCATCGCTCCATGTAGACACCAGGCCTTGTTCTTCTTATTGCCTTTCCATTTGTCAGCTTTCTTGAATTTTTCAGGACACTCAGTCTTGATATGTCCTAGTTTGTTGCAAGAATAACAAGTAACCTTGTCAGTTTTCTTAAAATTTTCAGAGTTAGATCTATAACCCTTCTTTACCTATGATTTCCCTTTCATGAGGCTCTTACCTTCCTTTCTCAGAAATTTTCTGAACTTACGTGTGAGCAAGGCCACTTGGTCCTCATCTCGCTCACTTGTAGAGGCCTCACCCTCATCAGAAGTACTTTGACCGCTAGGTCCAGCTTTTAGAGCTATGGGCTTCTTCTTGGGTACCTCAACCTCCTTATTCTTTAGGTTGATCTCATAGGTCATAAGTGACCCTATGAGTTTTTCTACCTTGGTAGTTGAGAGATCTCTAGATTCTTCAACTACGGTAGCCTTTGTGTGCCAGGCTGAGGTTAGTGACCTAAGAATTTTTCTTACAATTTCCTGCTCTGAATATTTCTTCCCCAAATCAGCTAGACTACTAGTGAGCACAGTCAAACGAGCATACATGTCTTGAATGGACTCATCAGGTCTCATTCTGAACATTTCATATTCAGAAACTAATATGTTGGCTTTTGTTTCACGTACCTGAGAGGTTCCTTCGTAAATCACTTCTAACCTGTCCCACATTTCTTTTGCGGTTGCGCAAGTGGCCACTCTTGAGAATTCTACTGGATGAAGTGAGCATTGCATAATGTGTCTAGCGCTCCAGTTGACTGTTGATTTTCTAATCTGCTCCTGGATCCAAGTGTCCTCATCTTCGGGAAGCACGTATGGACCCTTGCTGATGACTCGCCAGAGCTCATAGTCCTGGGCGCGAATGAACACCTGCATGCGTTGTTTCCAATAAGGATAATTAGTTCCAGTAAAGTATGGAGGCCTATTGCCTGAATGTCCTTCGGTCATTAAACCCTTGGACGCCATTCCACCATTTCTCTCAAGGTCATTGGACCCCATCGTGAGAGATTGGCTCTGATACCACGTGTTGTGTGGGAATGGCTGATCTAGAGGGGAGGGGTGAATAGATCTGCCCCTCTTTTTCAGATACAAAAAGACTGCAGCGGAATAAAAGCACCTACCAAGAAATGCAAGAACTTAAAACACAAGATGCAGGGATGAAGATGAGCAACGAGCCTAGGCAAGCATCTAGCGTAAGGCAAACACACAACCAAACCACTTGGACAAGGATTTTAAGGTGGTTCAGACTCAAACCCGAGTCCTACGTCCACCCCTCACTCAAACCAAGTGAGGCTTCCCTAGTGCTACAGCACTAAACCGTTGATACATAGCTTACGGCACACAAGGCCAACCACAAATCAGAGACACCCTCTGTCTGTCTTCCTACAGAACCAGGTAGGGACTGAACACCCAGACGAGAGAACACCTTCGTCTGTCTTCCTACAACAACCGGTAGGGACAGTTCACAGTTTGTCAAGAACAAATAGAAAAGGAACAATGGGAAAACTTCAGACAGAGTGAGTGAAACTCAGGCCAAGAGAGAATGTTTATGTCTGAGAGATGGAGGGCTTGGTCTGCTGCTTTCAGAACACTTGCTTCCTTCACGATGACTTTTCTTTGCAGGACAAAGAGCACAAGGAAGAGGAGCTGCGGTTCAGCTTCTGATCTTCAATAGATGGCCTTGGGCTTTTCTCCTTCTTCACCTTCTTCTTCTTCTTATTCTTCTTCTTCTTCTTCTTCTTCTTCTTATTCTTCTTCTTCTTCTGGACGCAGGTGGCTTCTTGTGCTCTTGTTCTTTTCTCCAAGGGATGCCCGCAGCAATAGCAGCAGTAGCTTCTTCTGTTACATCTTTTTTTTCGGTCACACACCTTCTTAAGGCACACCTCTGACTATCTTCCTCATTGGCTCGGGTTGCTTTTTGTTCTGTGTACCATTCTAGGACCATATCTCATTGGTTGACAACAGAAAGGTGGTCCTGACAGGAGTCATGTCCCAGGTATAGACACTGACATGGCTTCCTCCAAAAAGGTGTTCAGGTAGGGTAATGATGACAGACATGTTGGTGTTGGTGTGCTACAGGCCAATTTCGGGTCGGGTAGGCCCAATAGTTGTACGATCTTGTTCATTGTTAATAAAGTGGTGTTTGAGCGTAAATATGTGATTGTGTTACTTTACGTTGTCCCTAGGATATGTGGTTGTAAAGTCAGCTCGAGATGAGATCTCGAACATGAGATTGACTTTACATGTACACATACCTTAAACTGTTCCTGGTTAGAGGGTAATCACTCGGGGACTTTAATTACCTATTAAACCAGTACACATGATGTGTCAGTGACCAGTCTCATCGTCATTGGTGCGGGGCACCAACACATATGTGTAGGTGTATGTCCTTGGAGGATGTACACTGAACTGATCCGCTATTGGATCTTCAGATGATTGATTATACCTAATGTCAACTGAAGATCCAACGGTCTCAGTAGCATCGTTGGTCCTTTGACCTGAGACATTGATCGGATCTTACACGAGGACTGGAATGGTTTAATTACTTAGCTAAGTGACTTTAACCATAAGTCATGAGTTGCCGAGTCATTAACCACTCCAGGATACGTGTGAAGATCATCAATGGTCAAGAGGGGATCGCTCACTGTCGGGTATATATCAGACAGTTAATGAGTCATCATGACATTGACGCTCCGTTAAATCCCTGGCCAGGGTCGTGTGAGTTCGTTTAGAACGGACGTCATACACTTTAAGGAGGTCATAGTCAAATGACACGATCATGGGGTTGACAGAAACCATACCCTCGATCGTACCAGACTCATAGAAGGAGCGAGGGATTATATCGATGCGGTAACTGTGGACTTACAGGTACCAGACAGGTTGGTTTAAACCCGGGGTCATCTAGGATCACGCGGATTTACTTGACCCAACGTGATCAAAGGTTCGGAATAAATTAAACTATTGTTTGGCTCCAGTAGAAGCGAAGAATACGTTTAATTTACTTCTAATTGGGAATTAGAAGTTAATGGACCTTAAACTAGAGTGACTATGGGCCTAGAGGATCACACACAATGGATTCTTGGGTGACGGATAATTATTATACAAGTGTATGTATTATTTCCATTTAATTCCTTTTGGAAAGGAGTGTAAACGGAGTCTAATACATATGTATAATATGATAAAGGACATATATACAGTTTTGGTCTTTTAGAACCCTTTTCTAATAAACCTAAACTCTATATATAGCCACATACGTGAGTTCATTCGAACTCTTGCTTCCTTCCTTCTCTTAAGCTAACAAGCATTAAGCTTAAGGGAGAGGATTAACCTCCCCCTTTCTCCCTCTTGCTCTCTCTCTCTCCTGAAGGTGATTGAGCTGGGGAAGGTCGTGCCGGGGAGGTACCGTCGCTGCGCAAAGATCCGTGTGGATCATCTCTAGAGGCCGTACAGCTGTGCGGTTCAGTTTTTCTGCATCGGGCTTAGCGGACTGCGTCGTTCCGCGCAAGGTGAAACACGCAACCCGTAATTAGGGTATTAGAAACACCGATTAGAGCACAGATTAAGCTTTCCATAACACCGGGATCGGGCAAATGAAAGTTTTTGTTATCCGCTGCGTCGCCCGTAGGTGCTGTGCGAAACCTTATAGTGGTATCAGAGCCAGGTTCGCGCTCTGGTCGGTGTTTTTATCGCCGTTTAGAACCATGTTTTAGGGGCATTGAAAATCTTCAATTATAATTTGTAGAATGGGATGCTGGGCATCTCAGTTCTTGCTGGATGCTGGGCATTCAAGGAGTAATTTTTTTTTTTAAAAAAAAAATTTTGCTGGCCCGAGTTGGGCGCACTGCGCCCTGGGCGCGTTGCGCCCAGGGCGCGGTGCGCCCGCCTCGTGCGCCACGTGGGCGGCGCACGCGGCACCCGGGGTCAGCGCCCGCGGGCGCTGACCCGCGGGGGGCGCGCCGCGTGGCGGGCCGCGCCCGCCACGCGGTGGGCGCCGCAAGCGGCGCCCGCGTGCGGGCGGGCGCGGCGCGGGCGCGTCCGCCCACGCGCAGCGCCTGCCGACAATTTTTTTTTAATTAAAAAAAAATTTGCTTTACTTGTTTTTAATTTATTGTGCTAAGACATTAATATATATATATGGAAATGCACAGAAAATTAAATTGATTTTATGGAGTAGGTTAATAGTGTTATCTCGATGGTAAATGTCAAAAGTTAATTTTTATTTAACCGTGTTGAATTTACCGAGGTGAGATAATTACTATTTACCTTGGGATAAAATGGTAATAATTGAAGTTACTTCAGTAAATTTTAATTTTTGAATTTTTAATTATTAGATAATTAGAAAATTAAAATTTGAATTTTGTTGAAGTTAAATGTGGAAAATTCAATTATTTGAAATTCAATTATTAGATAATTATTAAATTCAAATTTTGAATTTTAGAAAATTACTAATTGAGGATAATTGCATTATTTTAAATTTATTTTCAAACAAAAATTATTGGATAATTAGTTTGAATTTAAATTTAAATTATTGGCATGTTTAAATTTTGAATTTAAATTTGATTATTGGATAATTAAATTTAAATTTAAATTTAATTAATTATCTCAATTAGATGCCCCTATAGAAAATGATGGTTCTTTACGTGCGTTACTTTATTTACCTTGTATTGGCCTGCTTGTATGTTTAATTTTAGTTAATCATGCTTTGATTTTTAAAATTAAACAAAGCTAGCCTGTTTTTGTTTGCACATCCCATTTTTAAATTCAAAGTAAGGATTATTTTCAGAAAATAAACCTTGATTGATTTTATTTGAATGGGTTGGCAAGTGATCATGGACTTGGATTAATGTAATTAATTGGGGTCTGCGAACCTCCTTTCTCTCTGTTAAAATTCCAATGTACTTCTATCTTCCTCAATTGTTGTACTCGCCCTGAGGGCTGTTGGAATTTGAGTCACATGTAATTTAATTTTTCCGGCCTGCGTGCCGTGTAAAAGTTGTAATTGATGCGGCGTCGGAGTTTGAAAGCGCGGAGCACACCCGATGAGGACGATCCAGCTGCTTCGGAAGCGGGCCGGATGTCTTAGTTACATTAGGGTTAAAGTCCATGATCACTTGCGTTTATTTTACATTGGATGCATTTATTTTGTGCAAACTACTAGGTACGGTAAATATATTAGATATATTTATATTACCACCTAGGGTGAGATCAAGATAAAATTAAATTCCCTCGCGATTAAATTATAGATCTGGTAAGCGTGGCTCTAGGAGTCGTCGTGGCCCTCCATCATTATGGAGTGAATGAACGTCTTCATTTCATGAATTTGTTGTGCTTTTCACAAGTTCCATGAGTTTGGGGGCGGGATTAAACTCCAAGGCTTGGCCTCAATGGGGTGAGAAATTGAACTCGGCCTTGTTGTACTTTCCACAAGGGTCGGGTCATGAACTCATTGCTATGAAGTAATGATGGTTAGATCTAACCAAGAATATCCTTTGTTGTGCTTTCCACAAGGGGATGATTTCTCGGGGGCCGAATATCAGATATTGCATTAGATGCAAGTGCTTGTTGACTGCCCTTGAGATGGTGTATGGCTTGTTGTGCTTTCCACAAGGTCGTACATCAGTCTCGTTGGGATTCCGACCCACTAGGTAGATCTCGTTGATCTCCCGTTCTATATACTGAGGGTTATATAGTTCGATCGAAAAATAGTGGGACTAACTAAGATAGAAAACCACATCTAAGTTAGAATTTGAACACATGCTAAGTTGTCTTTTATTTCTTATCCAGATTATAATGTCGTCGTCCAACCCCCTCCGCGGCATCTTGGATGCAAATAGATTAACTGGACCCAACTACTCGGATTGGCTGCGTAATCTACGCATAGTCCTTACCGCCGAAAAGATTGCGTACGTGTTGGACACGGTTCATTCTGAGCCAGCTCCTGATGTCGACGAGGGCGAGTTACTGGCTTATGCCAAGTGGTCTGAGGACTCCTCCCTAGCCCAATGTTACATGTTAGCCTCTATGGCTCCCGAGCTACAGAGGCAATTTGAAAAGACTGATTGTAGAAGTATACTTCTCAATCTACGCCAGCTCTTCGGGGAGCAGGGTAGGATTGAGAGGTATGACATCTCCAAAAGGCTTTTCAGGACACGGATGTCTGAGGGTTCTTCAGTACAGGCTCATGTACTGAAAATGATGGAGTGGATAGAGAGACTCAATGCACTGGGGTTCAAGTTGGATCTTGAACTATGCATTGATCTTATACTCCAGTCATTGCCCGATTCCTTTTCTTCCTTCATCATAAACTTTAACATGAATAATATTGATGCAACTCTCCCGGAGCTGCTCAATATGTTAAAGAGTGCTGAAGGAACCATGCAGAAAGACAAACCATCTTCGTCTGTAATGGTTGTTGGCCGGGCCAACAAGAAAAGGAAGGCCTCTCAAATATCCGCCACGAGTAACAAAGGGAAGGGAAAGAAAAAGGCCACGGGTAAGCAACTCACCAAAGTTGACAAAGGGAAGGGCAAGAAGAATGAAAAGGAAGACAAATATTTTCGATGCGGGGAAACTGGGCATTGGAAAAGGAATTGCAAGGCAATTCTAATTGAAGGTATTTTTGTCATAGACCTTAATTTGTCATATATGGAATCCACATCATGGGTATTGGATACTGGATGTGCATCTCATATCTGCAATTCTGTGCAGGTACTGGCAAATAGAAGGCGATTGGGCAAAAAGGAGATTGAACTGAGGATGGGCAATGGAGCTTTGGTTTCTGCCAAAGCTGTCGGGACTGCACGCCTCAGTTTACCTTCAGGAGTCATTCTAGAGCTGAATGACTGTTATTATGTTCCTAATATTATTAAGAATATTATTTCAATCTCTGGCTTGTATAACATTGGATACACATTGGCTTTTAATAGCACTGGGTGCTCTATAATGAATAATGGTTTGATTATAGCCAATGGTTCATTAGTCAATGGTCTTTATGTATTAGATACACGTTCTAATGTTATGCAAATTTCAATGCTGATGAAGTGAATTCTGCATATCTATGGCATTGCAGACTTGGTCATGTAGGTGAGAAAAGAGTCTCTCACTTACACTCAAATGGGTATTTGAATTCATTCGAATACAAGCCATTTGATACCTGTGAGTCGTGTCTCATGGGGAAAATGACTAAGGCTCCCTTTGGTGGACATGGAGAGAGGGCTGTTGACCTTCTCGAGCTCATACACTCGGATGTGTGTGGACCCATGTCCATAGAAGCAAAAGGAGGTTATCTCTATTTTATTTCTTTTATTGATGACTTCTCTAGATACGGCTATGTGTATTTAATGAGACATAAGTCACAAGCCTTTGAGAAGTTTAAGGAATACAAGAATGAAGTAGAGAAACAGACTGGCAAAAGTATTAAGGCTCTTCGATCGGATCGAGGAGGTGAATACTTAAGCCATGAATTCACTTCTTATCTTAAAGACCATGGAATAGTTTCTCAGTGGACACCACCGTATACACCACATCACAATGGTGTATCCGAGAGGAGAAACAGGACCTTGTTAGACATGGTCCGATCCATGATGTCTATGTCAGGACTACCCTTGTCTCTCTGGGGCTATGCGTTAGAGACTGCGGCTTATTTATTGAATATGATATCAAGTAAATCAGTTCCTTCTATTCCATATGAGATATGGAAGGGCAGGAAACCAAATTTTAATCACATTAAAATTTGGGGGTGTCCTGCTCATGTAAAGAAGAACGAGAGTGATAAGCTTGAGTCAAGAACCGATAAGTGTAGGTTTGTGGGATATCCAAAGGAGACGTTTGGATATTATTTCTATCACCCTTCTGAGCAAAGGGTCTTAATGGCCAAGAGAGCTGTATTTCTGGAAAGAGAATATCTACTCCAGAAAAACAGTGGGAGCCAGATAGAATTGGACGAGGTCCAAGAACCACAACCCATAGGCACAAACTCATTAGATGAGACAGTATCGGTTGACCCTATTCAAGGTGAAACATTGACACTACGGAGATCTGGTAGGCTACCGAGAGAACCTGAGAGATATGTTGGACATGTCTCAGAGGGGTCCTCTAAGGTATGTATCGATGAGGATGATGATCCTCAGTCGTACCAGGAGGCGATCCGTAGTGTAGACTCCGAGAAATGGCAAGAGGCAATGGATTCAGAGATCCAGTCCATGTACACCAACAAAGTTTAGAACTTAGTTGATGTACCCGAAGGGAAGGTCCCTATCGGCTGCAAATAGATTTTCAAAAGGAAAATCGGTGCAGATGGACAGATTGACACATACAAGACTAGACTAGTGGCGAAAGGATATCGTCAAAGGTAATGCATTGACTATGACGAGACGTTTTCGCCAGTAGCCATGGTTAAGTCAATCAGAATCCTCCTTGCCATTGCTGCATACCTGGATTATGAGATCTGGCAAATGGATGTGAAGACAGCTTTTCTTAATGGAAATCTGTCAGAAGAGGTGTACATGGTACAACCTGAGGGATTCACCTCCAAGCTATATCCTAATAAGGTATGCAAACTTCAAAGGTCCATTTATGGATTAAAGCAGGCATCTAGAAGCTGGAACTTAAGATTTGACGAGGCTGTCAAATCTTTCAACTTCATTCGGAATGAAGATGAACCCTGTGTTTACAAGAAGGTCAGTGGGAGCTCAGTGACCTTCTTGGTCCTTTATGTTAATGACATCTTACTCATTGGGAATGATGTAGGGATGTTGACAACAACTAAGTCTTGGTTGTCCAAGACTTTCTCCATGAAGGATTTGGGAGAAGCATCCTATGTGCTGGGCATAAGGATCTATCGAGATAGATCTAAAAGGATGCTAGGATTATCCCAATCCATGTACATAGATACTATCCTCAAAAGGTTTAGGATGAAAAATTCCAAGAGAGGTCTCATTCCCATGAGACATGGAATTTGCCTATCCAAGGGGATGAGTCCTAAAACTTCTGAGGAGGTGGCACACATGAATAAGGTACCCTATGCTTCGGCGATAGGGTCAATCATGTATGCAATGCTATGTACACGGCCTGATGTTGCCAATGCTTTGAGCATTGTCAGTAGATATCAGGCAAATCCAGGCGAAGAGCACTGGAAGGCAGTAAAGGGCATCCTTAAGTACCTACGAAGGGCTAAGGATCTTTTTCTGCTTTATGGAGGAGAGGACCTACAGCTTAGAGCTTACACAGATTCTAGTTTCCAGTCAGATCCAGATGACTGCAAATCCATGTCTGGATTTGTATTCATGTTGAATGGAGGGGCAGTCAGTTGGAGAAGCTCCAAGCAAGACACGACTGCAGATTCGACAACGGAGGCGGAATATATTGCTGCAGCTGAAGCTGCTAAGGAAGCCGTCTGGATGAAGAAATTCATCTTGGAACTTGGCGTAGTTCCCGAGATAACAGCTCCCATCCCATTATTTTGTGATAATAATGGGGCCATTGCCCAGGCGAAGGAACCGAGATCTCACCAAAGGTCAAAGCATATTCTCAGGCGCTTTCATCTAATTTGGGAGATTGTTGATCGTGGAGATGTGGCGGTAGAGAGTGTACCGTCAGAAGATAACATAGCAGATCCACTGACTAAGCCTTTGACACAGACTGTGTTTGAGCGTCATCGGGATAAGATGGGCCTCAAAGTTGTGGGCAATTGGCTGTAGTTCAAGTGGGAGATTGTTGGTGTTGGTGTGCTACATGCCAATTTCGGGTCGGGTAGGCCCAATAGTTGTACGATCTTGTTCATTGTTAATAAAGTGGTGTTTGAGCGTAAATATGCGATTGTGTTACTTTACGTTGTCCCTAGGATATGTGGTTGTAAAGTCAGCTCGAGATGGGATCTCGAACATGAGATTGACTTTACATGTACACATACCTTAAACTGTTCCTGGTTGGAGGGTAATCACTCGGGGACTTTAATTACCTATTAAACCAGTACACATGATGTGTCAGTGACCAGTCTCATGGTCATTGGTGCGGGGCACCAACACATATGTGTAGGAGTATGTCCTTGGAGGATGTACACTGAACTGATCTGCTATTGGATCTTCAGATGGTTGATTATACCTAATGTCAACTGAAGATCCAACGGTCTCAGTAGCATCGTTGGTCCTTTGACCTGAGACATTGATCGGATCTTACACGAGGACTGGAATGGTTTAATTACTTAACTAAGTGACTTTAACCATAAGTCATGAGTTGCCGAGTCATTAACCACTCCAGGATACGTGTGAAGATCATCAATGGTCAAGAGGGGATCGCTCACTGTCGGGTATATATCAGACAGTTAATGGGTCATGACATTGACGCTTCGTTAAATCCCTGGCCAGGGTCGTGTGAGTTCGTTTAGAACGGACGTCATACACTTTAAGGAGGTCATAGTCAAATGACACGATCATGGGGTTGACAGAAACCATACCCTCGATCGTACCAGACTCATAGAAGGAGCGAGGGATTATATCGATGCGGTAACTGTGGACTTACAGGTACCAGACAGGTTGGTTTAAACCCGGGGTCATCTAGGATCACGCGGATTTGCTTGACCCAACGTGATCAAAGGTTCGGAATAAATTAAACTATTGTTCGGCTCTAGTAGAAGCGAAGAATACGTTTAATTTACTTCTAATTGGGAATTAGAAGTTAATGGACCTTAAACTAGAGTGACTATGGGCCTAGAGGATCACACACAATGGATTCTTGGGTGACGGATAATTATTATACAAGTGTATGTATTATTTCCATTTAATTCCTTTTGGAAAGGAGTGTAAACGGAGTCTAATACATATGTATAATATGATAAAGGACATATATACAGTTTTGGTCTTTTAGAACCCTTTTCTAATAAACCTAAACTCTATATATAGCCACATACGTGAGTTCATTCGAACTCTTGCTTCCTTCCTTCCCTTAAGCTAACAAGCATTAAGCTTAAGGGAGAGGATTAACCTCCCCCTTTCTCCCTCTTGCTCTCTCTCTCTCCTGAAGGTGATTGAGCTGGGGAAGGTCGTGCCGGGGAGGTACCGTTGCTGCGCAAGGATCCGTGTGGATCATCTCTAGAGGCCGTACAGCTGTGCGGTTTGGTTTTTCTGCATCGGGCTTAGCGGACAGCGTCGTTCCGCGCAAGGTGAAACATGCAACCCGTAATTAGGGTATTAGAAACACCGATTAGAGCACAGATTAAGCTTTCCATAACACCGGGATCGGGCAAATGAAATTTTTTTGTTATCCGCTGCGTCGCCCGTAGGTGCTGTGCGAAACCTTACAAGACATGGGAACTTCCTCCTGACCTCGAAATCCATGTTACTTGCGGTTTACGGTTCTATTTTAATCCTCTAGAAATCCTCAGAACCGTTGCAGGTAGAGTAGAGAAAAGAGATAGAGATCTTCAATGGAGTTGATGTAGCAATGTGCGAGCATTCACCTTTTTCCAGCTCGGCACAGTCATACTCTCTCTTCTCTTCTCTGCAGTCCCTCTACTTGCCTTCTTTGCTCCCTTCTGCTTGCTCTCTCTATGGCCTTCTGCTATGGTGGCTCGGACTGCTACAGTGCTCGGACTCCTTCAGAAGCTCGGACTGCTACAGTAACTCTGCCTTCTCCAACTTTAGCTCGGACTGCTACAGTGCTCGAGCTTCTTCAGAAGCTTGGACTACTGCAGTAGCTCGGCCTTCTCCAGATTTAGCTCGGACCGCTACAGTAGCTTGGCCTTCTCCAACTTTAGCTCGGACTGCTACAGTGCTCGGACTTCTTCAAAAGCTCGGATTGCTACAGTAGCTCGGCCTTCTCCAACTTTAGCTTGGCCTGCTACAGCGCTCGGGCTGCTACAGTAGCTCGGTTTGCTATAATGCTCGGCTGCTATAGTGCTCAGAGTGCTACAATAGCTCGGTTTGCTACAGTAGCTCGACCTTCTCCAGCTTTAGCTCGGGCTACTACAGTATCTCAGCCTGCTACAGTGCTCGGAGTGCTACAGTAGCTCGATTTTGCTACAGTGGCTCGGCCTTTAGGACTGGCTCGCTGTAAATTGATGCCATGAGTGTTGCAGACGCCTGACAGAACCTTGTTAAAAATGTGTCGACTCATGGTGTCGACATTCTTCCTCTGGTTGTCCCCAGACAGAACCTTGATAATTAAGATTCGACTCCAGGTGTTGACTCTTTTCCTCTGGATTTCAGAAGTCTGCTGATCTTGAGAAACTTAATGTTCTGCCTTCAGGGAAATTTTACATATGAACTTAGCTTCACACCAGTCATCAGAATGCTTGAAAAAGAGTTGAATTGAAGTAGCTTGGGCTCATTCATTGGGCTTCATCTCTTGCAGTTTCTGAACTATCTGTTACGAGAGTTTCAACATAGGAATTTTGCATTAACATTGTCAATAGTCAAGAGATGAGAATGCTAATGACTCATAGTGTTAGAAATCATCAAAATCACAGGGACATAACAAGATCTCACTGTCGAGTCTTCCTCTTCGGAGGAGATGTCTCAAGGCCGGGGTGGTAGACCGAGCACCTCGGGAGCGGGCACTATTCCCAGCCTCTGGTGGCCTAAAGGGTATTCCATGGTTTGCGGGAGACCTTCCAGATCCTCCTCGAGTACGACATCGTCTTCCCCATTGTGGGAGACGATATAATGAGTCACCCTTCCGGCGGAATCATGATTCCTGTCACGCCCCGAGCCTTTATTACAGCGGAAGACTAACTCGGGGAGCGCGAACAGCCGACATGGTAAGCCTCATGCAAGCAAGAACGATCAGAGCGCAAGACAATCACACACACAAATGTAATTGCACAATATTACTCAAACTCCAACTTTATTTCAAAATAATCAAGTACAACCACTAATTCAATTTCTATTATGCACTAGACTCAAGAAATAGGAAAATTACATAGACTCAATCTAAACAATTTAGACTTCCTAAGTCTTCACTCTCATCTTGACAATACTTTCATTCGCTCTCGGACCCGCTACTTGTATAAACCGAATCCGAATTCGAATCACTTCCATCTCCTGAAAAGATTGGAAATAGGTAATGAGCACACTTGTCCAGTAGGTTTCTTCGCATCAACATGAAGGCACTATTAAAGTAATTAACAATTTAGCTCTAAAGAATAAGGTAAAAATCATGCGAATGCGATCAATCATGCGATTAAACCAAAGTAACAAGACGATCAAGTAAGTTAGAATGAGAGTAAGTACGAACTAGCAAGAATGTAACAAGAACATGATATGGACTTTCATGAATAAGAATGTAACAAGAACATGATATGGACTTTCATGAATAAGAATGTAACAAGAATGTACTAGGAATACCACATAGTCATCATCCAAACATCCTTTGCTTACGAGCAAGTAGTTGGTGAATTTCTGTGGAATATCATGTAACAAACAAGAAATTCATGTACAAGAATGTCATGTCGTGCCGTGGATTTTCACTTATTTATAGAGAAAGTACTCCCAGCGCAATGCGACGCCAGTAGCATCATACCCCATGGTTTATAAAATAGTATGTTTCCGACAATCAGCCGAGGGGACTAGCATAGAGCCCTTGAACACAATCAGTGCTCGATCGCATCTTCAAGTATAAATAAAGCTTTTTCCATGCATATAACAATAAGGTATGGCCAAGAATGTACAATTCCAACAAGCTCATGATAACAATAATTCAATGAATGAATGCTTTAATGAGATTTATAAGAAACCAAGAATGACTTATACTATGTTATGCTTATGAAATAAATCGACGGCATAACGGTACATTCTTTATCTTCCATTCATTATATTAGGTTTCTTGATCAATATGATAAGTTCTAGATCATTAATAGTCCATCTAGAAACCTTGGAATATCAACCCTTGGTCCACCTTGGGTTAAAATACTCAAGCAGTGTGACGGTCGTGTACTGGGCCGTTACATGATGTGACGTTCCAGTATTGGGCCGTTAGATTAGTCTGAATCCAGAACCAAGAAATTGGACTTAGTGGAATGTGACGGTCGTATATTGGGCCGTTACTTGTGCCTGACGATCTAATATAGAGCCGTTACAATACTGATAACCAAAAATAACGATAGGGTAGTCTAATCAATGGGCTTTAATGGTACAACCAACTCGGCATCCTAGTGGGAATTCCAGACTCGCGGAGAATTATGGAGGCCTTGAAACAAGATTTTCTAGTCCATTGGAAGGAATATCCAATAGAGAGGTCCTCGTGTCCAAGAATAATGTTCCTATAGTGCAAAGTGAACTAATGGATAACATACCGGAATATGTGCCATATACTTAAAGAAATGACTCTATAGGCAGAAAAGAATGTGTAACAATGTGAAACCATGAGAAAACTCTGTCAATACAATATTTGGAAAATCATGATTTAGAATACAAAATTATAGAGTTTTAGCCCATGAAATTAGCATAACATAAAATAGCCTAAGATACATTAATCATGCAATTTGATCATGAATCAGTAACTTAAACTTAAAGTCATGATAATATGTCCAAACTTAGCTATCTAAGCTTATTTATAAGTAAACTTAACTGGTTATCATTCTGCCTCGGGCTGACAGAACATAGTGCCTGACGGTCTAGGGTAGGCGCGTTACAGTATTGTGACGATTTATTGAGGGGCCGTTACAGTGGTGTAACGCTCCTGCTAGGGTGCGTCAGAGATAATAGAGCAATTAAAACACAACAGAATGTGACGGTCTATCGTAAGGCCGTTACATACATGTGACGGTCTCACGTTAGTGCGTCAGAGAACCTGCTGGCAGTAAACTAAAGTGAAGGTTTATGAAAACATAACATACCTGAAATCAACATATTACCACTGTCCTACTCATGATAACGATGCATAGGCCAACTATATGCATGGGTTTAGTGAATAGACAAGATAATTCCTTTTAATTTCCATTTAGGGCTAAGAGATGCATGAATGTATAAAACTATGGAATCATGAAATTCTTAGTCTATAATGCATGAAATCAAGCACAAACAGAGGGCTTTTATTCCTAACAAGCTATTTTTGCCAATCATGAGATAACCTATGTAACGACCCGAGAATCCGATTATCGGGAAGGCCCGATAACCCGAGACTCGTACCGCCACCCATGAGCCCGAAGACTCGGAAGGGTTAAAAGGATGGTGTGGAAACTACACAAGTATCACAAGTAATTGCAGAAATTAAACAGTTACAATATTAAGCAGGAAATAAATTAACATTTTACATGGTCCACAATAGAAATAACAACAGCAGCAACAGTAGTCCACGACTAGTACAGTGACAAGAAAGAAAGTGCAACTACACGGGGCATACCCCGGCTCTGACCTCTGGCACTACCTCTGGGCACCCGCACCACGCTGCACTCCTGACGCGCTCCCCGAAGGTGGCGCCTCACCTGAAACACGGTGAAAACACGCAGGGAATGAGTCTCGGAACAAGACTCAGTAGGGATCACTCGAACCCTACCTCGTAAAACGAGAAACCACTACACTAGCGGTAGGAGAGTACCTCGGAAGGGAAAGCCCTGTACTCTACAGAACTAGACCCTACGGCACGCAAACCGACACACGTGCCACGGTACGAGAAGACCGAAACTCAACGGTCGAACCGCCAAAATCCGAAGGTCGGAAACACTCGACTGACAGTCTGTCACTCCGTACTCGACAGGAGTACCACCCACTAGAAGCACAGCCGGTAGCGTCCCCTGACGTCTGACACCGCGCCGCAGGTGAGCCGCCTGACGTGGTAGGTCCTACCCGAGGCGCAAACACCGTACAAGTAACCTCAACAAGTGACTAGCTGGGGTCACGCCCGTCGACGTGGGTCCAACCGCCCCCAACCACGTGTGCACACACAGACCGCGCGTCCCTGGTCTGGCCCTCTGACCGGTTTTCCCCTCAGCCGGACTCTGGCTGCAAGACGTGGGGCCCAACGGTAACCGGTCCACAAACCGTCTCTAAAGGTCGGCCCGTACACCACTCCCTGGTGCGACTAGCACACGCGTACTAGTAGGCTACGACTAGTGGAGGGTCACTGAAGGAGTAGACTCTCAAACCAACGGAAAACGACGTCCGAACCTGACGAAGTACGGGGGCCGTCCCACGTACCATCACCATCGCACGGTGACCGCAGTCGGAAGAAAACGGACACACTGCCCATGGCCAAACACATGACCAAGGCAACCGAAATCTCCGGACGCCCGAAGACACGGTCACGGAACTCCACGGGGTGCCCAGGACACACACACGGCCCAAGGGGAACACCCGACAACGGAAAAGATCACGCTAGGGACACCTAGCGTGACAAGGAAGAACGCGCTAGGACTCCCTAGCGCGACAGGGAAGATCGCGCTAGGGAACCCTAGCGCGACAAGGACCATCGCGCTAGGTCCTCCTAGCGCGACAAGGCTAATCACGCTAGGACCCCATAGCGCGACACGAACCGCCATACTGTTCATCTTCTCCGATGAACGCGCCTCGTCGGGGCAGCGTGACACTCAAGAACGCGCTACTGGAGTATAGCGCGTTCTCAGTCTGCGCCCGAAAACGGTAGAAACGCCCAAAAATTCCAACCACGCCCCCATGCCTCCACAGGAGAGAGGGAAATCAAAGGGGAAGACCCCTGGGGACCCCTAGCATGATTCTAGGCCACTAAAACACGAATCCAAGCATCAAATCCATAGATCGGGCGAGCTCTCCCCAAAATGCTCAAACACGTCCCTCTCGGCCTCCCCGCGGCCTACAAATTACGGGAATGAACGGCAAGAGGCTAAGGAACGTCACCCTACCTCAATGGAGCGAATGCTCCGCCGAATCGCCCACAAACCACGAAGAACGCTTTTAGAAACCTCGCCTCCCCACGCTTCCCACGCTCGCCGCACACCCACGAGATCGCCTCGCCGTCGCCCACGCGTCCGCGCCGTCGCCCTGCCGCCGTCAACACCCGGGGAGGGGTCCGCCGCGCCCGAATGGGAGAGAGGGAGAGAGAGGGGTGCGGTCACGGTTGAGGAAGGAAGGAGAAAGAAAAAGAAGAAAGAGAAAGAGGAAAAGAAAAAGAAAAAGAATTAGGGCTATATAGAAAATCTGAATTTTCGGAAAAATACCGAAAAATAGAAAAATACATTTCCGAAATCCTCGGAATGCACCGATCGCAACGGTACCACTCGTGCCCGGGTGAACCGCCCGGTTCGCCCGCAGCGAGCTTCCGAAGAAAAAGCCGAAACACACACCGGAAATCGGAAAACACACGCGGAAAAGCCGCGGAACGCCTCCGGGCCTCCGAAACGACTCCGGATCGCGCCGATCCGAACACGAAAGATGTCCGAAACGAAATTTCAGACACAACAGAGCCGGACGTTCCAAAAACCAGATCCGAGACCCACGAAGAAGGATCCGAAAGGTCCGGGATATTACAGCCCTCCCCCCTTAAGGAATTTCGTCCTCGAAATTGAGAACAACCAAAGGGAAAGAAGAGGAAGACTCACTCAAACAGATACGGGAATTGCTGACACATCTCGTCCTCACGTTTCCACGAAGCCTCACCACCAGAGTGTCGCTGCGACACGACCTTTACCAAGGGAATAACCTTGTTCCGCAGGCGCTGCTCTCGCCTATCCTCCACGCGGATCGGAAACTCTGGGAGAGAAAGATCTGGAGTCACCTCAGGTCAAACGGAAAACTTGAGCACATGAGAGTCATCGGGCATATACTTCCGCAACATCGAGACGTGGAACACGTCATGCACCGACGCCAACTCAGGAGGTAGCTGCAACCGGTAAGCAACCTCACCGATGCGCTCCACAATCGTGAATGGACCAATGTAGCGGGGACTCAGCTTCCCACGCCGTCCAAAACGCACCACCCCCTTCATCGGAGAAACTCTCAAGAACACATAATCGCCCACGGCGAACTCGAGAGGCTGCCGCCTACGGTCAGCATAGCTCTTCTGCCGACTCTGGGCCGCCAACATGTTCTGACGAACCAGGTGCACAACATCCACACACTGCTGCACCAAATCCGGTCCCGTCAAAACACGCTCACCCACCTCAAACTAATCAAGCGGAGTCCTACACGGACGCCTATACAGAGCCTCATATGGAGCCATGCCGATGCTCGAATGATAGCTGTTGTTATAGGCAAACTCCACCAACGGTAGGTGATGAATCCAACTCCCCTGCCACTCCAGGCAGCAGGATCTCAGCATGTCCTCCAAAGTCTGAATGGTCCTCTCAGACTGACCATCTGAATGAGGATGATACGCCGAGCTAAACGCCAACTCTGTACCAAGAGCTCGCTGGAAACTCCTCCAGAATCCAGAAGTGAAGCGCGGATCCCGATCCGACACGATCGAAATGAGAATCCCATGCAACGGCACGATCCGCTCCACATAAAGACGAGCCAACTTAGGCACGCTCCAGCTGACCTTGACCGGTAGCAACCGAGTCACCTTCGTCAGCCGATCCACCAGCAGCCAAATACTGTCCTGCCCACTCGGGGTCCTCGGTAATCCCACCACGAAGTCCGTGGTCACATGGTCCCACTTCCAAACAAGAACATCCAAGGGCTGGAGAGTACCTCCTGGTCGCTGATGCTCCGCCTTCACCTGCTGGCAGATCAGGCACCTGGCCACAAATTCTGCGACATCTCTCTTCATGCCAGGCCACCAGAACTGCCTCCGCAAGTTCCGATACATCTTCGTCGCACCCGGGTGTACGGTGTACCTGCTCCCATGAGCCTCGCGCAGCACCGCACGACGAATCTGCTCCTCGGCTGGGAAGTACAACCTGCCACGAAACCTCGCAGCACCGTCCTCGCCGAGCTCCTCGTCAGCCATCGCAAGAATCCGGGGCAACTCAGGGTCCGCGTGCTGAGCCTCTGTCACCTGACGACGGATAGCAGGAGTGACAGTCAGACTCGCAAGCACCGCCAACCCTGGCTCCTTGGGAATCTTGAGCCTGAAAGATATTTCGGGCACTTGTTCCCAGAGCCTCCACTTCCTCAACATCAAGGCACTGACCGCAACCTTCCGACTCAAGGCATCAGCAACGACATTCATCCTACCCGGCTGATAAGACAGGGTGAAGTCATAGTCTTTCATGAACTCCATCCAACGCCTTTGTCTGAGGTTCAGATTTCTCTGCGAGAACACATACCTCAAACTCTGATGGTCAGTGAACACCTCGAACTTCTCACCGTACAGATAATGCCTCCAGATCTTCAGCGCGAAGATCACCGCCGCCAACTCAAGGTCATGGGTGGGGTAGTTCTCCTCATGGGGTTTTAGCTGCCGAGATGCATAAGCCACCACTCTACCATGCTGCATCAGAACAGCACCCAATCCGACGCCGGAAGCATCAGTACACACCACAAAACCTCCCGATCCAGAAGGCAAAACTAACACCGGAGCCGAGGTGAGCAATCTCTTCAGTTCCTGAAGCTCTGCTCACACTCCTCGGACCAGACGAAAGGCACATCCTTCCGCGTGAGCCTAGTCATCGGGGTCGCAATGCGGGAAAAATCCTGGATAAACCGGCGATAATAACCCGCAAGCCCCAAGAAACTCCGGATCTCCGTCACCGACCTCGGCCTCGGCCACTGCATTACTGCCTCGACGTTGGCGGGGTCCACGGAAATACCATCACCAGAAATCACGTGCCCCAAGAAGTGCACCTCGCTGAGCCAAAACTCACACTTGCTGAGATTCGCATACAACTGGTGATCTCACAACATCTGCAGCACCACACCCAAATGGTACGTGTGCTCCTCAGCAGACTGCGAATAAATAAGGATGTCATCCACGAAAATGACCACGAACTGGTCCAAATACGGATGAAACACCCTCTGCATCAAGTCCATGAAGGCTGCAGGGGCATTGGTGAGCCCGAACGGCATCACCAAAAACTCATAATGCCCGTACCTCGTACTGAATGCAGTCTTCTCCACATCGGACTCGCGAATTCTCAGCTGATAGTAACCGGACCGCAAATCAATCCGCGAGAACACTCGCGCAGACTGCAGTTGGTCGAACAAATCATCAATCCACGGCAACAGATACTTGTTCTTAATGGTCACTTCATTCAGCTGCCGATACTCAATGCACAACCGCAGACTACCGTCCTTCTTCTTCACAAATAACACGGGCGCACCCCAAGGGGAAAAGCTAGGACGAATATACCCCTTGGCCAACAGTTCCTGCAACTGCGCCCTCAGCTCAGCGGGGGCCATACGGTAGGGAGCCTTCGCCAAAGGTCCCGTACCAGGCACAATCTCGATCATGAAATCGATCTCCCGCTGGGGAGGTAATCCAGACAACTCCTCGGGAAAAACGTCGGGAAACTCACACACCACCGCAATGTCCTCGACATCCGGCTCCATCCGGTCCGACGCAACCACGGACGGGAGAAAACCCTGACAACCAGAATCAAGCAACCGACGGGCTCGAATAGCAGAGATAAGGAATCGAGAAGAGGTGGAACGGATACCTTGGAAATAGAAGGTCCTCTTGCTCGGATGCTGGAAGTAGACCCTCTTCATTCCACAATCCACCACCGCTCTATGAGTCTCGAGCCAGTCCATCCCTAGAATCACATCGTAATCCCGAAGCTGCAACGCATACAACCTGCCTGGCATACTCCGCCCATCGATCCAAACCGGAACCTGATCGAAGCAATACGGAGTGATCATAAAGTCACACGAAGGCAACTCCACTGCCAAATCACAGGACAACTGGGTCACCGGCTCCTCGACGCTCGACGTGAAATCCTCCGAAATAAACGAATGAGACGCGCCAGAATCGAACAAAACCCGAGCCGCACAACCCAAAATCTGAACGGTACCTTCCACGAGCTGCGACGCCACTGCTTCTGCCCTGGTCAAGTGCGTGATCTGGCCTCGAGCCCTCTGCCTGCCTCCCACGCTGGCTGACCTGGGTAGCGGCGGATACTGTCCCTGCTGCTGCTGCTGCCTCTGCTGCTGGGGAACCTGCTGCTGCAGAGGAAACTGCTGCTGCGGCGGCCTCTGAGACAGTCACACGCCATATGCCCTGGCTGGTCACACCGAAAACAGACGATCGGCGCCGTGCACTGCCTGCCTGGGTGGGTCCCATGATATCGTGGACAAGGTCCTCGTGATCTACCCCCTGATCCCTAACGTTGCAAAGGAATCGGCTGCTGTACACTGCCCGATGAAGCCTGCCCCTGATCCATGGACTTCTTCTTGCCGAACCCTCTCTTGAAGAACTTCTTGACCTTCGAGCCGAAGGACGCAGATCCTGTCACCGAAGCTGCCGATGCCGGTACTCCTGAACCACCCGACGCATGCTGGAAGAAACCCTGCTGCTGGGTAGCCGACTTCTGGCTGCGACCTGACAAGGACTGCCCCTGGCTGATCAGTCCTCGAGTCCTCTGCATATCCATCTCCAGGGAAATCGCAACACGAGACGCTATCTCTAGATCAGTGGCCCCATTCGCGATCAAATGGTGCCTCAGCTCCAGCCTCAAGCCCTGCACAAACTGCGCGGTCCTCACCCTCTCATGCTCCATGATGTGATGTGCGTACCGACCCAGCTCGAAAAATCGGGCCCTGTACTGCAACACGGACATGTCACCCTGCACCAGCTCCAGAAACTCCCGCATCCGCTACGTGGCAACAATATCTGGACAGTACGTACGCTCGAAAGCACCGACAAAGTCATCCCACTCGATCTGCTCAAGTGGACGAAGCTGAAAGGACGTCTTCCACTCGGAAGACCACCACCTCCGAGCCGTACCCTGCAACTGGTTGTAGGCCAACACCACTCTGTCCTCGGCAGCACTCTTCGTCGAACTGCTGAGACATGAGCTGGTACATGCCTCGGAAGAAATCCTCGGCCCCCGGAGCTCTCGCAGCATCCGCGGCCTCGGTAGCTCCCGGAACTCTGCTATGCTCCTCCTGGTCCCTCTGGACCCCCTGCTGGATCTCCTGAACTCCAGCCGACTGCCCCTGCTGAGAGCGAGAACTCCTCCTCGGCGCCATACTCGCTCCTGAAGCAAAAGACAGAAAACACGAAAACGGCAAGGTCAATAAAAACGCACGATGTCCAATGCCAGCGTCACCTGTACATCATCGTTGTGACTAGTGGACCACTACAATTACCTATGATTCTCATGTAATTCCACAACCGCGCTCTGATACCAGCTGTAACGACCCGAGAATCCGATTACCGGGAAGGCCCGATAACCCGAGACTCGTACCGCCACCCACGAGCCCGAAGACTCGGAAGGGTTAAAAGGATGGTGTGGAAACTACACAAGTATCACAAGTAATTGCAGAAATTAAACAGTTATAATATTAAGCAGGAAATAAATTAACATTTTACATGGTCCACAATAGAAATAACAACAGCAGCAACAGTAGTCCACGACTTGTACAGTGACAAGAAAGAAAGTGCAGCTACACGGGGCATACCCCGGCTCTGACCTCTGGCACTACCTCTGGGCACCCGCACCACGCTGCACTCCTGACGCGCTCCTCGAAGGTGGCGCCTCACCTGAAACACGGTGAAAACACGCAGGGAATGAGTCTCGGAACAAGACTCAGTAGGGATCACTCGACCCTACCTCGTAAAACGAGAAACCACTACACTAGCGGTAGGAGAGTACCTCGAAAGGGAAAGCCCTGTACTCTACAGAACTAGACCCTACGGCACGCAAACCGACACACGTGCCACGGTACGAGAAGACCGAAACTCAACGGTCGAACCGCCAAAATTCGAAGGTCGGAAACACACGACTGACAGTCTGTCACTCCGTACTCGACAGGAGTACCGCCCACTAGAAGCACAGCCGGTAGCGTCCCCTGACGTCTGACACCGCGCCGCAGGTGAGCCGCCTGACGTGGTAGGTCCTACCCGAGGCGCAAACACCGTACAAGTAACCTCAACAAGTGACTAGCTGGGGTCACGCCCGTCGACGTGGGTCCAACCGCCCCCAACCACGTGTGCACACACAGACCGCGCGTCCCTGGTCTGGCCCTCTGACCGGTTTTCCCCTCAGCCGGACTCTGGCTGCAAGACGTGGGGCCCAACGGTAATCGGTCCACAAACTGTCTCTAAAGGTCGGCCCGTACACCACTCCCTGGTGCGACTAGCACACGCGTACTAGTAGGCTACGACTAGTGGAGGGTCACTGAAGGAGTAGACTCTCAAACCAACGGAAAACGACGTCCGAACCTGACGAAGTACGGGGGCCGTCCCACGTACCATCACCATCGCACGGTGACCGCAGTCGGAAGAAAACGGACACACTGCCCATGGCCAAACACATGACCAAGGCAACCGAAATCTCCGGACGCCCGAAGACACGGTCACGGAACTCCACGGGGTGCCCAGGACACACACACGGCCCAAGGGGAACACCCGACAACGGAAAAGATCGCGCTAGGGACACCTAGCGCAACAAGGAAGAACGCGCTAGGACTCCCTAGCGCGACAGGGAAGATCGCGCTAGGGAACCCTAGCGCGACAAGGACCATCGCGCTAGGTCCTCCTAGCGCGACAAGGCTAATCACGCTAGGACCCCATAGCGCGACACGAACCGCCCTACTGTTCATTTTCTCCGATGAACGCGCCCCGTCGGGGCAGCGCGACACTCAAGAACGCGCTACTGGAGTATAGCGCGTTCTCAGTCCGCGCCCGAAAATGGTAGAAACGCCCAAAAATTCCAACCACGCCCCCATGCCTCCACAGGAGAGGGGGAAATCAAAGGGGAAGACCCCTGGGGACCCCTAGCATGATTCTAGGCCACCAAAACACGAATCCAAGCATCAAATCCATAGATCGGGTGAGCTCTCCCCAAATCATGGAAAAACCCCCAAAATGCTCAAACACGCCCCTCTCGGCCTCCCCGCGGCCTACAAATCACGGGAATGAACGGCAAGAGGCTAAGGAACGTCACCCTACCTCAATGGAGCGAATGCTCCGCCGAATCGCCCACAAACCACGAAGAACGCTTTTAGAAACCTCGCCTCCCCACGCTTCCCACGCTCGCCGCGCACCCATGAGATCGCCTCGCCGTCGCCCACGCGTCCGCGCCGTCGCCCTGCCACCGTCAACAGCCGGGGAGGGGTCCGCCGCGCCCGAATGGGAGAGAGGGAGAGAGAGGGGTGCGGTCACGGTTGGGGAAGGAAGGAGAAAGAAGAAGAAGAAAGAGAAAGAGGAAAAGAAAAAGAAAAAGAATTAGGGCTATATAGAAAATTCGAATTTTTGAAAAAATACCAAAAAATAGAAAAATACATTTCCAGAATCCTCGGAACGCACCGATCGCAACGGTACCACTCGTGCCCGGGTGAACCGCCCGGTTCGCCCGCAGCGAGCTTCCGAAGAAAAAGCCGAAACACACACCGGAAATCGGAAAACACACGCGGAAAAGTCGCGGAACGCCTCCGAGTCTCCGAAACGACTCCGGATCGCGCCGATCCGAACACGAAAGATGTCCGAAACGAAATTTCAGACACAACAGAGCTAGACGCTCCGAAAACCAGATCCGGGACCCACGAAGAAGGATCCGAAAGGTCCGGGATATTACAACCTACATCTTCTAAAACCTTTAAACTTTGAATTTGATGCTAGATGCTATCCTTAGTCCCTTGTACTTCTTGTGATAAATTAGCAACTTCAATCTGCTCTATTTCCTCAGCCTCTTGATCTAAGGATGTGAAATTTTAAGAGTAAGAAGATGAAACTATTGGGAACAAAAGGTTCTAAAGGATTGAGTTTTAATTACCTCGCTTAGACGTCCTAATGTCCTTATCTTTAGAGGACTTTCGTTCAGATTCCTGGGTTGCTAAGGTTGAATCAGCAACTTTGGAAGCTTTTATCTCCTTGGTTGCTTGATCTCCTGGCGCAAAATTTGGAGAACCATTAGTCTAAAGTATACTAAACAAAATCTTCTAAAGAACTTACCCGAAATTATGACTCCTTACCTTGATTCCTCACAAGCCAAAAGTAAGGGTCGCTCAGTTCAGAACTAGGTCCTATTTATAGGGTTTTGGCTAGAATTTGGATATTAGATCGATTCTAGGGTCCTTAATCTGCCAGAACCTAATCCCTAAGAGTCCTTAGCAATGTTATAAGCTCTCCCAAGTCGATCTCTTGTAGATAGGATTTCAAAGTTCCAATCTTTTTACAATTTCCTCACCTTACGGAATCTGTAGGATGTAACGGTCGTGTCTAGGTGCGTTACATGACTGTGGAGGTCGCTCGATAGACCGTTACATTCAACGTATATAGCGTTTTAATTTAATCAAACTCTTTTATTCGTTTATCCGCATAATTATCTTATATAAATAGTATTTATCCTTAAAATACGTGAATAAGCTAATTACCCTTCTAGAATATGGGCCAAACTTAATGGGCTTGGTCCATTAACCTGTTGGATAATAATTAGATAGGCTAGGTTAACTAATTAGCCTAATTGAGCCTTATAATGACTTATTAATCCAATAACCCCTCATTAATTTATTTAAGCCTTTATAATTTTTAAAAAAATATTTTAAAATTCAAAATATATATATATACATTCTGGGGCACTACACGCTCCCCCACTTAGAAGAATTCGGTCCCCAAATTCAATATATGGATTTCGGAGAGTGTACTTACAGTTAAATAATTCTGAAAATCTTTTCCGCATGGCTGCTTCGGTTTCCCATGTTGCTTCATATGGCCATGTTTTCTTCCATTGAATCTTGACCATATGAATAACTTTATTTCGTAGTTGACGCACTTCTCGTTCCAGAATCTTTATTGGCGTTTGCTCGAACGTCATATCCTTCTGAATCTCCATATTGTCATAAGTGATAATATGGTTAGGATCATATACATACTTCTTCATCATAGAGACGTGAAATACGTCATGAACTCCTGCTAATTATGGAGGTAAAGCCAGTTTGTAAGCCACTTCACCAATCCGTTCAAGAATTTCAAATGGGCCAATGAATCTTGGAGTTAGCTTTCCTTTAGTGCCAAATCTTCGAATACCACGACCTGGAGAAACCTTTAAATATACATGATCTCCTACCTGAAACTCCAAGTCACGTCTTCGATTGTCAGCATAAGACTTTTGCCTATCTTGTGCTATTTTCATTCTTTCTTGAATGAGCTTGATCTTCTCTGTAGAATCCCTGATGAGATCGGGGCCTAGAAATCACTTTTCCCCTATTTCATTCCAACATATTGGTGATCGACAGCTCTTTCCATATAAGGCTTCAAAAGGTGTCATTCGTACGCTAGCCTGATAGCTATTGTTATATGCAAACTCTACTAGAGGCAAGTGATCATGCCAACTACCTCCAAAGTCGATAGCACAAGCCCTGAGCATATCTTCTACTACCTGATTCGTTCTTTCTGTTTGACCATCTGTTTGTGGATGAAAAGCTGTGCTGAAATTCAATCTAGTCCCTAGTGAATGTTGTAAACCCTTCCAGAATTATGATGTGAATCGAGGATCCCTATCAGATATAATAGTGACTGGGACACCATGTAGTTTGACAATCTCCTTTATGTACAATGCTGCTAGAATATCCACAGACCATCGACTCTTTGTTGGTATGAAGTGTGCGGATTTAGTCAATCGGTCTATGATTACCCATATTCCATCGTGTCCACCTCTGGTCTTGAGTAAACCCATAATAAAGTCCATCCCTATACTCTCCCATTTCCATTCGGGAATACTCAAGGGGTGTAATTTACCTGCGAGTCTAAAATGCTCTGCCTTTACTTGTTGGCAGGTGAGACAGCGAGACACGAAATCAGCTATTTCTCTCTTCATATTGGGCCACCAGAAATTTCTTTTGAGATCTTGATACATCTTTGTTCCTTCTGGATGAATTGTGTATTTGGAATTATGCGCTTCACCTAGGATTAGTTTCTTCGTAGCCTCATGATCTGGTACACATATTCGGCCCTTGAATAACAATCTTCTGTCATTGGAAATAGAAAAATCTGGCCTTTGTTCAATATTGGCTTTAATTTCCAGTAATATAGGATCATCATTTTGTAGCTTGGCCAGATCTTCTATCAATGTAGGTTGAGCTCGGATATTAGCTATGAAACAATCTTCTTCCTTTATGTCAATATCTAAGTTCAACTGAGCAAATTGAGGATCAATGTTAGTTACACTTATCATAAGACTTGATAGCATACATATTGGTTTTCTGCTGAGTGCATCTGCTACAGCATTGGCCTTGCCAGGATTATATTGAATAGCAAAATCAAAGTCTTTGAGATATTCTAACCACCTCCTCTGCCTCATGTTAAGCTCTTTTTGAGAGAATAAATATTTCAAGCTTTTGTGGTCCGAGTAGACCGTGAACTTTTCTCCATAAAGATAATGACGCCAAATTTTCAAGGCGAAAATAACTGCTGCCAATTCCAAATCATGTACGGGATAGTTTTCCTCATGACGTTTCAATTGTCTTGAAGAATAACAGATTACTTTTCCATTCTGCATGAGAACGCATCCTAAGCCAATGCCAGACGCATCCGTATACACTTCGAATCCACCACCCTCCATTGGTAGTGACAAAATAGGAGCTGTGGTAAGATGGTTCTTAAGAGTTTGGAATTTCTTTTCACATTCCTCTGACCAGATAAAAGGATTTTCTTTTCTTGTGAGTCTAGTTAAAGGAACTGCTATATTTGAGAAGTCCTTAATGAATCTTCTATAATAACCAGCTAGACCCAGAAAACTTCTTACTTCAGATACAGTCGTTGGCCGACTCCAATTCTTGACAGCTTCTACCTTAGAAGGATCCACAGCAATACTTTCCTTTGAAATAATGTGGCCTAGGAATGAGACTTCCTCGAGCCAGAATTCACACTTATTGAGTTTGGCATAAGGCTTGTGTTCTCTAAGTGTTTGTAACGCTATTTTCAAATGTTGTTCATGTTCCTCTTTTGTCTTGGAATATATCAAGATATCGTCAATGAAGATGACGATGAACTGGTCCAGATATGGCTGGAAGACATTGTTCATAAGTTGCATAAATGCTGTTGGGGCATTAGTTAACCCAAACGGCATCACTACGAATTCATAGTGGCCATAACGACTTCGAAAAGCCAATTTATAAATGTCCCCTTATTTAATTCTAAGCTGATGATAACCTGATCTGAGGTCTATCTTAGAGAAATATTCTGCTCCTGAAAGCTGATCGAAGAGCTCATCAATACGCGGCAACAGATACTTATTTTTAATTGTGAGTTGATTCAGTCGCCGGTAATCGATGCATAGCCTGAGCGAACCATCCTTCTTCTTGACAAATAGAACCGGCGCACCCCAAGGGGATGTGCTAGATCTGATGAAGCCCTTGTCTAGTAGTTCTTGCAACTACCTTTTTAATTCCTTAAGCTCCGTGGGAGACATCTGTGAACGCGTCACGTGGTGGAAAGAGAGAGAGAGATGGGATTTCTCCCTCTCTGAGTGAAAGAGTAAAAAATGATGAAAATGAAAACGCGTGTGTAAAAAGGATGATGTAGAAAAGAGGGTAGAGAGTATGACCTGAAAGGTCACTCTGTACGGGGACGTGGAGCCTAGACTTACCGGACCTTCGGTACAGGGCGGAGAACGGGATCCGAAGACCCTCTCACGCAAACTGAACCCCTTCCCGGTAGGCGTGACCTACCATTCCGAGGACAGCTTTGTATATACCGAGTGCGAACCTGGGACTCTACGTAGCAGAAGTTGACGGACACAAAGACACACGTTGACTCAGAATTTAGAACGTCATATCACTCCTCACATAATAATAATAACATGAATATAAACAGTAAACAGACCACCGCATGATATTGATCCGTGCGGGGTTTTAACAACAATATAATAAAGTGCAAAGAGAAAAATGCCGAAAGTAAATGACCACGGTGAAATGACTCACCGCGGCCGATTATAGTACAAACAGACCCGGGTTTTAGCTATCCGCGGGTATTATAGACATAAAGTAAAATTTACTACAAGCACGCGCTTGGTGGTGTGATCGCCAGGGACCGTGGGTCCCGAACTGGTTGATCGCTTTTGCCTTTGACGCGGGATGCGTGGATTCCTTCTTCCTCTTCGTTCGACTGGCCGAAGAAGAGGGCTTTTGAGTGGTTACCCTGCAAAAAGAACAAACACAAAACAAAATTAAGTCAGAACATATAATACGATATGATGACAATTCATGGAATAAAACACTGATAACATGGATAACAGACTAAAAACACAATAAAATAATAAAAGCAAGAAAAGAAGCACGATGGGAATG